>BSBM01000321.1:18827500-19427500 GCA_027924585.1 Larix kaempferi
AAATGAAGCTATGTAACTCTATGGCAATCAAATTAGACCCATCACTATATGAAGTTATCTAATGCAATAGTTGCAGGCTAATCTTCATCATCGCCATATTTCTCTCACCCCCTTTATCTCCATCAAACACTTGAAAATATAAATTTGTGAAGATAATAATGCGCACACGTTATGTATATACAAAATGCGAGCGCGTTATGTATATACAGAACGCGAGCGCGTTCTGTATAGACAAAACGCGAGCACGTTATGTATATACAGAACACGAGCGCGTTCTGTATAGACAAAACACGCTCACGTTTATTATAACATTAGGCTCGAAAAGAAAAGAAAAATGAATTTAACTATAACGCACGTGCGTTATTTGAATTTAAACATAACGCGCACGCGTTCCTAATCTCCTAATCACCCACTCTTCCCGCACCCGTGTGTCAGCCATAGTCCTATATGGTTGGTTCGGACTTACCAAACCTGTGCTATGGAATTTACTAAACCATAGCTAATTAGACATTTCCACCATTTTTCTCAATAAGCATGTTTTTCACCGCTCTCTACCGCATGACATACATGACCGTTATTGACGAAATTTTAGGCATATATAGAATTATTTATGCAGATTCCAAATATGTAGTTTTTTTTTAAAAATATTGTTATTTTCTATTTATTTCCTAATTTTCTTGTGTCATCACTCCTTAAGTCAAAAAACATACTGTTAGTGTTTATTCTGTAACTTTTTCATTTCACAACCATTTTAAAAAAACATAGTATGCTGCACTAGTAGACACTGACCTCTACATGCTATAAAAAAATCCAGGTTGAAATGACTACATTAAGACCTTAAAGGCTGCACCCACATTTGGCATACCGTTCTCGAGGTTTGATCACTTACATAATTAAAAAAAATAAAAATTAAACATTTAATTTTGGAAAAATAGTGTTGCACTAGTGCTACGGGTTCTATACATGTATACCAATTTTTGTAGTCTGAAACCGTCATTTAGGCAGTGAAAGGCTGCACCCACAAAAACATATACCTTATCATTTGCCAAAAAAATAAAAAAGTGACTGTTAGAAAAAATGAAATTTGACATAGTTATGTAAATTTTCATTACTTAAAACTTATATATTCGAAAACGTGACTCAATTTCCTACATTTCATATTTTTTACTCGATGCAAGATATCTTGTGTAAGTATCTCAAAAAAACCAAGTAAGTTGATGGATGCCTGATTTTTTAGTTTTTGATTGCATCTAACGCGCCAAAAGTGACCCTCATTAGCTTGTACATGCCCTAGGTTATTAAGATCTTGTATTAATACGATGTTGGGTGAATCTCTATGTATTTAAAGTTTGGATTTGCATTGTTGACAACAAGGCCGATGTGGATGTTGTCGTAGGCTGGGTTGGTGAAATCCCATGTGATAGCTTTAAAGTAGGTTGGTTGGTACAACCTAGCTTTAGCGTGGTAACTCATGGATCATTGATCTATGCCATTTCGATATCCTAACCAAGCCTTGCAAGGTTTTGTTCAATTGTTTGGAGGGTTCCTCCTCCATTGTTTCCACGCAACATGCATTATGTTGCTGCGATGAGATGTGGCTCTGTGCAGAGCTCCTCCGTGATTGCATACAGTTGTATGATGGATACACAGTGTTACCTACTACTTAAGTTTATTATTAGCAGGGACAACTGCTACAGCTTCCCTTGGGAGTGTTCGTAGAGCCCCTATGAGGGTTTTTACAATGCTTGATTGGCTATGAGATAATCTCAGATCCGTGTCATGTTTGTTAAAAGGTTGTAGCTTGTAACTTGGCCCTCGGAGATGCATTGTATATAAATTTGGATGCCATGGTAAGGAACACCTCGGCTCTTCTTGTTACAATTGGTAATTATCTTTCTATTTATAATATAATTATGCACAGGGTTTTTAATACGTTTTTCTTTTGACTGTTGTGCAGGGTTCACGAAGTTGGAAACAAAATGAGCTATGCTAGGGAGAAATGCTCAGGGTCTCGGCATTTACATCGATCTATTTGATTTGAAGGTTAAGTTTGAAAGCTTCCCATGTTCGAACAGTAAGCAGGGTCATTCTTAGTTTATCATTGTTGTATTTGAAATATAGATGATATTTATATTTAACTTGTGCATATGGGTGTTTGCAGGCTACACTGACACTTAGGAGCAGGTTGACTATCGTAACCCTGGTAAGCAAAACTTTATGAATTCCTTTAAATATTTTAGTTATAAGTATTTGTTCCACGAACCTAACTAACTCGTTTGAAAACGTGTTATAGGTGGTCGGGTGAATTCTTGGTAATGTTTTATGGAAATAAATGTAATGTTGGCATCAAGCTAGTTTCAGGCGTTTAAGCCGGTAGCATCTATTTGGAAGTTGTAATGGGTACATTACCTTTATTTTCATATTTTGCGTTTAACCTAAGCTGAGATGGCCTTACGACTTATTTATAGACTTCTTTAAAAGATTAACTTGGTATGTATTAATCTTATTGGCACATCTACTCTGTTTATGGTATGGAAATAAAATTCATGTCGGCTCTTCTCATAATTTAGGTTACTATGCTTGTTCTACCCTGAAAACATTCATTTAAATTTCTGAAGTGGACAGATATGTTATTGCTAGTTTGATCATGGATATGTTTAAATGTTTATTAAGAATCACAAAGGTATTTCGGCTATGTATGCAGTTTGTATTGTTTTTAACCTAGCTTCAAAATTAAGTTTGAGCCTCTCGGCTCTTGCATTTGTGTGCTTGGATTGAATGCGTTTATTTTTAGGCCTTACTGTTGTATATATGGTATGCATTTGCAATGAAAAACTTAAGAGCCTTACAACTGTTTTTTTTACCTCAACCTTGTTACAAAGATGTTTTCTTATTGAAGCCATTCGACTCTTTAAACTTGCATTATTTATAATGAAGCCATTCGGCTCTATCAAAACATATTTTAAAAGCATTATAAGTTTTGAAATCATGTGTGGTCTTACGGCTCTGTAAAAGTTTACCCTAGTTTACTTGTTGGTATGAACAACCTTACGGCTTTGTTCTTAACCCAAGCAATGGTGGTGAAATCGTAAACCAATGGGACTTAAGAGTCATACGACTTTGACATCTTGACTCGTTTTAGTGTGTATGTAATATCCTTTGAATTCCTTAAAACTATATTGTTTTCCCATGAACTCGTATCGAGACTCTTGGTTATGTAAGTAGTTAGTTGATTATTATTCAATACTGTTTATACTATGATCATGTCTTAGCATTAGTATATTTGATTCCTTTATAATGTGTCTAAATATATTTCCCTATAAAATGACTCTATATAACTATGATTATTGATACAATTTGAACATATATATAATATATATATCTATACTCTATTTCTATACTGAATGTTTATACCATAGTAGTATGTATATTTGGGATCAAACCCTGGTTCTGTTTAACTAACAATAATAATTAGAAATAGAGTTAAAATGTTATTTATAAACATTTTATCTTCAGTAATAAAATATTTAAATGTAAACGGGAAGAAATACTTTAACTTTATAAAATACAGAATGTAGATAGCATAAATGTAGTAAACGTGAATGCATATAAATTAAACCAATATTAGAATTATTGAAACTGAAATAAAATACAGTTCATCATTATCTACTAAATTTACACAGTAAATATCAAACAGATAAAGAAATAAATATACGAAATACTAATCAACAGTATTAGAACCTGACTAAATTAACAGACCGAATCCAATCTAAAGTTCGTCGTTCCTCCCAACCAATCTTCCAGAGCAGCCAACTTGCTGATACTGAAACCCCTGAGCCTGCTTGCTGGACCACAAGGAAAAATATAGTATGAAGCACCCTAGAATTATCACTCAGTTCTTAGAACTATCACTCAATTCTCATTCTCATCTCAACACAATCATTTCCCTCTTCCATCGAAACCTCTTGTTTGTATGATGGGAACTGCTTAATAAATCATTTCCCAAGACTTAGGTTTATCATGAGCCTCCTGATCTAGAACCTCCATCTGGAGTTGTGACTTTAAAAATAGGGATGATGCCTCCTGCACCTATTGAGGTATTAATTATTGGTTTTCACCACTATGGGAATTCTTCCCAACACATGTCATTCCTCCTTGTGGGACAACAAACACTTTTTCAATGGCTACTTTAGATTGGATTCTCCTGTTTTATTTATTAAATAATAAAATAATATAATATTCTCAAACATGTGTCTTTGACCACACTTGGCCAAATAATTGTTCAACAATAAATAAAAACATTATTAAAAAGTATTTAAAACTTCAACTAAGGTTCTAGGGGTATTACCCCCCTTAGAGATAACATCATCCTCATTGTTATTCAATCTTCCATTGTTTCATCTTGAAACAGAATTGGATATGCCTCCTGCATTTTACTTTCCAATTCCCATGTAGCCTCTTCTGGGATAAGGTGCATCCACTGCACTTTTACTTGCTTAATAATGCGGTTCCAAAGGATAAGCTCCCTCCTTTCGAGGATGCATTCTAGTTCCACTTGGAATTCTCCTTCTGGTTCCACCTGAATCACATTCCAATCCACAACATGAGTAGCATCATGTATGTAATTCTTTAACAAGGAAATGTGAAAAACATTATGTACTTTTACCGTAGGAAGTAAATCCAACCGATAAGTTACCAGTCCAATCCGGTCTAATATTTCAAAAGGACCACAATACTTGGGTGCTAGTTTAGCACACTTCCCCAATCTTAGGGAACTCTTCTTTGGATTTACCTTTACATAAACATGGTCTCCAACCTAGAACTCTCTTTGAGTTCTTTTTAAATCAGCGTAACACTTTTGTCTATCTTGAGCTACTTTCACGTTTTGTTGTACCTATTTCACAGTTAGTTCCATATCTTTTAACAATTCAGGACCTAGCATCAACCTATCAACTGGACTACTCCAAGAAAATGGAGTGTTGCATTTAGCTCCATAAATTATTTCAAATGGACTCATCTTAGCAGAAGCTTGAAAATGGTTATTATAAGAAAACTCAACCAAATTTAAATAGTCTTCCCACTTTCTTGATTTATCCATGGCATACATTCTAAGCATGTATTCTAAAATTTGATTAAATTTTTCAGTCTTCCCATTAGTTTGAGGGTAAAAATATGTACTAAAATTCAGTTTAGTATCTAACCCTTTAAACAAATCATTCCAAAAATTTCCTGTAAACTTTGAATCTCTATTAGAAACAATTATTTTAGGCACACCATGCAATCTAAAAATTTCTTTCATAAATATCTCAACAATATTGATAGCCTTATAAGTAGATTTAACATGAATAAAATGTGTTGCTTTACATAACTTGTCAACTACAACCATTATAGAATCATTCGGTTTAGAGTTCTTAGGAAAACTAGTTATAAAGTCCATACTAATAGTTTCCCATTTCCACTTTGGAATAGGCAGAGGTTGTAATAAACCACCTCGATGTTGATGTTCAGTTTTAATCTGCTGGCATTTCATGCATCTAGCTATAAAATAAGCAACTTCATTTTTCATGTTAGACCAATAAAATTATTTCTTTAACATTGTAATCATTTTCTGATAACCAGGATGTCCTGAATAAGCTGTTTTATGCCTTTCATTCATAATCAACAGCTTTACATCTGCAAAATTAGGTACATACAATTTGTTTTTATACATTAACAATGCATTTCTACTAACTTTAAAGTATGTTCTTACTTGTTGTTCTTGATTTTCTGTTGTTTTTACTTTTATTTTTTGGCATTCTTCATCATTTCTTGTTGTCGTTTGTATTTTATCTTCTAAATCGGTTTCATAACTGCTAATAGTATCAAACAACATGTTAGCATGATGGCTTAAGGCGTCTTCTACCTTATTTTCTTTTCCTTTAATATGTTTTATCTCAAAGTCATATTCGCTTAGAAAGGATAGCCATTTGGATTTCCTTGCATTCAAGTTTTGCTTATCAAAAAGATACTTTAAACTTACATTATCTGTATTTAGTAAGAATCATTTCCCAATCAAATAATGATGTCACATTTTTAATGCATGAATTATTGCAGCCAACTCCCAATCATGAGTTGCATAATTATTTTTATGTTCTTTTAATTTTATAGACTCATATGCTACAACGTAGTTATCTTGCATTAGTAGACCTCATAACCCTTCCTTGCATGTATCCGTGCAGATAGTAAATTCTTTATAAGGATATACAATTTTAAGGATAGATGTTGTTGTTAACAAATGTTTTAGCTTGTTCAAACTTTCTTCACATTTATTATTCCATTCGAATTTCTTTCCTTTTTTTTGTAAAAAAGTTATTGGGTAAGCGATTTTTGAAAACCCTTCAATAAACTTTCTGTAGTAACCGGTTATTCCCATAAACGATCTTATATCTGACACATCCTTAGGTACTGGCCACTCCATTATGGCTTTTACTTTAGCTAGATCAACCAATATACCTTCCTTAGTTATTACATGACCTAAGTATTGAATATTATCCTTAAAGAAATCGCATTTGCTAAACTTTGCATACAATTCCTGTTCTCTCAAAACTTGTAGTACAATTCTTAAACGTTCTTCATGTTCTTGTTTGTTCTTAGAATAAATTAAGATGTCGTTGATAAATATGACTATGAATTTTTCTAAGTATTTACTTAACACTTTGTTCATTAAACACATAAATATTTTTGTTACATTTGTCAACCCAAAGGGCATTACGATGAATTCATAGTGACCATATCTGGTCCTAAATGCAGTTTTATAAATATCTTCATCTTTTACTCTTACTTGGTGATATCCTGATCGTAAATCTATCTTAGAAAATATAGTGGCTCATCTGAATTGATCGAAAAGAACATCAATTCGAGGTAGCGAATATCTCTTTTTAATAGTCATCTTGTTTAACTGTCTATAATCAATACACAGTCTTAAGGTGCCATCCTTCTTTTTAACAAAGATTATTGGTGCTCCCCAAGGGGACACACTTGGTCGTATGTACTTTTTATCTATCAATTCTTGAATTTGTGCTTTTAATTCATTTAATTCTAAGATTTTCATTCTATAAGGAGCCTTGGAAGCAGGTACTGCTCCTGGTATGAGATCGATTGTGAAACCTATCTCTATCTTAGGAGGAAGCACTGGAACTTCTTTGGAAAACACATCCTTATATTCTTTTAGTATGGAATGTTTTTTATATCAAGTTTATCATTTTTATCTCTGTCATCTAAAATATGAAAAGAAAATACCTTACAACCTTTCCTAACATATCATTTCATCTGTAAAGCAGATATTTCTCTTATCAAAACCTTTCTAGGAATTCCTTTTACCAAAACAAAAATATTTTCTTCATATATACATGTAAAAGATTGTTCATAATAGTTCAATATTACTTTATTCTTCTCTAACCAATCCATTCCAATTATCAACTCGTATGATCCTAAAGGTAAAATATTTAAATCAGCATGTGTTTTCATGTGGTTCATGTAAAATTCACATTTTTCAACAAAACTAGTCACCTTCCTTTTTGTGTTTGCATCTAACTGAACTAACCATGATTTCTCAAATTTACTTTGCTAAATTTTACATGCATCTACCATTCTGGGAGATATATAACTCAGACTTGCACCTAGATCTATCAACATAGAAATAGACTAATCTTGTAACATACCTTCTATTTCAACCATAGTTGATTGATGTTCTTCCTATCGATTTTCCAATGCGGCGTTGATCCTTGGTATATTTCTGGCCACGTCACCTACAGTAGCCTCTTCTTGTATGGAATGTATGTTACTAACAATATTTTTCTTCTTTGGACAGTCCTTAAAGTAGTGTGGTTCACCACACTCCCGGCATTGTAGAGGACCTCTTGGATTAATAGCTTTGTTATAATTTGCAGGTGCATCTCTTCTTTGATAATTTGTTGTACTTTGAGGTTTATTTCTGAAATTATTACCTTGATAACTTGCTGTATTTTGAGTTTTATTTCTGAAATTATTACCTTGATAATTTATGTTGTTATTTCCAGTACTTCTGAAAAACGTATTATCTCTTTTATGTTGGTCAAAATGTTTCCCTTTCCAAACTGGTAGACTATCCCTTCTGTTTTTATTTTGATCAAAGTAGAAATTAGCTTTCCTCATTGCTTCTTCCAATGTTTTTGGGTTATCATATTCAATTCTCTCGTTATACATAATAGGAAAACAACTTATAAATCTCTTCACTTTTGGTTTCTCTTCTGTAATGTAAGGTACATAACGTAACAAACTTAAAAACTTACTGCACAGTTCTTTCATAGTTAAATTTCCAAGTTTTAAACCATAGAATTTCTTGGCTTTCTCTTCATAATAATGTTCAGAAAGATACTTTATTTTTAACAATTTATTAAATGAACTCCAAGTAATATTACGTTCTTTTATGTTCTTTACGCTTTCGATATCCTGCCACCATATATCTGCCTTTCCAAACAGATTATAGATAGCCATTCTTGCTTTAAGTTCCATGGAGTAGTTATAAATCTGAAAATATGTATGCATTCCGGACAGCCATACTTCGACTTCCTCTCGGGTTTCCACTTCACCATTGAAAAGAGGTGGTTTTATCTTTTTGAACTCTCTAGAAATTTCTTCATAACGTTTACTCTTTTTAGAAATTTCTTCATAACGTTTACTCTTTTTAGAAATTTTTTCATCAACACTACTATCACTTGTATCATTTTTTTGTGTATGATTTCTGGTTGAAATACTACTAGATGAATCACTTTCATTATCAACAAAAGTTAACTTTCTTCCCTTACGTTTGTACGATGGATTTATCTTGTTCTCTTCATTTAATGGTTTATTCTTAACCGTTTCCTGTTCTAGTAGTTTAGTGAGCAGAACGTTATTTAACTCTTCCCGAGCCTTCAAAATGCGTTCATTATCTTCTTTTAACACTTAAAATTTCTACTCTTAACTCTTTAACAGTTTGTAAAATGTTACGAACCCATGTCAACCCTTCTATTTACTTTGTTAGTATATTGTTGTTGGACGCATATGCTTTGTAAGTCATCTCGTAGTATTTGTTGATCCATAGTTTGTCTTATTGTTGTTGGAAGCATATGCTTTGTAAGTCGTCCCGTAGTAATTGTTGATCCATAGTTTGTATTGGCCCATGGTTTGTATTGACACATGGTATTGACCCATGGTATTGCCACCTCAACTTAGTATGTAAGTTTGTGTTGAGACCAATAAAGATACCATGAATTTATTTGTATTGAGCTTGATCAAAGGAGTTTTCCCCCTCGAAGTGGCCGATGATCAATAAAAGTGGCAGGTTCCTATTAGAGCACTTTCTTGGGCTCACTGGGTGAAATTTCTACCAAATGTTTTTTTGCATCTATTGCAGATTCGGATCTGGGAATAATACCTATCCACTTAACTATGGGAATTACTTGGGCATAAGCCCTAAAACTCATTGTGAGGAGTACCACATGAACCCAGAAGTAGCTTGCCCTTTGAGAGGACCTACCAGCGAAAAGGGCAATGACCCCTACCTAATTGACTACACCCGTGAGGTAAACCAAGAGCTATCGTTTGTGGAAAAGCAGTTATCAGTTTTACCTGAACTGTGGAGTGAGGGGTACTGCCCCAATACGCAAGCCGTCAGACAGCATTGGTGGCCGAGAGAATCCCCTGAACCATTAGGAAGCCGAGCATACCTGGAGTCCATATCTATTTTCAACTGATAAATCGCAGATTTCCTCTACATAGAACTGTTGCCAGTCACTTCCACGTCGTTGTAGATTCATCTGTTGCTTACCACTTCCGTGTTGTTGCAGATCCATATGCTGCCAATCCCTTCCATGCCGTTGCAAATCCATTTCTGAAAAAAATAATAAAAAAATTCCCTGACACCCCTGCAATCCCATTCTGCATATTTGATTCCTGACGACCCTATCTCAAATTCCACATTTGATTATTTTTAGGGTTTCCCATAACTTCTTCGATTTTCACCCAATCGCCTTCAAATTTTACCACATTGTTCATTTCATATTTCTGCTTCTTTGTCCCTCTCTGTCAAATTTTCTCATTCTTTCACACCGCTTTTGAATTCCCATTTTATGCTTCCTTATCCCTTTGAAAGTGTCCAAAACCTAGTCAAACCCAAATTACCCATCAAATTTTTTCCCAAATCTAGATTTTCCTTTACTAAAACAGTTTTTGTTTTTGTTTATATACCCACTCAAAAAAAAAAAACTTATGGTTATGGTTGTCACCCGCATAGGAGCAAAAAGCATGGAGGAAGCACTTGCAGCCATCCAAAAAAAACTCCAGGATCTGGATGAAAAATTTCTCAGCCTCCCTCTTCAGCATTCAACCATGAACAATAACCGACAGCCAGAATCTTTTGCAACCATGGGGTTCTCTTCTTCCATCAATTTTCGCGGGTCGAAGCTTTATTTTCCTCACTTTAATGGTATTGATCTGACTGGATGGATATACTAGGAAGAACAATATTTCAGTCTGCATAATACTTTTGATGTCCAGAAAGTTCCCCTTGCATACTTTCATTTGGAACAAGAAACCCTTCAATGTTACTGTTGGTACATCAAAGCTCATCACGAGCCAAACTGGACATATTTTTGCCAAATCCTTTTGCAACAATTCGGTCCTAGTGCTTTTGATGACTTCACAGGATCACTCACTAAACTTCGCCAAATTGAAACAGTGAGAGAGTATTAGATAGAATTTGAGAAAATGGCCAATCCCACAGAAGGATTGTCTAATGAATTCTACAGGAGTTGTTTTATCATTGGTCTCAAGGATGAAATTCGCTCAGAGGTCAAAATGTTTTGTCCCAACACAATGATGGAAGTCCTAGGGTTGGATAATTTGGTCGAGGACAATATCGCAGCCCAACAACACTCCAAACCCACCTTTGTTCCCTTCAGAAATATGGGTTCCCAATGACCTCCCATCACGCCAGATCCTCGACCAACTACTATCAAGCATTTGTCTGAACCAAAGATGCGGGCACACCGAGAAAAAGGGATTTGTTATAATTTTGATGAGGAATTCACTCAAAGACATAGATGTGTTGAGCAAAAGCTCTATCTCTTGGATGTGGATTCTCCGCCTACCTCTGAACTTGGTGAAGAAGCTCTAGATACAAAATATGATCAGGTCGACATTTAGCACCCGCCTGTTGACCCCTCATCTCAGGACGACCCACCAGAGATCTCTCTCCATGCTGTAACCGATGTCACCACCCCACAAACATTGCGGGTCAGGGGTTACTTCAAGAAGCTCCCCTTACCATATGCATTGATTCTGGTAGCACTCATAACTTCATTGACCCTCGAATTTCCAAATAGGCTAATTGTTTTGTCCATCCTTGCTCCAACTTTGAAGTCATGGTTGTCAATGGGGGAACCTTACCTTGCAAGTGGAAGTGTCACAATGTGCATATCTCTCTGGAATATTATAACCTACGCTCTAACATGTTTTCCTTGTCCTTAGGTGGATGTGATGTGGTTTGGGAGTTCAATGGTTACGCACTCTTGGATCCATTTTATGGGATTTTGCTGAACTTTGGATGCAGTTTTCAATTAATGGGACACAACACAAATTTACGAGCTTACAAACAGGGTCTCTTCCAATCATCAGTTCACATTTACTGGAAAAGGTCCTTAAGAAGTATTCACAGGGTGTCATCACTCAGTTCCATTCCGTTCAGATGCACCCATCAACAGTCTCCACTACTTCCTTGGATAGATATGCAGGTGTCTTTGCTGAACCAGTGGGATTTTCGCCTTCAAGAGACCTTTCCAGTAAGAATTTCAACGCATCTACATCTCAAAAGAAACTGATGGCTATTTTGCATGCAGTACAGAAGTGGCAGACATCCCTATTAGGGAATTATTTCTTCCTCAAGACTCATCTCCAGAGTCTGGAAAATTTCCTGGAACAATGGGTCTCCTCCCCAGCACACCTGAAATGGGTTATCCAACTCATGGTTTCTGCCTATGTGATCACTTACAAGAAGGGTAAGGATAATCAGGTGACAGATTCTCCTTCTCGCACACTTTATGACCCAGTTTCTCTTACAGCTATTTCTCTGCTTGTTCCACATTGGTTGCAATCTGATCAATAGGGCTATCCCTTCTATGAACTCCATGCTTCTCCATCGACATGTAACTCTTGGTTCCTCAAAACATATGACCAGGAACAATGTAACTTCTTTTGGGAGGGACTAAAAATGACAATTAAACAAATGGTGGCTAACTGTGATACTTTCCAGGTCAACAAGGGTGAAACAACACTCCTTTCGAAATTGCTCGAACCATTGCTCATCCCTACACATATTTGGACAACTATTTCTATGGATTTCTTTGAAGCACTTCAGTGGTACAATACCACATCTAAAATGACACCATATGAAGCAATCTATGGACAGGTACCTCCATTTCTTCTTCCATACACCCTCAGCAGTTCCCCAGTTCAAGTAATTGAATCGGTTCTTCAAAACCGCGATCCGATTCTTCTCATTCTGCAGGACAATCTTCACATGGCAAGAATTTGACTGAAATAACACATCGATCAGCACCGTTCTGAGCGCCATTTCATGCAGTTGATATGGTTCTTCTTCATCTACAACCTTCCAAGCAATCCTCCATGAAACTCAAAAGGCGTCAGCTTCTCTCTCACTCTATCACAGAGGCATTAATTCAATGGCACAGAATGCAACCCAAGGATGCTACAGGGGAACCACTCCTTCAGATTTCGCATCAATTTCCACATCTAAATCTTTGAGGAAAAATATTTTTCTAAGGGAGAGGGGATTTTAGGAACCCGTTTCAACCCTTCTCTTTACTCTGTTAGTATATTGTTGTTGGACGCATATGCTTTGTAAGTCGTCCCGTAGTATTTCATTATCCATAGTTTGTATTAGCCCATGGTATTGACCCATAGTATTGGACGCATATGATTTGTAAGTCATCCCGTAGTATTATATATCCCATGGTATTGACCCATAGTATTGGGCATAGACTTAGTATATAAGTGTGTGTTGAGGCCAATGAAGGTACCGTGAAGTTATTTGGATTGAGATTGCTCCAAGGAGGTTTCCCCCTCGAAGTGGCCTACGATCAATAAAGTGATTCTGAGTTCTATTATTACTACTATCTCGTGTATTCCAGACTGATTATGATTTATGTTATCATTCAATTCAACCCATAAATTATTATTATTTATATATTGTTCATGATTTTCTTGTTCACTATGATGTGACCCATGTTCAATAGATGTCTATACTCCTTCCATTTTCCTACAAAACAACGATTATATTTCTATCCCAGAAATACCATAAGAAAAACATAAGTCAGTTTTGTTTGTTGTTTTTTTTTATAAAAGATCATGTGTGTTTGAGCCAATTTCCAGGCCTAGTGTTTGCAACTGTTCTCTGATACAAATTTGTCACAACCCCAAAATTACTCGACTTTTAAAAAAAAATTAAATGTATGTAATGACAACATTAATGCTTATGTCGCAGGTCTGCACAACAAGAAGGATGTCATGTGACTCAGCATTATTATAGGTATAAATTAATTTCAGCAAGAAATGTGTCTCATACTTTATGATGTACTTTGCGGATTAATTATCAACTTTAAAAGCAACGCTGACTAGTATTTATTACATTCAATACTTGACTCCATCGTTGGTCGCAATTCCATTAATATTAGATTTTTATACTTCCATTTTGATTCCTCATGACTTATGCATTCTGAATGTCGCAGTAAGCTTATGTGTTATTTTATAGTCAATCTTACACTAAGAACTGACGTCTTGATAAGATATGTAGATATACTTGGTAATTGTTTGCCTACAACCGTTTATGCGGAAGGTTCGACATATGGTGTTACCACCATAGTCGACCCTATTCCACGATTGTATTAATTATATGTCATGTCCAAAATCATTGATTTTTCTCTTTGAACTATTGTTATAATAGTTTGTATTTACATGATCCATAGCACAAGTATTATGCTCATTCACTCTTGTGAATTAATGCCTATTCTATAAACTATGTGTGTCTAGCTTTATGCAACATATACCCAGGTATTGTGAACTATACAAAATTTATGTATCATGTACCAAAGTAATGAAATCTAAACCAAACCAACATATGGTGAATAACCATAACTAAGCATAAATCATAACGCCTACTCTCTAGGGCTCCTAACAAAGGTTAAGAATTTTACGTATAAACTATACAACTTATGAACTATGTAAAAAGTGTGACTATATGAAAATCGGCTTACCAATGTCTATACTATGGTCGTAAGATCCAACACCTGGATTATGTGATCCAAATTGTTGACTCAACTCCTCTTGACATGGGTTCACTCTGTCGTCAACAAACACCAATAACCCCTTATTCACCGGCCCAGAAAGGAGTTACCCTTTCCAACAACACCTGTGAAGAAGGTGAGGTCTCACCCGAGGTAGATAAAGGTGCTGCGGGAACCAAGGTTCCATAGTGGCGAGGAGGATATGCTTTTACACCTGGAATCCACACTATCGCATGAACCAGAGATAACTAATTCTAGGATCAACTATTCATTTGTCATTCGTATTAGAAGCAATTCGCCGATTTATCATAAACCATTCATATTAACCATTAACTAATCCTTCACAACTTATTTATAATACATATTCAGAGCATAACATATTCGCATCAATCCACCACAACATAGATTCACATTTAACAGGCACCATTCGTATAACCCATTATTGCAACATAACAAAACTCATGTCATAACCGAACATATTCATTCATTCATCAAAAACTTACGGAACAAACCTCGTAGAATATCAAATCATCATATCGCAGCTACAACCGAATCCTCAAGATGGGCTTAATCATCAATCGATCGATGCACTTAGGATTACAATCTTGCTTTATTTATATGCTTACATCATTTTACAAAATGGTCCACATGACCGACTCAACTATTTAACAATACTTATACTTCTGCAAGAAGTGGCGAAAGGTCCTTATTCCGCATAATGACCCTTTCGCACCTATTGGCTTCCGCACTTCCTGCGGATCTATCCTGTGCCAACAGGCCCCCAACACAAACTTGTGGCTCATCCTAAGCCACCTCAGCTGGACACTGCTGGTTTATTATACTACTGTTGAAATTCTTTTTAGGTGGTCCGGATCCGGTCGACGATCTCCTTCACTCATGTGAAAATATGTGTATTATCCATCACCTGTTCCTCCGTTGGGTGGTCACACACTTTTTGTCGCACCTCCTGTAGTTGCTCATGTACCTGTTTCATATCTGGAACCATTCCTGCTATCAGGGATTCTACCTTTGCCTAAAGATCGTCAAAATGTGTCACTCGTCGTTGCTTTCTTTCATGGGCTTTCTCAGCTCGCTGCTTCATACTCTGTAGTTCCATAGTCTTTGTCATCCTTGTCATGGTGGGCATTGCTTTAAATGACCCCTTAAACATTTCTAGCTGCTCTTCGGCTTCGCGATGCAGTTTCTTTAGTGTCGCTAACTGGTCATCTTCAACCAACTTGTCCCAAAATTCTGTGAGACTTACCACCACCTTCTGTGCATCCTATTCCAACTCCTGGATTTCCATCACTGCTTCTTCTATCGTTATTTTTCGACTCTGGACTTGTGTCAACGGTGTGCTGGGTGCTACCTGAGCCTGGAGATCCGCATTTTCTTTTCGGAGTTCCTTCATGGAAACTCCCAGCATGACAGTTTGGGATTCTGGGGAAACATCCAAGTCCAACGATGTTGTTTTGCATGCCTTTGCTAGCTCTCTTTTGAGCCTTGTTCGTTCCATCGCAATTTCTTCCTTCATGGTGAGCGCTCTGGTATGTTCTGTGATGAATGCTTCCTTGTCAGCTAGGGATTTTTCTAATTGCGCCTTCTTCTATAAAGCTTGTTCATGCACAACACATACTGCGGTATGGTCATCTCGAAGCTGTTGGGCCTGTATCTCGCTACATTGTAGTTGTTTCATGTAATCAACCATCTTATTGTTCATTGCAGCCTCATGGTTCTGGATTTCTGTGCTTGTTTCCACTTGGACCCGATGTAATGTCAACATTGGAAGTAGGTTGAAATCAATCATTGTCAAGGGATCCTTTCGGAGCTCCAGATCCAAGTTTTCATCTCCTGTAAAGAAGGTGTGGGTGTCGACTTGAACGATCTGTTTCTAGTTGCCGACCTCGACCTCGACTTTGGGATTCAAGAAGTTTTTATGGATATCCCCATGTGGTACCCTAATGTTGATTATCATATTCGCCACCAAATTCAACAACTCCCTGATGTACTAGAAATTGACCGTGGAATTCTCTGTAACCTTCCGGCAGTTGTGCTCTTTGATCTGTATAATGCTATCCAATAGACTGTCGGCCTACTGTGCAGTGAGCCCGGCCTGTGTACGACCGTCGTCACAGTCCATTATGTTCTTTGTCCTTCGTTCTTCCTGCTGGAGGTCAAGCTCTGGGTCCATTGGGGAGTTGGCTGTTGAGGAGCCATCATGATTAGAGTCTACTGTTTGATCCTTTGCATCTGTCTCCTGTTCCTCCTTCTAGTTGGCGGAAGCTTCATCATTCTTGGCCGGGTTTTGTCAGCCTGCTTCCTGTGGCGTAGCGATGTCCTTCGGATCTGCAGGGACTTTCCATTCCTCAGGCCAGTGGGTGATGATGTTGTCAAGCTCGGCGTCAGTGAGCTTGTACTGTGTTCTTACCCATTGCTTGGTTGGATCTACGTGTGATAGGAGGTAAATCGTGTGTATTTCAACAGATATCTGGGTGATGGACTCATACTTCATCACAACTTGCAATGTGATCTGTGGTATCATCATGGAATCCATCCACATCCTCTCAAGCCAAACATAGAACTGGATAATATTCTTTTGCTGGCGTGCCTTATTGGTAGTATCCCATAAGTTCTAGTACCGTGCTTCGTCGCACACTCGTGGTTCCGCAAGGTCCAGCACTTGGTAGTCGTCTGGTTCCCTCCATGCTTTTAAGGAAATCAGAAGGAGTAACCACAAATATGTTAAAGTCCGTCCACGTTCCTGGGAATCATAGGTGTCCTCGGTTAGTTCGTGCAACAGGAATTGAGCGCAGTTCATCCTTTCTCCTGCGGCGCATTGTTCTACTGATGCAATGACCCTTGAATTGCATTGCATCGGTCGATTTTTCCTTGTTACTTTGACCGCCAATATCTTTGCTGCAACTCGGACCACTTGGTTTTTTATTGTGTGGATCAGGTAGCCTCGAGAATCCTTCTGTACCCCATACTTTATGGCCAACTGCTCAACCACTTTCTTATCATTATCCTTTCCTTGGAAAAATTTTGAAGGGTCGGCTCCCTCTTCTAGTAGGCCATTGAATTTGGTGATGAGATCGATGGTAAATTGGATTCTCTCATGCAGCCACAGAGCTCTGTCATGGAAACATGCCAGGCGTTGCTTGACGCATGCATTAACCTGTGCTAGACGCCAGAAATGTGGTAGAAGAGTGATGCCAAGTAACCCTGATCATGTTAATCCCTGTGCCCACTCTCTCGGTTCCTTCGTGGTTGGGATGCTTGTGTGGGGGACATCTTCGTAAGCTTCTGCATACTCTTTAAATTTAGCTAGATCATGATCGGTGTATTGTAATATCTGCAACTTGGTGGTAATATCCCCACTTATCATAACCCCTAGGGGTACCAATGCAACCGCAATGGTGTATCTGTAGTTTTTTTTAATCCATAGCGCGGGCACCCCTGCCCAGCGAGGCGGAATGTATTCTGAAACAATGGGACCATCATATCCCTGCTACACATCTTTAACAATGGGGAATTCTGCAACGCCATTCTTGTTCCTGCTGGATGCCTGGGTGGCCTTCTTTTTCTCCTGACCAATATCAGGGGGTCATGTTGCACTTCTCTTTTTCTTGTGTGGTATTGACGACATGACTTCGGGCTGCTCCTGGACAATTGGTGTGGCCTGTAGTCTTTCGATGCTGGTGCTAGACACATACACTTCCATTCGGCTCATGGAATATTACAATAGTTGGGTCTGCTTCCTTGTTGCTCTCTATATAACAGTTGGTAGTGTTCATTCGTTTGGGGCCATCATTGGGATTCACCAAATCCATCACTTTCACTGAATATTAGCTCCCGATGTCTTTGGTTCGACGTTGTTCGGTGTGGTATAAATGCGGCTTTTAGTGCCTTTAAGTCAAGATTGGACTATCACTCATCGTGGCAGCTTCTGTCGTGGGCCTATCATGTCAACCACTTCTTTTTATTTATTATGATTCATATGATACCTACCTTTATTTATTTGTTATTATTATTATTATTATTTTATTTTATTTTTTACTGCGGTACTAGGTGGTGTCGTACTATCGACATCGTATCATAGGGTTTGGTATAAGCATTGGGTGATGCCGTTTGTGGTTGCACATTTCTTGTGATCACATATTCATCTTTCTCAGACTCATCCTCTGAGGTGTGAATGTCCTGTATCTCTAAGGACCTTGTCGAAAATAAATACTGAAATTCATGCAGCACGTCTGCTATTTTCATAATAGTTGATTCGTCCCAATGCTATCCAACATTCACGACTCTCAAGTTTTTCACCAATCCAATGTTTACTTTCATAATATCTAGTGGCTGGTTGTACTGGTCGACGGGTAGCTCAAGTGCCTTCACGTTGAGACTCCCGTTTGGCTCCAACCCATGTGTATCTCTGGGATCGTTGTCATCATTTGGTTCTCCCATGGCATTGTAGTAGTCCATCATTATTTCGGGTGTCATGGTCCATCAGAGTTTTGATGGTTGCACTGTCAGTTCTGCCTCGAAAATATTCTTCTCAATTATCTGAAATGCATTATGGATAAAGGGATTTTTGTTTGAGAAGGAGAACATTTGGCTAAAGCCAATTGTTAACTAATCCCAAGAAAGTGTACCGAGTCGCAGCTCTGCTGTGACATACCAACTTCGTGGTACTTTATCCAATGTATGCACAAAGGCATGCACCCACTCCTGCTCCGGTCGCGCTGCCCATTGGTGCTGACAAGCCTTCACATGTTCATTCGAGTTACCTCTACCATCGTACTTTTGTCGATTCCATGATGTGGTGTCGCCAAAACGTACCTCTAGGAGGCGTTGGCATAGTGGCCAGTTTCGTATCCTTGACTTATGCGCTTCCCACCAGCGTGCAGGAGTAGCCTTCAAAGCTTCCTCCAAGGCAAAGAGTCTCTGTGATTCCGTGACTTTTTCTTTGAATTATGTTAGGAAAGTGCTCAAATTTGGTAGTCCTTCATACATTGGCAGCACGCACTCCTCAGTAGCCACCCAATGCACCGGCTGTGTAATCCTTGCACATCTGTGAAACGACACTTCATGAAGTCAGTTTTGCCAATTTTTTAATGCCTCATCTAAGTCTGAAGACGCTGAACTAGAGTTGCGACACTCTGACTCCCCTTCATTAGTTTGATTGATGTAATCTTCAGAAATATTATATAGGTTGTCCCATCCTTCCATATCTCCGTTAGGCTCCACGTATCGTTGTCCTTCCGCAGGATCCAGTGGTGCGACAACCCTTATTTCCTGATCTTCAAATGACATGATCCGCTTCTTGAAATTGATGATCGCCTGATTTTCCATGGCCCTGTCGATTCCCAATAATGCTGGGCACGGACATGTATTATCAATTATTTCTATAACATCAAAATTGGCATATGGACGAAGTCCCTTGATTTTAACAGGAAGTTGACACACTCGACCGAGGGGGGTGACCTTTCTCTGGTTTTCCAATCGTAGTTGTACTGGTGACCAGGTCATATGTGGTTTCCCCATTGTTTCCCATGTTTGTTTTGTCTGAATGTTCACATCTGACCCTAAATCCAAAATAATGGAGTCGACATCAAATGCTCTAATTTATGACGACATCCTCATCTCTCTACCTGTCTTTCTTTTCTTATGTATGCAATTGACTTTGAGCTCTTGGCATTCGCTCTCCCGTCGATTCAGTAGGTTGGATATCTCCTCCAATGCCTCCTCATCCTTTTCTAATGCGAAGAAGCTCTCTAGGAAGGCTCTTAAGGAAGTGGCCTTTCTTTGTGACTTCATTCGGTCGAACATCGGCGGCATATCATAGATTTCTTTTTGAAGAGGTACGTTCCTCATCTCTTGCAGCACCTCCTGCTGTGCTTTCAGGAAAGTGTATTTTTCTGCCCCTGCATCGAATGTAACATTTTTCTTTCCTATTGGTTGGACAATGGGTTGTGGTCTGTCAACTCCTGTTACTATGCCTCCTCGCATCACTATTCCTACTGTCGCGGAGTGTCTCCCAGCTTCTGCTGATATTTTCTGTACCACTGGTTGGTTCTGGTTTTGATTTTGGTTTTGGTTCAGTGGGGTTGGCAGGTTCTTTGTTTTCCATTTGGCGATGAGTTGTGGGCAATCCTCTACAGCATGGTTTGTTCCACTACAATATGTTCACTGCAAGGCCTAATTTGGGAAGTCCCTTGCGAAATGTCTTTGTTTCTGACAATTATAACATGTAGCAGGTCCTTGACCCCGTCCGGTGGCTCCTCCTCTTCCTGTGCCACCACCAAATCCTTTGCGGAATCCTCACCAAATCCTCCGCATGGTGGTACGTACTGCACCTGCTGGTACTGTGGTTGTTGATACTACGGTTGTGGGTATTGTTGATACAGTGGCTGTTGGTACTGTGGTTTCGGATACTGCGTCACACCATACTGTAGTTTCCCATATTGTCCTTGGTCAAATTGCAGTGTTTGCATAAACTGCGGTTGTTGCTAGGCATACTACGGCTATTTTAGTCCTAGTTTTTTTTCTTCTCCCTTTACCAGTTATGCGTCCATGTTTCGTTATTGCAACAAATTGTGGGCTCTGCTATCCTTTTCGTCGTGCCCCACCGATTAACAGAATTTAAAATATAAACTCGTTGGTTTAGACATTATCTTCTGTAAGTATATGCAGTCCTCCGATCGATGCCCCCTGGCCTGGAAAATGGGACACCATGGCAGACCTTCCTGGTGAAGGGGGTTTGGCACTCCTGAATTCAAATACTGCTCAAACGCTGAACAATTATCCTTATGGTGGCCTTCCATCCTGCATCTGGTGCACCATACATCTGCGTGGGTATCTTTTTGTTGCTTCATTTTCTCCAGTTGCAGCGTCAACGTAGCCAGTTGTGCTTGAATATTATCCATTCCAGCTCCAGTCTCTCCGATCGGTGAAGCCTCTAGCTTCATTGAGATTTCTAATGCTTCGGCTTGATCTGCAACCTTCTACTGCATCAATGGTCCTCTAATATGTGGTACTAGCCCGATGATAAACCACTCTTTATGCTGCAGGTCGTTTATTGGAAAACTGACTTTTTTTATCAGTGTCTTGTATCTCTGATCAAACACCCATACTGGCTCATTCGAGTATTGCCTAATCTCTTTAAGCTAAGTAATGTACTGTGCTTCTGACTTGGGTTTTTTAAATTCCTAAACCATCGTTGATTTAATTCATGCCAATGTTTTTCCTGGAACTTTAGTATACTTTATGAACTAGTCCAGCGCACGACCCCGAAAGGTCGTCACCAACTGCCCCTTTTTAATGTCTTCATTTTGGACCTAATTTATGGTCCACACTGCTTCGCATAAAATCCAAAATTGTTCAGGATCCTCTATCCCATTTCCTACAAAACTTGGCATCTTCGTATCGTCTGCCATTGCAGTGTTCCTACTGTTGTTACTTACTGATGCACTACTTTTTCTGCTACACGTGGGACAACTCTGCAAATTATTTGGGGTTTTTCCTTTAGAATAATAAGTGGTGTGCAGGGTCGAAGGTATGTCGTAGCTTACGATCCATCCTTCTTCTGGGGTAGACTTGTCACCACCTTCCTCCTCGTAATAAGGGAGCTCTGTCCTTTGTGGCCCTGTTGCGTAGTCTTCCCTTTCGGTCCTCTCAAAAGAATCTTCCTCAGTCCTCCTCCTCTTATCAGGATGCCAGAATATCGTTCCACTTCTCAAGGTGCCACACTCTTCCTCAACTTCCCTTAAAAATTCATCGTCGCTCATGTCCATCTATTTTGCATCTTTCCTAGCGGATCCGTAACCATGTGATACCTACAACCCCTGCACATTGATCTGTCTACTCATTGGAAGTCATTTTCAACATGCCCTTTTCGCACACCAGCATCTTAATCCACAGGTTTAGCAACAGGATGAATCTTCCCCTTGGTCCCCTGAAAAATTGTCTTTCCACGTCCCTGTAAGAACTATTGGTATCTAACGCGAATTTAGTGATGTACCCCTCTATGATACTATCGATCAAGAAATCAACAACCCTTGATACTGTATTGTTGACTTTCTTCAGCTGTCGAATTAGTTCTGGAGTCCACTAATCTGATCCGATACTCTGGTTGGTATGTCCTCTGAATTTCAAATGCGTGAGCCACTCCTGTAGTATTATTGGAAACTCAATGAAGAACATCTCATGGATATCTGAGTATATGTGCTTTTGTAACCAACTTTCTATTGTCTATACCGGGTTCCTCCTTTCTTCCTTCGTGAACTCTTCTGCTTTTTTACTGAACCACTCTTGGATCTCTGGCTTTGTCGGATGCCACAGCATATCCTCTTCTTTCTTCTTAAGGTCCCGGCAATGAAACCATTTGTTGACTCAACTCCTCTCGACAGGCGTTCACTCTGTCATCAACAACCACCAACAACCCCTTATTCACCGGCCTAGAAAGGATTTACCCTTCCTAGCAACACTTGTGAAGCAGGTGAGGTCTCACCCGAGGTAGATAAGGGTGTTGCAGGAACCAAGCTTCCGCAGTGGCGAGGAGGATATTCTTTTACACCTAGAATCCACACTATCACACAAACCAGAGATAACTAATTCTAGGATCAACTATTCATTTGTCATTCGTATTAGAAGCAATTCGCATATTTATCATAAACCATTCATATTAACCATTAACTAATCCTTTGTATCTTATTTATAACACATATTCAGAGCATAACATATTTGCATCAATCCACCACAACATACATTCACATTTAACAGGCACCATTCGCATAACCCATTATTGCAACATAACAAAACTCATGTCATAACCAGACATCTTCATTCATTCATCAAAAACTTGTGGAACAAATCTCGCATAATATCAAATCATCATATTGCAATTACAACCGAATACTCAAGATGGGCTTAATCACCAATCGATCGATGCCCTTAAGCTTACAATCTTGCTTTATTTATATGCTTACATCATTTTACAAAATGGTCCACATGACCGACTCAACTATTTAACAAAACTTATACTTCCACAAGAAGTGGCAAAAGGTCCTTCTTTCGCAGAATGACCCTTTCACACCTATCGGTTTCCACACTTCCTACGGATCTATCCTATGCCAACACAAATCTTGAGCTTACAGTTGTAATGCATAAAGCTAAAATCATAACAATGGGTAATTAAGATCTTGTATTAATGCAATGGGTGAATCTCTATGTATTTAAAGTTTGTATTTGCATTGTTTACAACAGGGTCGACGTGGATGTCGTCGTAGGCTGGGTTGGTGAAATCCCATGTGATAGATTTAACGCAGGTTGGCTAGTACAGCCTATCCTTTAGCGTGGCAACTCATAGATCGTTGATCTATGTTGTTTTGACAAAATCAACGTATAGTGAATCACCATAACTAAGCATAAATCCTAACGCCTACTCTCTAGGGCTCCTAACAAAGGTTATGAGTTTTATGTATAAACTATACAACTTATGAACTATGTAATAAGTGTGACTATATGAAACTCAGCTTACCAATATATATACTATGGTCGTAAGATCCAACACCCGGATTATGTGATCCAAATTTCGAGCTTACAGTTGTAATGCATAAAGCTGAAATTGTACCATTGGGTTATTAAGATCTTGTATTAATGCAATGTTGGGTGAATATTTATGTATTTAAAGTTTGGATTTTCATTGTTTACAACATGGCCGACGTGGATGTCGTCATAAGACGGGTTGGTGAAATCCCATGTGATAGCTTTAATGCAAGCTGGCTAGTACAGCCTAGCCTTTAGCATGGCAACTCATGGATCGTTGATCTATGTCGTTTCGAGATCCTAACCAAGTCTTGCAAGGTTTTGTTCAATCATTTGGAGCGTCCCTTCTCCATTTTTTCCCCGCGGCATGCATTATGCTGCTGCAATAAGCTTTGGATTTGTGAAGATCTCCTTCGTGCATGCATACAGTTGTATGATGGATACGCAGTGTTACTTAATACATAATTTGATTATTAGCAGGGACAGCTTCTACGGCTTCCCTTGTGAGTGTTCGAAGAGCCCCTGTGAGGGTTTTTACAATGCTTGACTGGCTACAAGATAGTCTCAGCTCTGTGTTGTGTTTATTAGAAGGGTGTAGCTTGTAACTTCGACCTCGGATATGCGTTGTATATAAAAAAGGATGCCATGGTAAGGAACACCTCGGCTCTTCTTGTTACAATTGGTAATTAGCTTTTTGTTTATAATATAAGTATGCACGGGTTTTTTAATACATTTTTCTTTTCACTACTGTGCAGGGTTCAAGAAGCTGGAAACAAAACAAGCTATGCTAGGGATCAATTCTCAGGGTCTCGACATTACTAGCCGTCCGCTCAATTTGAAGGGTAAGTTTGAAATATTCCCATGTTTGAATAGTAAGCAGGGTCATTCTCAGTTTATGATTACTATATTTGAAATATAGATGATAGTTATATTTAACTTGTGCATACAAGTGTTTGCACGCTAGCCACAGGCTACTCCAACACTTAGGAGCAGGTTGACTATCGTAACCCTGGTAAGAAAAAATTTATGACTTGCTTTAAATATTTTAGTTATAAGTATTGGTTCCACTACCCTAACTAACTCATTTGAAAATGTGTTATAGGTGGTCGCATGAATTCTTGGTAATGTTTCATGGAAATAAATGCAATATTGGCATCAATATAGTTTCAGGTGTTTAAGCTGGTATCATCTATTTGGAAGTTGTAATGGGTAGATTACCTTTATTTTCATATTCTGCGTTTAACCTAAGTTGAGACAGCCTTACGGCTTCTTTATAAACTTCTTTAAAATATTAACTTGTTATGTATTAAGATCGTTGGCACATCTACTCTATTTATGATATGGAAATAAAATGCATGTCAGCTCTTCTCATAATTTAGGTTACTACGCATGTTTTACCCTGAAAACATTCATTTAAATTTCTAAAGTGGACAGATATATTATCGTTAGTTTGATCATGGCTCTATTTAAATTCTTATTAAGAATCGTAAAGGTCTTCCGCACTCTATGCAGTTTGTTTTTCTTTTAACCTAGCTTCATAAGTAAGTTCGAGCCTCTTGGCTCTTGCATTTGTGTGCTTAGATTCAATGGGTTTCTTTTTAGGCCTTACGGCTATTTATATGGTATGTGTTTGCAATGAAAAATTTAAGAGCCTTACGACTCTGTTTTTACCTCAGCCTTGTTACAAAGATGTTTTCTTGTTGAATCCATTCGGCTCTTTAAACTTGCAATATTTATAATGAATCCATTCGGATCTATCAAAACCTATTTTAAAAGCATTATAAGTTTTGAAATCATGCATGGCCTTACAAATCTGTAAAATTTTACTTGCTCGTATCAATAGCTTTATGGCTTTGTTCTTAAACCAAGCAATGATGGTGAAATCGTAAACCAATGGGACTTACGAGTCATACGACTCTGATATTGTGACTCGTTTCAGTGTGCATGTAATATCCTTTGAATGACTTAAAACTATATTGTTTTCCCATGAACTCGTGTTGAGACTCTTGGTTATGTAAGTGGTTAGTTGATTATTATTCAATTTTGTTTATACCATTATCATGTCTTAGCATTAGTATACTTGATTCCTTTATAATGTATCTAAATATATTACACTATAAAATGACTATGTATTACTATGATTATTTATACAGTTTGAACATATATATAATATATATATATCTATACTCTATTTCTATACTGAATGTTTACACAATAGTAGTATGTATATTTTGGATCAAACCCTAGTTCTATTTAACTAACAATAATAATTAGAAACAATTTTTTAAAATGTTATTTACAAACATTATGTCTGCAGTAATAAAATCTTTATATGTAAACAGGATGAAATACTTTAACTTTATAAACAATATTCATGTCTGAAATATTATTAAATAAAATACAGAATGTAGATAGCAGAAATGTAGTAAACATGAATGCATATAAATTAAACCAATAGCATAATTATTGAAACTGTCATAAAATACAGTTCATCATTAACTACTAAATTTACACAGTAAATATCAAGCAGATAAAGAAATGAATATACAAAATACTAATCAACAGTAATAGAACCTGACTAAATTAACAGACTGAATCCAATCTGAAGTTCGTCGTTCCTCCCAACCAATCTTCTAGAACAACCAACTTGTTGATATTGAAACCCCTGAGCCTGTCTATTGGACCACAAGGACAAAAATAGTTTGAAGCACCCCAAAACTATCACTCAGTTCTCATTCTCATATCAACACAATCATTTCCCTCTTCCATCCAAACCTCCTATTTGTATGATGGGAACTGCTTAATAAAGCATTGCCTATGACTTAGGTCTATCATGAGCCTCCTGCTCTAGAACATCCATCTGGAGATCTAACCTTAAAAATAGGGATGATGCCTCCTGCACCTGTTGAGGGATTAATTAGTGGTTTTCACCACTATGGGAATTCTTCCCAACACATGCCATTCCTCCTTGTGGGCCAACAAACACTCTTTCAACAGCTACTTCATATTGGATTCTCTTGTTTTATTTATTAAATAATAAAATAATGTAATATTCTCAAACATGTATCTTTGACCACACTTTGTCAAATAATTGTTCAACAATAAATAAAAACATTATTACAAAGTATTTAAAACTTTAACTAAGGTTACAGGGGTATTACAGCCAGCTTAATTATCATATCAAATATACAAAGGATATTTTCCCAGTGATGTCATCATATTGTCTTATTATCATTCCAAGTGGTTATATGCTAAAGTAATTCACTCTATGGGTGGAGAGTCCCTATGGGAGACTTAATAGCTCAACCATGGTAAGTAGTACATGACACACCATACATGCTTTGACATGCAAAAAATCACCTCAACACACGAGGTACCACCTCAACACATGAGGATCTCTCTTGACACACAAGACCTTATCCTTGACTAGCAGGACTGTACAACATCATCACTTTAACATACAAAGCACTTGCCTCAAAACATTAAGCTTAACCATTCTTGAGTCCAACTCAATATTCTTCTCCAAGTTTCTTGAGTCCAACCCAAGCTCCTATAAAGCACTACTTGAAGACATGAGGCTCAATCTTGACACACAATATTGACCTGGAGAATGACTCATGATGCTGTAACTTTAACACATATTACTATTAAATTTTTTGTTTTCATTGAATAAAGAACTTTTGGGCCAACATGTGTCAAGCGAAATCATCCCTCATCATCAAGGATGTCAATATAATGAAAGAGAATAGTCGTTGTGATGAGGGATGAGTTCACTCAAAATGTGTTGGCTCAAAAATTCTTTACACCATGGTTAGTCCACATAGGAATATGCCAGTATATTAAGATTTCTTGCAACAACACATGGATAAAATAAAATGCCAAATACATCACATAAGGCATGACACTAAAACCATTGGGAACATTAGTAAAAACCTTTGGTGGCACCATTCTTCCTCATTTCTTTTCAACAACGTGTGCATCTTTGGCATAGCTAATTAGACTAAGCATGGTTAGAATGAACAATAATACATTTTCATAAAAAAGAAGTGAAACAATTACTACAAACATGGACAATATGATGCTTTTCAGATTTACTTAATTGGGAAGATACAACCACCATCAATCTTTACACTTCTTTCCCTTCCTGCATTTCCCTCAAAATTATGGTAATCCCTCAATAAATTATTACCTAGACTTATTCCCACCTTGGCATCATCATCAATATTTCCATCTGCATCAAATACGATATTATTAACACTATTGATTGATGCCAAAAATATCAATTTAATATAACATAAAAAGAGATATTTATGAAAGGAAATGTGTGCAAATAATGTTGTCTGCAAAAAATGGGTTCTAACTGTGTTGATTATTGAAAATTGTCCAATTTTATTGAAATAAGAATCCCCTTGCGCATAATTATATTTACCTCTCCTCATAATAGCTTTAAGGGATCAAGAAGAATCAAATTCTCTGCAACTAATGCTTCCGGTGGGAAACAAGGGAATGTGATTGTGGTTGACGATGGTATGCATATTTCATAACCAAATTGAAGATAAACATGCTTCATTTTACTATGATATTGATGCATGAATTTATGGGAAGAATGTGAAAAAAAATATGGACATATTTGTTTGTTATGATGTTAAAGAAAATTCCATTAGTGCTTGAATCCACCCTAAGATACCTCACATATTTTCATACATGGGTTTGATTTTTTCACATTTCCAAATTATATATTTAACTTGTTTCTTTCCAAACCCTTGGCCATATCTAAAATTGTGACAACAGAATGATACTTTAATTCATACCAACATAATTAGATATAAATCCTACACACCCTACAAGATGGGTGTAAGCAGACATCAATTCCTATTAAATTATTCCAAGGAAAAAAAGGGAAGTGTCACTAATAGTGACAGGTATCAATGATAACAGGTAAGAAGACATTGGGAAAAATAAATATCATACGAGTGTTAGCACCTATTTTTCACAACATTGATATGGAGGTGAAATGAAGGGATGGCCCTAAAAATTTTTTATAAAAAACCCGAAAATTACCCTTGTTTTTCCATAACTAGGTGCTAAAGGGACAAGAAGGATGAAAAAGGGAGAAATATGGGGAAGAAAATATTACATTGCAACCAAAGTGACCAAGGCGAGAAAAATACTATAGTTTAAGGGAATAGTGATCGAGGTGTTAGAAAAACAGGATCGCAGAGAAATAACAATAAACAAAAATGCAAATATAATCACACACACATTACAAGATAGACATAGATATATCGTGGTTCACCCCAACTTGGGCTACGTCCACACTGAATTTTCCAGTCCTTATTATTATTACCGTCCAGCAAAGTGAAGGGGTACAACATGCAGCACAGCTCCTGGACTTCCTCTTCACTATCTCACAATCTCTCTCTTGATCTTAGAGATCTTTACAACGCATAAAACCTAATACATCTTACCCTAGCCATATTACAATGTCTTTCTTTTATAAGGGAAATACAATGGGAAAATACCACGGTATACCCAAACCCCTAAAAATGCAGAATGGGTGTACAGTCCTCTGAGGTGCACGGCTAAGACAATATCATCTATGAGACTAGAAGATCTGGCTCCACAACCAACAATCTCCCACTTGGATATTGATCACAGCAACTCCACCTCTGCTGCACTTGCTGGACTTGGACTTGGAAAATTTCTCCTCTTCATCTTCATGCTAGAAGGCCAACTGAAACCGAGCAAGAACTCAGTTTCTCTCTGGTCACTGCTTTTGTGAACATGTCTGCAGGATTCTGGATAGTATGTATCTTTTCCAACTTCAATAGTTCATCTTCTAGAACAGAGTGTATGAAATGGTACTTAAGCTGTATATGTTTAGTCCTGGAATGGAATGCTGAGTTCTTTGCAAGATGAATGGCACTCTGGTTGTCACTATAGAACCTTCTATCCTTCTGCTTCTTACCCACTTCCTCCATAAACCTCTGCAACCAAATCATCTCTTTACTAGCCTCTGTAATAGAAACATACTCTGCTTTCGTTGTTGAAAGTGCAACAACCTTCTGCAGTTTCGAAATCAAGCTTACTGTGTTTCCACCTATAGTAAACACATACCCTATGGTCCTCCTCCTGCTATCCTTATCACCTGCCATATCTGCATCAACATATCCCTGTAGAACAATGTCTAAACCTCCAAAACATAATTCCTGAGTGGTGGTACCTCTCAAATACCTGAGAATCCACTGTACTTCCCTCCAATGTTCTTTACCTGGATTGTGTTAAATTTTCTGAATTTACTTCAATCTGATCTAGGATCTTAACTGAGAGAACAACATGTACAGCATATCTACAACATATCAATCATGGAGACAATAATGCAAGCACACAAGAGACACAAAGATTTACTTCGGGAAAACCATAAAGGTGAAAAACCCCAATAACTTCCTCAGAGATAGATAGAGCAATGATACAACCAACCAAGAGAGATAGCCATAACCTAGCAGCAGATCCTCCTCCTCCATAAGTGCGCCACTCCTCCTTGAGTGCATGTGTGAGAAGTGAGTGAGCAAATAGAGTGCCTCCCGCACTCTATTTATACTTGACTTGACTTGCCTTTTTACCTAACTCATGTAGGCTCGAACTTTACCACATAACATAATGCTGAGTGGGCCGACCCCCAATAGGGTGGTCTAATAACCCTTTGACCCACATGGACGACCCCCAATAGGGTGGTCTAATAACCCTTTGACCCACATGACTTATACAGGGCCGACCCCAAATAAGGTGGTCTAATAACCCATCAAGTATAAGTTACGACACTTACAATATAAATGACGACACTTCCTTATAGAGGAATAATACCATCTCTATAGGAATACAATATACATATATGTGAAATACATTCCGAAGTTACATATACATCAACACTCCCTCTTAACTAGGAAGGTATTTCTCAGCACAGTTCTTCTCGCACAAGTCATCTTCTCTAGATCATCGTCACTAGATAATCGTCATCGAGTCATCATCATCGTCACTGCTGCTGCTATCTCAATCAATCTCTGAATCTACTCGTCATAGGAAGTTCTACAGAGCCAGTCCTTCTTCATACTGGATGTAGGCCCACCACCTGCAGGTCTTCATCATCACTGGCCATACTGTGGAATCCTCAGGACTTATTACGTGCGTCACAAAACCTCGAAAGAGCATCCCAGGATGTTACGGGTACACAACTCTAACCTGTAGGATCTCCCAGGGCGCTATTACATGTGACCCCACCACAAAACCTCGAAAGAGCATCTCAGGATGTTACGGGTACACAACTGCGACCTAAAATCTCCCAGGGCACAAATTACATGTGGTCCACCACAAAACCTCGCAAGAGCATCCCAGGCTGTTACAAGCACACAGCTCTACCTATAGGATCTCCCAGGGCAATGAATTACATGTGGTCATGGAAAAACCTCGCAAGAGCTTCCCAGGACTGATTACGGGCACAAAGCCCAACCTATCGGGTCTCCCAGGGAACCGAATTACATGCCACAGGACAAAACCTCGAAAGAGCATTTGCCAAATATCCCAGGGAACTGAATTACATGCCATAGGCAAAACCTCGAAAGACTATCTACATATCTCCCAGGGCACCGAATTACATGTCCTCCCAGAGCAAAACCTCGAAAGAGCATTTGCCAGATGTCCTAGGGCACCGAATTACATGCCATAGGAAAAACCTCGAAAGACCGTCTGCAAATCTCTCAGGGCACTGGATTACATGCTCATCTGCACAACCTGATCCACGGCCACAGAGTATCAACCTGATACTCACCATACATCATCCTGATGTATCCATGATCCTCCTGATCATCATCACTGCAACGTCCTGCTGCATGTCATCTGGAGCAACATCCTGAAGCTCGTCATCTATGATCATCCTGATCATCACTGCAACATCCTACTGCATGTCATCTAGAGCAACATCCTGAAGCTCGTCATCTATGATCATCCTGATCATCACTGCAACATCCTGCTGCATGTCATCTAGAGAAACATCTTGAAGCTCATCATCCAGCGCGTACATCCACATCCATGTGAAGGATCCTCCTTCCAACATGCTTCGAATGGCTTCAACAAATGTGTCCATCACTTCTTCCTCGAAGTATCCTCGATCTGAAGAACACCAATTCTCTCTCTGAAGTACTCGAACTTCACCCTGGCTAGTGGCTTCGTCAGTACATCTGCAATCTACTCGTCCGTCACAACATACAGGAGCTTCACAGCTCCTCTCTGCACCATATCCCTGATATAGTGATATTTGATCTCTATGTGTTTCGACCTGTCATGAAACATTGGGATCTCAGACAGGTTTACACAACTCTGGTTATCACAGAAGACACCAGTAGCCTCCAACGGGAGATCAAATAGCTCAGACAGTAGCTTCCGTAGCCATACTGCCTCACAACTAGTTGAACAGGCTGCAACATACTCTGCCTCAGCTGTACTCAGTGCTACGCAGGACTGCTTCCTGCTAAACCAAGAGATCACACCTGATCCCATACTGAAGCAGCACCCAGATGTGCTCTTCCTATCTGCAGCACTGCCAGCCCAATCTGAATCAACATAACCCTGTAGGTTAAACTTTTGATTTGCTTCATACTTGAGCCCTTAATCCACTGTACCCTTCAGGTACCTCAAAACATGCTTTACAGCAACCAGGTGAACACTCCTCGGATCCATCAGGAACTAACTCAATGTGTTCGCTGCAAGGCAAATATCTGGTCTCGTATTCGTCAGGTACATCAAGGACCCAATCATCTGACGATACATAGAGACATCAACCAGCTCAGATGAAGCATCACATAAAAGCTTCAGATTCGATGCCATAGGTGTGGCCATGGCCTTGCAATCCATCATCCCGAACCTCTTTGGGATCTCTACTGCATACTTCCCTTGTTCAAGGAAGATTCTATCTGCACTCTGCCACACCTCCATGCCAAAAACAAATAGTGCATCATCCCCAAGTTCTTCATCTCGAACTCGGTAGTAAGCTTCCGCTGCGTGTCGGCAATCAATCTATCTTCACCATACCAAGTTCTGCACATATATGATTTCCTATAATGTGTCTCAGAACCAAGTAGCTGCTCTACATACACTTCTTCTTCAACTACACCATTCAAGGAAGCTGTCTTGAATCCATCTGGTGTATCTTCTATTTCATCACTTTTATATTTCTCAATGCTGCCATCTGCAACATGCTTGATCTGATAGTTCCATTTGGAAGTCATAGCAAACTTCCCTTCATGTCTTGGGATTACATCCCAAACATCATTCTTCATGATCGACGGATCATGGCATTTCATTTCTTCATCCCAGATCCTGGGAACTTCAATATCTTCAATATCTTCAATAGATATCTTTGTTGCTGGAACAAATGTTGTAGTTCTTCTTTTGTAGGAGATGGCATACGATCTTTCCTACACAACAAGTTAAATTGCATGATTAGAAAACATCTCATAGTTTTCAGAACAAATTCTTATACATAAAGAAATATGCCATACAGTCATGCAATTATCTTAGCCAATGCTTCAATACAACATTTATCCATATTCCGTAACTTTCTAGATGCCTTCCAATCTCTACCAGAACATTGTTAAGAGTGTGCACAACTCCCAACATGTCAGCAAAGAGGTTTCATTCTAGATAAGTAGCAATGGAATGTTGTACAGTGCCATAGGCCACTTACCCATGCATATTAGGAGTATACTGTTCATCAATGCAATTATTCTAATATGCATAATACACAACCTAATTCTAGGAACATCAGTATATACATTATTGAACAATATTATTTAAGAAATGACAATTCAAATACTTATCTTTGTTTTTTCGTTGGGTGGACTCCCTCTGAGTCTTCGCTTCCTTGCAGGAGCTGCTGGAGTCCTAATCTGAAGTAGCTTCTTCTACACCTTTCTGTTTTGGGATTTAGAGAGATGGTCAACTCCCTCTGAATATCTGCATCCTTGCATAAACCACTGGAGTGTACTCCCTCTTGATCTTTGCTTCCTGGATTACCTGTTCTTGAGCTCATATTCATCCTTGGTCCCTATGCATGCTTATTAGTATCATGATTGTGTTATCCTTGTGAACTCATATAAAATCATACATTCATTAGATACTATTAAAACACAATAATCTCAAGCATGTATACTCATAAATAATAAGCATTAGCATTCAAGGTTTATGTAGGATTCTTATGGTTAGTCAAATCATAAGAAACATAACATGTCTAAACCTATAATTACTTAAACCTATGACTCTGTTGATGCCTCGGATATCGTAGCATCAATCAGAAAGGGATTCTCCCCGAGAGACGGTCCCAATTAGACTATCTCCCGTTTGGTGTAGGGAATCCGTCCGGTTAGCGGTTCCGGCAACCGTGGTTTTGGACTTTAAATCCGATTCTACCGGTTATGGCCCGATCCACCTTTCTTTTGGGTTTTATATGTTTTATATGAGATGCACATGCCTAAATTATACTTAATCTAAATGCAATTGAAACAGATCCAAATCTAGAAATGGGAACACATCTATCTATCCTTGCAGGGGAACACGCTTAAGGGGAGAGCAATCAGCTGTAACAGATATCGTAAGCAACGAACAGATAGCTATTATTTCTCACGTTCAAAGCTACAACAAGATGAGGATCTTGAGAAGATAGCTTCTCATTCAAAATGGAACGCATCTATTGCTCAGAAAACAGAGGAACGCGAAAGGATAAGGAAACAGATCTGAAATGAAACTTACAGAACGTATCTATTGCTTATGAACAGAAGAAATCAAAATTGTTTGATCTAAGTAACAAGAATAAAGAAACAAATCTAGATGCAACGAAACTGGAATTAAACTAAAAGATCCCTGCAAGGAGCAATTTAAAGTCATGAACAATGAGCCACATGGATTACCCGGAAGAAAGAACAGTTAGCTATTCGATCTAGACAAAGAAATTCACTGCAATACATTTCATTGTTCACAAAATAGAGAGAACGCATGCATAGATGAGAGCAAAATCATTAAGGCAAAGAAATAATTCAGAAGTCAAGAATGATCTCACATTGCAGAATTGCAGTCATTAGAATAGTCCAACACAAAGCAACCCAACATTCCAAGCAAAACGTCCATCTCCCGTGGCTTCTATTAGAAAATTCAATTTACAGAGCCGATACAAGATAGCTCATATCATTTGCCCAAAATTTTCATTCCCTGCCAAAAAGTCCTTTCTAATACTTTCCTAGCTCCTATTTATAGTTACAAATTTGCCCTCTAGGCTGACACCTAGCATTCCCCACCTGTCATTTACAGGAATTTCCACTATATTCGACCCCCAAAAATGGCCGCTTCATTTACAAAAAATGTTTTTTTTTTGACAAAATCAGGGACAGCTGTCCCACGGCTTACGCCTTACATATTCCAATATACATAACAGAAAAATTGCTAAAATCAAAACGTTCCCTGCTGGGCACGTGTCGGGCTGAAGAGAGTGGCTCACTGAATTCATCTCCTTCATTGCTGTGCGTGAGCTTCTGCTGGCAAAGGGTCGCCCAAGTTGATTGTCACTGGTGCTGCCTGGGCAGAGGCCCTCGAATCCCCTGTTGATGCTGCTCCTGATTGGGAAGGGGGAATTGAACTGGCCGGCTTTTCTGTCATTGCTGGGGAGGAGGCTGCCGGGAGAGAGGCTACCGGATCCACTGATGTTCCTACTGCTGCTGCAGCTTTCCTGACCTCCTCTTCTATATAGCTGTGCCACACACCTGTGTCCCTTATGATTATGTTTGCTGCAGCAGGAAACAGGATTTTCTGAGAAGTTACATTCTTCCCGAGCTCTATTTTAATGATTTGTACTTCTGCTTCAGCAACTTGATATGTTTCCTTCAACAGATGATTGTGAAGTGTTGATGAACCGATGTAATGTTGGAGATCATCCATGGCCAAGACATCAATCCTTCTCACATACTCCATCTGGACGCCTAGCTCTTCTTTCAATTGAGACAACCGCTGTTCCTTTTCCGGGAAGTCTTCTAGGGTCTAAGGGAAGCTCAGTGTGCAGTTATCATGGACTCCTTTGAGCTTTTGGTACAGGATGTTGATTCTATCTGTTGTCCTCTGCACACTGGCCATCAACTTATTGGCACAGTTCCGGCCAAACTCCAACAAGGCTATATCTTCATTAAAATCTTCCACGGCCTTAAAAGGAAGATGCGGGGGGAAACCTCCTTTCCCTTCCCTCCATGCCATCTGACTTATGACATTTGCTTTGACACGGGTATTCTTAGCCTTGAGCCTGTGGGCTTCCACATTAACCTCCTTTAGCCTAACCGTCATGGCCTTGAGTTTGCATACCTCATCAGTGATTAGCTCTTAAGAGCCATACACTTGCTGTAGTATATTGCATGACAGCTCGTGCAAGGGGGACATGTCCAAGGTTCTGCTTTCCGCTTGCTCTAAACGCTCAGCTAATGCCTGCTTGTCTGCTTCTAGCTGGGAAGCCTTTTCTTCTGCTCCACTCTTCTCCGCTTCTGCAATCATTATTTGGAGTGCTAGCTGGTCCTTTTCCTCCTTTAGGTAGCTGTACTTGTTTGCCAACTCCTTATGCTCAGCGTACAAGCAATTGTATTTGTTCACTGCCAGGTCTCTTTGGGCTTGCTCATTAGCCACATTTTGTTGCAGGGTACGTGCTCTCTTCTTTGTTAATATATTTTCTTTGACTATAACCCCTACATTGGCAAATGATGCCTGTGCTGTTGCTATAGCTGCAGATGCCATGGCGATGGGGTCTGCGTCTGTGTTCTGCATGACAGCGACCTCTCGGCGAGTAACTATGTCATCATGGAAGGGACTTTTAATCCTCTCTTCTGATTGGAGGACCATTGTTTTCCTTTTCTTGTCATAGACAAACTCATTCCATTTGGACACCGTACGCTTCCCAGATGGAGTGTATGGGACAATTGGTCGGTTTATGATGTCTATGTCTTCTTCCATAGGTGGGGTTCGGACTTCCTGAGCGGGGTCTGCTCCTTCCTTTTGGGTGCCAGAGCCACCTGCTTGAGAGGTGTCTATCTCCATGTCTTGTACACCGGACCCACCTGCCTCGGTATTTTCCCTTGTCTTTAATTCTTCCTCCGCCTTCTTCCTTGCTTCAGCTCGCTCAGTCTCTGCTTCCTTCTGCTTTTGGGCTTCTTCAGCCTCCTTCTGCAGTCTTTCACTTTCAGCGTTTTGTTGCTTTCTCGCTTCCTCGGCTTCCTTTTGTAACCTTGCCTCTTCTCTTAATCTGAGCTCTTCTTGAGCTCGGGCATCCTTGGCTTCTCTCTCCTTTTGCTGGATGGTCTTCTGGGCTTTGGTTGAGCTAGAGCTCGCTCCAGCACTTTGGCGACAGATCCGTAGCTCAGTCATGTTGCTGATGCCTCTGAATGCTTCCTCCTCGGCATCGGGGTAGTGGGAGTATTCGAAGTTAGCATAGTTCCCCTTGCAATGCTCGGCCACTTTAACCTTTCTGTCGTTCCTGTGGAAGATGACCTCACCAAAATGGAAGGCCTTCAACTCTTGAACGAATTCGTCGGCAGAGGCCACCCCTGAAAACTTGTAAGCACATATGCAGAAAGGTAGGGGGGGAAAGGAAGCCTTGTGTAGCTTGTGGAGGAATGCTCCAATCCCATCCAAGAAGAGTTGTCTCACTGCTTCCTTGAGCACCACATAGTCTGTGGCATACTGCGGCAATATGTATGGGGGCTTAGTCCCTCTGAACATTCTCAAGTAGGTGCCTTGTTCTGAAAATTAGAAGTCCCCATAATCCTCGAGGACTTCCAAAGCGTTTTGTGACCGGCAACTTGGTTCTTCCTTGAACATTTTATCGTATAGGGGCATGATGAACCCCTCACAGATGAGTTTGTAGCTGGGCTTGTAATTTTGAGCCCACAACATCTTGAATGCGATGTAGACCGAGGCTGTGGCCCTATCCCATGTACACCCCAATCCGGGGAACTCTATCTTGGCCAAGATACAATCTATTAGGTATGAAGACATGAAGAATTCAGCCTTCTTCATGGCCATCCCGGGCTTAGCAGCACTTATCATTGAGGCCAGACTATCTGACAAGATAGTGGCCCAGTCAAACACTGTCCCCTGAAATGCCACATAGTGAATAATAGGGACCCACTGAATCTTGTATACTGTGCCATCGGGCATGCCGAATATTCTGCATAGCATTAAAGCGATCAATCTGAAAGGGGCCCTCAGGTTCTGCACATCATATTCATCATTTCCCTTCTTTCTCAAGTGCTTCCCTCCCCTTAATAGCTTCTTGGCCATCTCGACGTTATCCATTTGGCCCAACCACTCGTCAGTCAGAGCTTGTTGGACACGGGGGAATCTGTAGGCCGCCGCAACATACGCGGGTTGAAACGAAGCAATAGCCACTTTCCTGCTGTCATTTATCACTCTCCCATCAGCATCTGCATGTTGGAGTATCCACCCGATCACTTCAGCACAGGGGAATAGCTCAGGGCGGGTAGCGGCTCTAGTTATGCCTAAGGCTCTGATATTTTGATAGATCGGTGCCTCCTCCAGCAACATATCTGGGATCTCTTGGTCCCTGATCATTCTGTATATGTCATCCCATCTGATTTCTGGAGGGACACCAGTGGTGCACTTGGTGTCCTGGAGCGAGGTTTCCATCTTGGGAGGGGCAGGCTTCTTTTCTGTCATCCTCGCCTTCTTCTTACCGGTTTTTGGCATCTTGATTTATTCCTGATAACATCCACATCAAAGTCATCATTTGAGCAACAGGCTGTAAGGTTTTAGCAGAGAGCAACATCGTTTTAATATCAATGAGATAAGTCAATGAAGCAAAATATTTAGGAAGCGAAACATTATTTCAACACAAGACTCAAATTGGACATTTGCAGCTCTGAAAGACGAGTATGGGATAAGCTATGTTGCGGAAGCTATTGGTTTTCGGACCGATAGGCGATTCGCGGAAGCAATTGGCTTCCGGTTCCGCCTCGCGGAAGGAGATGTCTTTCGTTATAACTGCGGCTGGAGAGGTTGATGGCGGGGAGACGCGGGTTGAATCGGTGAGGGCTATGGATGCTATCGCCACGCGCGGCCACTCGCCGAGTCACTACGGGGTACTTTTAGTCTGAGCGAAGGTGACGGCGCCGGGGAAATGCTGACGGGGAGTGCTAGGGCGGCTGTGGCTTCAAGTTTCGGCTCGTGTGTAGGGGATAAGGCTTATGGAAGGGGCCAGGGTTTTGAGTCCGAGTTAATGGCCCGGGACATGGAAAGCCCATAGGGCTTCGACAACTTCACCCAAGACGAGGGGCGCGGCCCGGGGTTTAAAAACAAAAATGGGGCATGGTTAACCGCCCGCACCCACCACTATTGAAATAAAATATAACGTTTTCACGAAGGCCTATGACGATTTTGTATAATGAAAACTCCGTTCACTGTACCTGACGGGCAAAACATAGCCCTTCACGGGTGTTTTGTCCGTCAAAACCCCACTAAAACCGTTGTTTTCCCCAAAAAGACAACTCAGTAGTGAATAATCGAGGTTAAGATCCTACCTGGCATCGTGGGGATTGCTTGAGCGAGGTGGCTGCGAGCACGGATGAGCGAGGTGAGCTGGAGCGATTTGCACGGTATCGCACGTCGTTGGCCGATTCAAACAATGGTGTATTGGTCGAGCCCCTACCGTATTTTATAAAGAAAGGGCACGTGTGAGCCTTTAATTCGGTAGGTGACGTGGTTAAAACGGGGTTTAAATTCGCCGCGCGTAGCGGTCACGTCAAAGCGCCTCGGTTTCCGTGCGACCGCCATTCGCGGGGCCAGTTCGCGAATTGTATCCGCTATTGCGGAAGGATTCATTGAAAGCTTCCGACGTTTCGAGGCTTAATGCGGAAAGGAAACTCGAAGCCTTCCGCGAGAGACCGCCGCGTAGCGGACGGGTAACGCCAAAGCTTCCGCCCTTTCGGAACGATATAGCGAATGCTCCTGGTATTTTCGGAAGACTTTTGCGAAAGCTTCCGCGAACCAAAATTTCAAAGTCTCGTTGAGTTTTTCGGGAAGGTTCGGCGAAGGCTCCCGCTAGTTTCGGAAAGCTATTGGGAATGGCTTCCGCCGTTTCGGAAGCAAAACTTATACCTTTCCGCATATTCACCCGGGGTCGTTTCGGAGTCCTTTTGCCGAGCGGGTTAAGCGATTGGCTTCCGCTGTTTCGGAAGGGTAGCCCGAAGGCTTCCGCGTTTCGGGAGCAAAGGCTGAAGGCCTCCGCGATAGCTTCTTGAGAAAATTCTAAGTCCTTTTCATGGTTTCGGAAGGCAATCGTGAATTCCTTCGCGGGACTTATGGAGATGGCTTCCGCTGTTTCGGAAGGGTTTCATGAAGGCTCCCGCGGTTTCGGGAGCAAAAGGCTGAAGGCTTTCGCCAAAGCTCTCCGAAAACTTCTAAGTTCTTTCATACTTCGGGAGGAAATCGTGAATTCCTGCGCGGGACCTATTCGAATGGCTTCCGCTGTTTCGGGTCGTTTTACTGAATTCCCCTGCCGTTTCGGGAGAACAACTCGAATTTCTCCGCGGACGGTTGTAAAATATTCTAAGTGTTTTCCGGGAGACTAAGGCGAATGTGTCCTGCCTTTTCGGGAGGAAAGCCGGAACCTTTCCGCGGTCGCGGAAGGTTTGAGTGAAAGGCTCCGCCGTTTCGGGAGCTAAGCCGCTTCGGAGATTGATCGAAAAAAATCCAAGCCTTTTACTTCGGAAGAAGTTGATGAATTCCTTTACGTTATTTCGGCAAGTTTAACCGAATGGCTTCCGCCGTTTCGGGAGACAGAGCTGGATCGTTCCGCCGTTTCGGGTGTCTTTACCAACGATTTCCGCAGCTTATGGCCATAATCGGAGTCCTTTTCCGGAGAGGTAAAACACGTTGGCTTCCGCCGTTTCGGGTGGCTTTGTTGAATTCCTCGCCGTTTCGGGAGAACAACTCGAATTTCTCCGAGGTTGCGGAAGGCTTGAGCGGAAGCTTCCGCCGTTTCGGGTGGTCTTGCCCAATGGCTTCCGCTAATTTTGGCAAGGAAAACCTAAGTCCTCCTTTCGGAAAGGTTGGACGTTTGACTTCCGCCGCTTCGGGACAATGTCTGAGTTATTCCAAAACGTTTGGGAAAAAACTAAGTTATCTTTTGGCTCACTGGGGAAAACATGGAAGGATTGATGGCAAGCTGTTCAGCAGGGAAGCAAAATTTTATGTTGAAAACAGAGCTGACGGCTGGGATGGCTTTTCAAGCAAACTTTCTACAAAAAATACAGGAGGGGCCCCAACATGTACAAAATTTTGGGGAGGGGTGTTGCTGCAACAACAATGGCGAGTCGCTGGCGAACACAGATCTCTAAAAAAAAAAAAAAAAATACCCTACATGGTCCGGAACCTCATTAAAACATCCGTCTCGGGTGCACTACTCAGCTGAGCATTTTAGACTCATGCGTGGAAGGAGCACTTTTCCTGCTAGCCATTGGGGAAAGGGGAGCTTTGACCGAGGCATCTTCACCACTCTTAGAGGGCCAGCATATGAGATTCATTTTAGGAGGGTCATCCCTCAAATGGTCACTACTGGCGGACTCCACAGGATTTGTAACACTTTCTCATGGACACTATTGTTCTTGTTCCTCATTCCCATGCTGCTGGCATCCTTTGGGATGCTTGTACTTTGGACATCTTAGCTGTTTGAGCCTTCTAGGGATATTTTCTTTTGGACAGATCTTTGATTTGGGCTCCTCAATCCATAATGTCCTTTTGTGTGAGTTAGAGGTTTTATTAATTTGATCAAACTTCACGGACGGAGAGGAGCCCATTTTGAGCTGGGCCTTTTGGACAGCCTTCTTGATTTTACATGTCCCTTTTGCTTTTGTCTCAGCCATGCTTTAATTGAGGCGAGAATCCCTGGAAAACAGACTCTTGAATGTAGGCCATTTTGGCTTTTAAATCTGCAGCATGGAGTCATCTCAATACCCTATGTCCTCGAGATGTGCCACCTTCCATGGGTCCAACTTAGGTAACCTTCTTGAGATGCCTTTAAAGTGTGAAAGTGGGTGGAGCCCAACGATAGTAGTGAAGATGGCCATGGGTCTCTGCTATTGAACAGGATTAGTGTGACTAGCAGGGTAGGCTTCCCCCCTTTTGAACATTTCAGCGAGAGCACAGCAGACCGGGTTTATTGAGCAGGGTTACAGACTCATGGGTTGCAAGTTTTCTTTGAGAGAGCTATCTTCAACGGGAAACTCAACAAAAAGGGGCTTCAGAAAACAAAACCTATCGAACAGTTCAAATAACAAAGAAGGAAACAATGTGGTCGAAAAATAAAACATCTAAAAGCGAAAGCGAAAAGACAATTTTATTTATGTACAGGAAGTCTCGAGGAGACTTATGCGAAGTATTGTTTCAGGGCAAGGCCATTGAGCGGAAGGGCTACTTCCTCTCCCTCGAGATTTGTCAATTTATAAGTGGATGGGCCTAATTTTGCAGAAATTTGGTACGGGCCTACCCATAGATGTTGAAATTTCGTATGCATTCCTTTGCCTTCGTGATTATGGTCCCATTTCAGGACTAAATCTCCAACTTCAAAGTCCCTCTTGCCGGATTTCCTCTTATCGAACCATCTCTTAACTATGTCCTGATGTTGATGAAATCGGTCTTTAGCTTTGTGTCGGGCTTCTTCCAGTCGAAGCAGGGTGTTTATCCTGGATTGTAAGGCTTGGCTACCAGAACCCCGAGAGGCTTGGGACAATTGTAAGGATGGCAGTAAGATGTTTGGGGGAAGTATGGCTTCCTTGCCATAGACGAGAGTGAAAGGGGAGACACCTAAAGCATTCTTCGGGGTTACTCTATCTGCCCATAAGGCGTTTGGGAGAGCCACATGCCAACTTCTCTGGTTTTCTATCACAGTTTTCTTAAGGATTCGAATCAGATTCTTGTTTGAGGATTCAGCCAATCCGTTTCCCTGAGGGTAGTAATTGGCTGAATAATGCAACTTAATCCCCCATTCATAAACAAATTCATTTATTTTGCAAGATGAAAAATAAGTAGCATTATCAAAAACAAGGGAAATTGGAACCCCAAACCTGGTTATGATATTCTCTTTCAGGAAGATGATGACTGTGTCTTCATTGATCTTGCGCAACGGGATGGCCTCCGTCCACCTGGTGAAGTAATCGGTAGCCGTCAGAATGTATCGGTGTTGCAATGAAGAATTTGGATTTATTTCTCCGATAACATCTATGCCCCATTGCTCAAAAGGTTCAGAGATGATGACTGGCTGCAATGGGCCTGCGGCCTTAGGTAACTTCCCAGCGCTCCTTTGGCATACATCACAGTTTCGTGCGTATGTGTGGGCATCTCGAAACAGAGTGGGCCAGTAATAACCAGCTCTCAGTATCTTGTGTGCTTTCGTCTCTCCTGAATAATGGCCACCTGCGGGGCCATCATGCAATTCTTTGACAACTTTGTTTGCATCCTCCTTTTCCAAACATCTAAGAAGGACTCCATCATAATTCTTTCGAAAAAGAATCCCATCAATGATCTGATAGGGTGCCGATTTCAAGCGGAGTGCCCTTCTTTGTTTAGAATTCCAGTGTTCGGGTAGATATCCTTGCTGCAAATAGTGCACTAGATCTCTATACCATGACTGGGGAGCTGTAAAGATATGGCATACCTCAACCGAATTGAGCTCAGCTTCATTTCTCCAATGGTGCTCTTCATCAGTCGAGTTTCCCGCCAGTAACTTGCATAGACCTTGTCCTTTGATGATTGTAGCCGGTTTAAATTCCAGATCATACTCCTGCAGAGCTGTGACCCAGTTTCCTCTCCTCTCTCCCAATTCCTTTTGAACGAACAGGGATCTAACAGCTGGATGGGGAACTATGACTTTAGTTCTGTTCTTCAAAATGTATGGCCTAAACTGCTTGACTGCTTTGAAGACTGCGTAGGCATGCTTGTCAACTACGGGGTAATTCAGCTCATCCCCTTGCAGACCAGTGCTCATAAACGAAATTGGGTATTCGTCCCCCAACTCCACCTTTTGCGTGAGTACAGCTGCGAGAGAATCATCCGAAGCGAAGGTATACAAGATGAAATCTTTATCAAAATCTGGACTTCTTAAGGAAGGAGCTTTAGCTACAGCTGCCTTGATATCTCTAAATGCGTCCTTCTCCAAATCTGTCCACTTGAACGGTATGCTTTGTTTAACCATTTGTTGCAATGGCTTAACAATTTGTGCAAAATCCGGAACAAATCTGCGAACAAAATTGATGGTGCCCATGAAAGAATGCATAGATTTTTTGTTGTGAGGCATTGGGATCTTATTAATAGCTTGGACTCTTTCTTGGTCGATTGACACTCCCCCTTTGGAGATGACATGACCCAAGAGCTTACCTTCGGGTACAGCAAACACGCTCTTCTTGGGATTCAAGGAAATACCATATTTCCGGCAACGGTCAAAGATGTGCCTCAAATGAACAACATGATCTTCCCTTTTCTTTGAAAAGACCGTCACATCATCTAAGTAAACAACAACACATCGCCCACCCAATCCTCGGAAGGCAATATCCATCGCCCTTTGGAATGTAGCTCCAGCATTTATCAGACCAAATGGCATTCTCCTGTAAGCGAAAGTTCCCCACTTAGTCCTGAAAGTAGTCTTGCGACGATCTTCTTCGGCTACTAACACTTGATTATAGCCAGAGAAACCATCGAGGAGAGAAAACAGTTCAGATCCAGACACCATTTGTAGGATTTGCTCCATTGAAGGCACGGGGTAGTTATCTTTATCCGAAGCTTTGTTTAAATTCCTGAAGTCTACACATAGCCTAATCTCTCCTGATTTCTTCCTCACGGGAACCAAGTTTGCAACCCATTCGGAATGCCGAACTTTGAAGATTATCTTAGCGTCCAGGAGCTTCTTTAATTCCTTTTGGATCAGCGGTTCAAGAGTGGGATGCATCCTTCTCAACTGCTGCTGAAATGGCTTGACACCCGCTTTCATTGGTATAACGTGCTGAATGATGCGGACGTCATATGTTTTCAGATCTTCATAGGTCCATGCAAAAACATCCTTGTACTGTTTAAACAACTTAATGAACCTTTCTCTTTCTCCTGGTGAACAACATTTGCCAAGGTTGACAAACTTTGGTTCTGCCTCGGTACCCAAATTGACCAACTCATGTTGCATTGATGAGCTGTTAGTTTTGGTATTAGCTGGTCTTTTGAACTTATTTTGAAGGTCGAAAAGCATTTCGAGGGACCTTACCCCCTTTGGCATGAAATTTCCTTTCTCGTCTTCCTTCTTCATCAAATCAGCATCATGTTCTTCCTCATCTATTGCAGCTCCTTGAAAACTGTCTTGTTTGTCAGGAAGCTGATAATCTCCTCATCATCATCGAAGATTCTGAAGTTTGTGATGTTATCGGGAATGGAAGGCCTGAAAATCAATTCAATTGAGCATTTATTATTTGACGGCACCAATCTAGAAGCAGATGTTGCTAACAAATCGGCAGCAGAATTTTGCAACCTAGGAATTGATTTTATATTGAAAGCGTCAAAATACATGATTAAATCCCATACCTTAGCCTGGTAACCTTTCAAGTGCGGTGAGAGACAATGAATGGTGTCCCTTACCTGTCTGACAACTATCTCGGAGTCACCAAAAACCTTCAGGTACTTAACATTTAAGCCAATGGCCTTCTTTAAACCATGTACCAAAGCTTCATATTCAGTGGTATTATTAGTACAATCGAATTCTAATCTACAAGACAAAAAATACTTGTTCTTCTTTGGATCCATTAGAACACAACCGGCTCCGGATCCTTCCAGAGTTTTAGAACCATCAAAGTATAATGTCCAAAAGGTATCTTTAGATTCAACTAAGTTAGTTTCTTTGTGGTCTATGTTAGCAACTAAATTGACTATGTTACAATCAACCTCATCAGTCCGAGAGAAATGAAGGAGATCGGACTGTTTGTCTGATTCATGGCAAAAATTTTCAGATTGATAGTTACCCGGATCCATTTCTAAGAAGTAATTTCCCAGGACCGAGGAAGAGAAAGCTACAGCCTCATTCTTTTCTTCTAGCTGGGTTACGTTTTGTTTCATATGAGGTTCCCTAAGAATTTTAATCTGATTCTGCCTGTTCTGATAAGGCAGCCATAGATGAGACCAATCGGTAGCAAAGTAGCCACTCAGCTTGGTAGACCAATCCCTACTCAAAATCAGCCCATAAGCTTCAGGGATATCGACCACCATTATGTCAATAAATTGACAGACTCTAGGGTCGGCTGACAGTCTAATTAAAACATCTTTCATCTCCCCTATAACCTTGACAGCAGTCCTGTCTAATTGTATGATTTGAGCTGGAGATGGTACGGGCTGCCCATTAATTTTCTTACAAATTGAAAGTGGCATAACGTTTGAAGAAGCTCCGGAGTCTACCAGACAGTTATGAACATTGTGATTAAAAATTTCAAATGTCAACAGAAATGGCAATGTTTGGGACTTGGACTTCCCTCCGATGCTAGCCTCGTTAATTTCAGGGTTGTCTTGAGAATCTGTTAATGTAGCGCTGGGTTTTGGTTGTAAAACATGCAGTAGTTTGTCTCGTTGATGGGGCAAGCTACACATGTCAAATATTGATACGTTCGCTTTAACTTTCTTGATATCTTCAATAATATCATACCCTATATCGGATTCATTCCCAATTCAAATGGACTGATCTGTTTTGTTCATGATTTCTTTAGGTGGCTGAACTGTGTTGTCAGCGCTTGGCTGTTTGGCAGCTGTTTGGTTTACTTTGGGCTGTGGTGGGATGATTGGTATATGCCTCCTAGGCGGGTCTTTCGAAATTTTAGGCTTATGGGGAATGGGGCCTGGTACAGGATCCGCAATTGGGCCCTTGCTGCGAGTGGCAACATTTATGGTAGAAGGAGAGCTATCTACGTGATCTTCTTCTACTAATTCAGTCATAGGTACCCAATCCCACAACACCATAGTAGTGTCCGGGGTTGGTTCCTGTAACTCAGGGCTTGACTCTTCTGGAGGCTCATCCTGGTCTGGGATCTGAGAGTCTAACATTTGGTTCATGACCAAGCTCATGGAATTGATCCATTGAGGGCAGCTCTTCTCCGAGTGTGGTTCTTGGTGAAAGGTGCAGAAATTTTCCATCCCAATCTCATTCAAGTTTAAAACAGGGGCAGTGTTCATTGGTGGGTGAGACTGTTCCCCGTCTTCCCTTCTTTTATAGAATGGCTTGAAAGGTTTCCTAGATGTACTAGCAGCCTTGTCTTTCTCAAGATCCACGATTTTGTTAGATAACTTCTGCATCATCTTAACTACATTTTCCATATCCGTAGATGTTTCTTCCTTGCCTCTCGTGAGGAGCAAAGGTTTCTTGCTAGCTGCTGGTTTTGTTTCCATATCTAAGGCATGTTTATCTATGCTATCAGCCTCTTCCTCTACCTTTCGGGCTTCCTCAAAATTCTCTATCAGGGTCATTTTCTTGGATCGTTTTACAAACATTGCGATTGGACCTTCAAGAGATGTTGTGTAGTATTCAATCAAAGACTCTTCTGTTGGTTTGTTAGTTTCACTAAAGTTATTTAACAGCGTTGTGAATCTTTGATTAAAGTCTTGAACTTTTTCCTTCTTCTCCATTCTCATGGATAGGAGTTCTTTCATAAGCGTGGCGACAGTCTTTTGGTTCCCGTACTTCTTAAGGAAACACTTTTCGAAATCGTCCCAACTAGAGATTGAGCTGGGTTGAAGGCTAAAGTACCAAGATGATACCTTAGGCTCGAATGTGTACGGAAACAACCTGCAGACTACGTCTTCATGTTGTACATTCAGAAGGTTCAGAGCTAAGTAAAAACTCTTGAGGTGATCCTCCGCCGAAATGGCTTTACCTGGATCGTACTTAGGCAAGACCTTTTCGGGGTTTTTAGGGAGATTATGGAATGGTCCAGCTAGGTTCAGCGCTCCCCTTGCTCTCCAAGCAGGTACAGCCATGTTTGGGTTTGGACGTAGAGACCCTGGTGGAGAATTGCAGGGTGAATCTTGTGGAGTACTTTTGGGGGTGGTAACTTCTTCGAGATTTTCTTGGTCTTCCTTGTTAAGAGTGCCAGAGATTTCTTCCAACGTCAGATTTACCAGTTCTTCAAAACTTTGAACGAGGATTGAATCACGGGTGTATTGCGGCTCCTTTCTGGGTGTAGTTTTCTTAGGGAGGAAGTTGACAGCGTTTAAACCACCTAGCTGTCTAACGTAAGATCTAGTATGTCTTCTCAAGTCCTCTATTTCTGCAAAAGGAACAGCGTACAAAGCTTCCTGAGGCTCAGGGTCAGAAATGAGGCGTTCTTGGTCTGTTAATCCAAGATCTGGGCTGTTTGAAAAGTTTTCTTCAAGCGGGTTTTCAGTGTTATCTATGACCGTGGAAGATTTTCCTCTATCAGCCATGCACTTCAGGCCCTCCTTCTAGCGCAAAAAACTGTTGATGCCTCGGATATCGTAGCATCAATCAGAAAGGGATTCTCCCCGAGAGACGGTCCCAATTAGACTATCTCCCGTTTGGTGTAGGGAATCCGTCCGGTTAGCGGTTCCGGCAACCGTGGTTTTGGACTTTAAATCCGATTCTACCGGTTATGGCCCGATCCACCTTTCTTTTGGGTTTTATATGTTTTATATGAGATGCACATGCCTAAATTATACTTAATCTAAATGCAATTGAAACAGATCCAAATCTAGAAATGGGAACACATCTATCTATCCTTGCAGGGGAACACGCTTAAGGGGAGAGCAATCAGCTGTAACAGATATCGTAAGCAACGAACAGATAGCTATTATTTCTCACGGTCAAAGCTACAGCAAGATGAGGATCTTGAGAAGATAGCTTCTCATTCAAAATGGAACGCATCTATTGCTCAGAAAACAGAGGAACGCTAAAGGATAAGGAAACAGATCTGAAATGAAACTTACAGAACGTATCTATTGCTTATGAACAGAAGAAATCAAAATTGTTTGATCTAAGTAACAAGAATAAAGAAGCAAATCTAGATGCAACGAAACTGGAATTAAACTAAAAGATCCTTGCAAGGAGCAATTTAAAGTCATGAACAATGAGCCACATGGATTACCCGGAAGAAAGAACAGTTAGCTATTCGATCTAGACAAAGAAATTCACTGCAATACATTTCATTGTTCACAAAATAGAGAGAACGCATGCATAGATGAGAGCAAAATCATTAATGCAAAGAAATAATTCAGAAGTCAAGAATGATCTCACATTGCAGAATTGCAGTCATTAGAATAGTCCAACACAAAGCAACCCAACATTCCAAGCAAAACGTCCATCTCCCATGGCTTCTATTAGAAAATTCAATTTACAGAGCCGATACAAGATAGCTCATATCATTTGCCCAAAATTTTCATTCCCTGCCAAAAAGTCCTTTCTAATACTTTCCTAGCTCCTATTTATAGTTACAAATTTGCCCTCTGGGCTGACACCTAGCATTCCCCACCTGTCATTTACAGGAATTTCCACTATATTCGACCCCCAAAAATGGCCGCTTCATTTACAAAAAATGTTTTTTTGTGACAAAATCAAGGACAGCTGTCCCACGGCTTACGCCTTACATATTCCAATATACATAACAGAAAAATTGCTAAAATCAAAACGTTCCCTGCTGGGCACGTGTCGGGCTGAAGAGAGTGGCTCACTGAATTCATCTCCTTCATTGCTGTGCGTGAGCTTCTGCTGGCAAAGGGTCGCCCAAGTTGATTGTCACTGGTGCTGCCTGGGCAGAGGCCCTCGAATCCCCTGTTGATGCTGCTCCTGATTGGGAAGGGGGAATTGAACTGGCCGTCTTTTCTGTCATTGCTGGGGAGGAGGCTGCCGGGAGAGAGGCTACCGGATCCACTGATGTTCCTACTGCTGCTGCAGCTTTCCTGACCTCCTCTTCTATATAGCTGTGCCACACACCTGTGTCCCTTATGATTATGTTTGCTGCAGCAGGAAACAGGATTTTCTGAGAAGTTACATTCTTCCCGAGCTCTATTTTAATGCTTTGTACTTCTGCTTCAGCAACTTGATATGTTTCCTTCAACAGATGATTGTGAAGTGTTGATGAACCGATGTAATGTTGGAGATCATCCATGGCCAAGACATCAATCCTTCTCACATACTCCATCTGGACGCCTAACTCTTCTTTCAATTGAGACAACCGCTGTTCCTTTTCCGGGAAGTCTTCTAGGGTTTGAGGGAAGCTCAGTGTGCAGTTATCATGGACTCCTTTGAGCTTTTGGTACAGGATGTTGATTCTATCTGTTGTCCTCTGCACACTCGCCATCAACTTATTGGCACAGTTCCGGCCAAACTCCAACAAGGCTATATCTTCATTAAAATCTTCCACGGCCTTAAAAGGAAGATGCGGGGGGAAACCTCCTTTCCCTTCCCTCCATGCCATCTGACTTATGACATTTGCTTTGACACGGGTATTCTTAGCCTTGAGCCTGTGGGCTTCCGCATTAACCTCCTTTAGCCTAACCGTCATGGCCTTGAGTTTGCATACCTCATCAGTGATTAGCTCTTGAGAGCCATACACTTGCTGTAGTATATTGCATGACAGCTCGTGGAAGGGGGACATGTCCAAGGTTCTGCTTTCCGCTTGCTCTAAACGCTCAGCTAATGCCTGCTTGTCTGCTTCTAGCTGGGAAGCCTTTTCTTCTGCTCCACTCTTCTCCGCTTCTGCAATCATTATTTGGAGTGCTAGCTGGTCCTTTTCCTCCTCCAGGTAGTTGTACTTGTTTGCCAACTCCTTATGCTCAGCGTACAAGCAATTGTATTTGTTCACTGCCAGGTCTCTTTGGGCTTGCTCATTAGCCACATTTTGTTGCAGGGTACGTGCTCTCTTCTTTGTTAATATATTTTCTTTGACTATAACCCCTACATTGGCAAATGATGCCTGTGCTGTTGCTATAGCTGCGGATGCCATGGCGATGGGGTCTGCGTCTATGTTCTGCATGACAGCGACCTCTCGGCGAGTAACTATGTCATCATGGAAGGGACTTTTAATCCTCTCTTCTGATTGGAGGACCATTGTTTTCCTTTTCTTGTCATAGACAAACTCATTCCATTTGGACACCATACGCTTCCCAGATGGAGTGTATGGGACAATTGGTCGGTTTATGATGTCTATGTCTTCTTCCATAGGTGGGGTTCGGACTTCCTGAACGGGGTCTGCTCCTTCCTTTTGGGTGCCAGAGCCACCTGCTTGAGAGGTGTCTATCTCCATGTCTTGTACACCGGACCCACCTGCCTCGGTATTTTCCCTTGTCTTTAATTCTTCCTCCGCCTTCTTCCTTGCTTCAGCTCGCTCAGTCTCTGCTTCCTTCTGCTTTTGGGCTTCTTCAGCCTCCTTCTGCAGTCTTTCACTTTCAGCGTTTTGTTGCTTTCTCGCTTCCTCGTCTTTCTTTTGTAACCTTGCCTCTTCTCTTAATCTGAGCTCTTCCTGAGCTCGGGCATCCTTGGCTTCTCTCTCCTTTTGCTGGATGGTCTTCTGGGCTTTGGTTGAGCTAGAGCTCGCTCCAGCACTTTGGCGACAGATCCGTAGCTCAGTCATGTTGCTGATGCCTCTGAATGCTTCCTCCTCGGCATCGGGGTAGTGGGAGTATTCAAAGTTAGCATAGTTCCCCTTGCAATGCTCGGCCACTTTACCCTTTCTGTCGTTCCTGTGGAAGATGACCTCACCGAAATGGAAGGCCTTCAACTCTTGAACAAATTCGTCGGCAGAGGCCACCCCTGAAAACTTGTAAGCACCTATGCAGAAAGGTAGGGGGGGGAAGGAAGCCTTGTGTAGCTTGTGGAGGAATGCTCCAATCCCATCCAAGAAGAGTTGTCTCACTGCTTCCTTGAGCACCACATAGTCTGTGGCATACTGCGGCAATATGTATGGGGGCTTAGTCCCTCCAAACATTCTCAAGTAGGTGCCTTGTTCTGAAAAGTAGAAGTCCCCATAATCCTCGAGGACTTCCAAAGCGTTTTGTGACAGGCAACTTGGTTCTTCCTTGAACATTTTCTCGTATAGGGGCATGATGAACCCCTCACAGATGAGTTTGTAGCTGGGCTTGTAATTCTGAGCCCACAACATCTTGAATGTGATGTAGACCGGGGCTGTGGCCCTATCCCATGTACACCCCAATCCGGGGAACTCTATCTTGGCCAAGATACAATCTATTAGGTATGAAGACATGAAGAATTCAGCCTTCTTCATGGCCAGCTCGGGCTTAGCAGCACTTATCATTGAGGCCAGACTATCTGACAAGATAGTGGCCCAGTCAAACACTGTCCCCTGAAATGCCACATAGTGAATAATAGGGACCCACTGAATCTTGTATACTGTGCCATCGGGCATGCCGAATATTCTGCATAGCATTAAAGCAATCAATCTGAAAGGGGCCCTCAGGTTCTGCACGTCATATTCATCATTTCCCTTCTTTCTCAAGTGCTTCCCTCCCCTTAATAGCTTCTTGGCCATCTCGACGTTATCCATTTGGCCCAACCACTCGTCAGTCAGAGCTTGTTGGACACGGGGGAATCTGTAGGCCGCCGCAACATACGCGGGTTGAAACGAAGCAATAGCCACTTTCCTGCTGTCATTTATCACTCTCCCATCAGCATCTGCATGTTGGAGTATCCACCCAATCACTTCAGCACAGGGGAATAGCTCAGGGCGGGTAGCGGCTCTAGTTATGCCTGAGGCTCTGATATTTTGATAGATCGGTGCCTCCTCCAGCAACATATCTGGGATCTCTTGGTCCCTGATCATTCTGTATATGTCATCCCATCTGATTTCTGGAGGGACACCAGTGGTGCACTTGGTGTCCTGGAGCGAGGTTTCCATCTTGGGAGGGGCAGGCTTCTTTTCTGTCATCCTCGCCTTCTTCTTACCGGTTTTCGGCATCTTGATTTATTCCTGATAACATCCACATCAAAGTCATCATTTGAGCAACAAGCTGTAAGGTTTTAGCAGAGAGCAACATCGTTTTAATATCAATGAGATAAGTCAATGAAGCAAAATATTTAGGAAGCGAAACATTATTTCAACACAAGACTCAAATTGGACATTTGCAGCTCTGAAAGACGAGTATGGGATAAGCTATGTTGCGGAAGCTATTGGTTTTCGGACCGATAGGCGATTCGCGGAAGCAATTGGCTTCCGGTTCCGCCTCGCGGAAGGAGATGTCTTTCGTTATAACTGCGGCTGGAGAGGTTGATGGCGGGGAGACGCGGGTTGAATCGGTGAGGGCTATGGATGCTATCGTCACGCGCGGCCACTCGCCGAGTCACTACGGGGTACTTTTAGTCTGAGCGAAGGTGACGGCGCCGGGGAAATGCTGACGGGGAGTGCTAGGGTGGCTGTGGCTTCAAGTTTCAGCTCGTGTGTAGGGGCTAAGGCTTATGGAAGGGGCCAGGGTTTTGAGTCCGAGTTAACGGCCCGGGACATGGAAAGCCCATAGGGCTTCGACAACTTCACCCAAGACGAGGGGCGCGGCCCGGGGTTTAGAAACAAAAATGGGGCATGGTTAACCGCCCGCACCCACCACTATTGAAATAAAATATAACGTTTTCACGAAGGCCTATGACGATTTTGTATAATGAAAACTCCGTTCACTGTACCTGACGGGCAAAACATAGCCCTTCACGGGTGTTTTGTCCGTCAAAACCCCACTAAAACCGTTGTTTTCCCCAAAAAGACAACTCAGTAGTGAATAATCGAGGTTAAGATCCTACCTGGCACCGTGGGGATTGCTTGGGCGAGGTGGCTGCGAGCACGGATGAGCGAGGTGAGCTGGAGCGATTTGCACGGTATCGCACGTCGTTGGCCGATTCAAACAATGGTGTATTGGTCGAGCCCCTACCGTATTTTATAAAGAAAGGGCACGTGTGAGCCTTTAATTCGGTAGGTGGCGTGGTTAAAACGGGGTTTAAATTCGCCGCGCGTAGCGGTCACGTCAAAGTGCCTCGGTTTCCGTGCGACCGCCATTCGCGGGGCCTGTTCGCGAATTGTATCCGCTATTGCGGAAGGATTCATTGAAAGCTTCCGACGTTTCGAGGCTTAATGCGGAAAGGAAACTTGAAGCCTTCCGCGAGAGACCGCCGCGTAGCGGACGGGTAACGCCAAAGCTTCCGCCCTTTCGGAACGATATAGCGAATGCTCCCGGTATTTTCGGAAGACTTTTGCGAAAGCTTCCGCGAACCAAAATTTCAAAGTCTCGTTGATTTTTTCGGGAAGGTTCGGCGAAGGCTCCCGCTAGTTTCGGAAAACTATTGGGAATGGCTTCCGCCGTTTCGGAAGCAAAACTTATACCTTTCCGCATATTCACCCGGGGTCGTTTCGGAGTCCTTTTGCCGAGCGGGTTAAGCGATTGGCTTCCGCTGTTTCGGAAGGGTAGCCCGAAGGCTTCCGCGTTTCGGGAGCAAAGGCTGAAGGTCTCCGCGACAGCTTCTTGAGAAAATTCTAAGTCCTTTTCATGGTTTCGGAAGGCAATCGTGAATTCCTCCGCAGGACTTATGGAGATGGCTTCCGCTGTTTCGGAAGGGTTTCATGAAGGCTCCCGCGGTTTTGGGAGCAAAAGGCTGAAGGCTTTCGCCGAAGCTCTCCGAAAACTTCTAAGTTCTTTCATACTTCGGGAGGAAATCGTGAATTCCTGCGCGGGACCTATCCGAATGGCTTCCACTGTTTCGGGTCGTTTTACTGAATTCCCCCGCCGTTTCGGGAGAACAACTCGAATTTCTCCGCGGACGGTTGTAAAATATTCTAAGTGTTTTCCGGGAGACTAAGGCGAATGTGTCCCACCTTTTCGGGAGGAAAGCCGGAACCTTTCCGCGGTCGCGGAAGGTTTGAGTGAAAGGCTCCGCCGTTTCGGGAGCTAAGCCGCTTCGGAGATTGATCGAAAAAAATCCAAGCCTTTTACTTCGGAAGAAGTTGATGAATTCCTTTGCGTTATTTCGGCAAGTTTAACCGAATGGCTTCCGCCGTTTCGGGAGACAGAGCTGGATCGTTCCGCCGTTTCGGGTGTCTTTACCAACGGTTTCCGCAGCTTATGGCCATAATCGGAGTCCTTTTCCGGAGAGGTAAAACACGTTGGCTTCCGCCGTTTCGGGTGGCTTTGTTGAATTCCTCGCCGTTTCGGGAGAACAACTCGAATTTCTCCGAGGTTGCGGAAGGCTTGAGCGGAAGCTTCCGCCGTTTCGGGTGGTCTTGCCCAATGGCTTCCGCTGATTTTGGCAAGGAAAACCTAAGTCCTCCTTTCGGAAAGGTTGGACGTTTGACTTCCGCCGCTTCGGGACAATGTCCGAGTTATTCCAAAACGTTTGGGAAAAAACTAAGTTATCTTTTGGCTCACTGGGGAAAACATGGAAGGATTGATGGCAAGCTGTTCAGCAGGGAAGCAAAATTTTATGTTGAAAACAGAGCTGACGGCTGGGATGGCTTTTCAAGCAAACTTTCTACAAAAAATACAGGAGGGGCCCCAACATGTACAAAATTTTGGGGAGGGGTGTTGCTGCAACAACAGACTCTTCAGGTTAGTTGAATCATCAATCAAGATAAGAGATATAATATGCATAAAACCTGTGATTATTCAAACCTATACCTTCATGATTCTTCTGGTTAGTCATTACATCAATTATGGTAAGAAACATAATATGCATACAACCATGATTATTCAAACTTATGGCTTCATGAATAATCATTATCAACAACACAACAGTATAAGATCCTAACACAAGGTAGGATTCTAGCTTGATATAGGAAAAACATACCTGGATTAGCATGCTAGCTATTTATGTCTAACATACCCGTATAATGTCTTTTGTTTCTCTTCAGTGACTTGTGCTAGTAACCTGCATGTCTTATAAGTTAACCATTGTATAAACAAGTTATACATACCTCGTAAATGGATCTTGTATGAGATCCATGACAATGGATGAATTTTTGTCCTCGTGTTATCATGATGATATGTTCTTGGACCAGAACATGATTTTTCTTTCTTGGTGTACCTTTCATGTTAGTAGACAACATAAACCTCATACAACACCATAATGCATTAGTACAATCATAAGTGTCAACACCCTAACCAATGAATATCTTCTATCATGCATTCATAATTTTGTTAAGGTGATACGACAAATCTAAAATCAAAATTGTACTAACCGTAATAACATGAAGACAAACATACCATAAACTTAATCATGGACAAATATCAAAACATACCTCGATGAGTCATACCTGTCGAGATCGCTTGTAATCTTCTTATGTAAGGCCTTAGTCTCATCTCCCTCTGAAACAGGAACTTCTTCACTTATGCAGGTGACCAATCCATCTTCTTATAGGTTTAACCCAATCCACTTGATTTGCAAGAACTAGACCTGGACCTGGATATGGGTTTGTCAGAGAAACCCCAAAAATTCAAACTTTGAATTTCAAACTTCCTAAAGGATAGAAATATGCGCCTTGATGAGCTGATCAAACTGGTATATTCAGAATTTGAAAACTGCAAAGTTTCACTCCTCAATTTTGCCTTTGAAACTTCTGGATTCACTGGACGTGACCCTGAACTGGGGTTTGATGAAGCCCACTCTTTTACCCCATCAAAAGGTTTGATCCAAAGCTCTAAGCTTCTATTTTTCTGAGGAGCTTCCAGCCGTGGTCACAAATTGCAAAAATTCCCATTTTTACAGAAGCCCTAATTTTCCATTTTTCTAATCAAAGTCCCGAACTAGGGTGTGATCAAGCCTGGCATTTTTTCCAACCAAAAATTCTGATCTTGGTCTCTAAATTTCTATTTTGATGAGTAGCATCCAGCCGTGGTCTCTCATTACAAAAATTCCAACTTTTTTCGAAGCCCTAAATTCCGGAAGCCATGAATGAAGGTACTCAAAAATAATTCTGATTTGACAGAAATATGTACCTGATTGTTTCTGGTGTAACTCCAAACTTTTCGATCCACAGGGTCTGAAAAAGATTTTTGAGATAGCCTGACCTGTTATCTTTCCATCCTAACAGTTCTGACCTCAATTGGATTCTCTGAGAGAGAGTTATGCCAAATGTCGCAACGTGACCTGTTTTGGGATAATACAGGAGAGCGAACTTGTACGGCGTGCCATGTGTCACTGTTTCAACTTCGGCATCTGAACAAGTTTCCTGAGATATATCGGCCTGTTACCTTTCCATCCTGATAGGTATGAATTCAATTGGACTCTCTGAGAGAGAGTTATGCCAAATGTTGCAATGTGACCTGTTTATGGGATAATACAGGAGAGCGCACTTGTACGTAGTGCCACATGTCACTGGTTCAACTTCGGCCTCTGAAAAAGGTTTTCTAAGATAGTACAGTCTGTGTAATACCTGTCACTTTTCACGAAATTTCATTTGGAGCTTCCTAGCCCAAGTTATGACCTTTTTCCCAAGGTCACCTGATTTTGACTCAGATCTGGAAGAGACAGAAACCCTATATTGTACAGATCATAAATCACAAAGTACAACGAATTAGAGGTTTTCCTTTGGACACAAGGTACCTGGAGATTTAATATTCATCCTGTAACAATTTCATATCCGAAAACTTCTCCAAAACGGATTTATAGCGAAAGTTCTACGATGACTAGTTTTTGCTATATCAAGCCCTAGCATCGTAAGTGCAACAAGTGTCATACATGCCATATCAGCCCTCCTTTCAGGCTAGCTCTGATACCATGTTAAATTTTCTGAATTTACTTCAATCTGATCTAGGATCTTAACTGAGAGAACAACATGTACAGCATATCTACAGCATATCAATCATGGAGACAATAATGCAAGCACACAAGAGACACAAAGATTTACTTGGAGAAAACCATAAAGGTGAAAAACCCCAATAACTTCCTCAGAGATAGATAGAGAAATGATAGAACCAACCAAGAGATATATCCATAACCTAGTAGCAGATCCTCCTCCTCCATAAGTGCGCCACTCCTCCTTGAGTGCATGTGTGAGAAGTGAGTGAGCAAATAGAGTGCCTCCCGCACTCTATTTATACTTGACTTGACTTGCCTTTTTACCTAACTCATGTAGGCTTGAACTTTACCACATAACATAATGCTGAGTGGGCCGACCCCCAATAGGGTGGTCTAATAACCCTTTGACCCACATGGCCGACCCCCAATAGGGTGGTCTAATAACCCTCTGACCCACATGACTTATACAGGTCCGACCCCAAATAAGGTGGTCTAATAACCCATCAAGTATAAGTTACGACACTTACAATATAAATGACGACACTTCCTTATAGAGGAATAATACCATCTCTATAGGAATACAATATACATATATGTGAAATACATTCTGAAGTTACATATACATCAACAGATTGTTCATATATCTGCTCACAACTCCCACTGCATGTGCAATATCTGGTCTTATGCACACCATAGAATACATCAAGCTGCCAACTGCTGATTGATAGGGAATCTTGGACATGTAATCTGGCTCTTCCTGTGTCTTGGGACACATTTCCTTAATTAGCCTAAAAGTGTTGGCCAAAGGTGTACTAACTAGTTTTGCATTCTGCATTTTAAACCTCTCCAACACCTTTTGTATGTACTCACCCTGAGACAATGTCAATTTGGGATTTTTCCTGTCTCTTGTTATTCTCATACCAAGGATTTGCTTTGCAGCACCCAAATCCTTCATCACAAATGAATTAGCTAGATTCCTTTTGAATACATTTATATCCTTCATGTTAGACCCTGCAACAAGCATGTCATCCACATACAATAACAAGATAATATATCTTTCATTGTCTAGCTTCTTGAAATAAACACAATGGTCAGAATGACATCTACTATAACCTTGCCTGTCATAAACCTATCAAATTTTAAATACCACTACCTTGGAGCTTGCTTCAAGCCATACAAACTATTTTTCAACCTGCATACCAAGTTCTCCTTACCTTTGACCTCATACCCTTGTGGCTGCTGCATATATATCTCTTCCTCCAAATCCCCATGGAGAAAGACTGTTTTTACATCTAAGTGTTCAAAATGCAAATATTCTATAGCCACTAGACTTAAGATAGTCCTAATTGAATTCATCTTAACAACAGGAGAAAATATTTCATCAAAATCAATACCTTTCTTCTATGCAAACCCCTTTACAACAAGTCTGGCCTTGTATCACTTCTTACCTCCTCCTTCTTCCTTCAACCTGTAAATCCATTTGTTCTGCAATGCTCTTTTACCAATAGGCAATTGAACCAGATCCCAAGTCGGGTTTCCTATCAATGAGTCCATCTCCTCATCCATGCCTTGCTCCAACTTCTTTCTAGTTTCCACCTGCATTGCTTCTTCATAACACTCTGGTTCACCAGCATCGATCATCAACAAATAATACATTGAAGGAGAGTATTGTTCAGGGAGTCTACTTAACCTGGTAGATCTTCTTGTAGTTGCAGGAGTTTCAGGTACTTGCTATTATTCTTGATTTTCTGGCACCTTTGGAACTTCATTTTCTTGAATTTCATCAAGTAATGTGTACTCTATGGTTTCCTTTTCCTGTTTCTTTCCCTGCAACTGATCTTTATAAATGACCTTTTCATTGAATATCACATCTCTAATCCTGATGATTTTTTTATTTTCCTAATCCCATAAGTGATAAACAAATTCATCAACCCCATATCCAATAAAGGTACATTTCTTGGATTTAGCTTCAAGCTTTATCTATTTTCTTTATCAATATGTACAAATGATTCACAACCAAACGTTCTAAAAAATGAGTAGTTTACCTTTTTATCTATCCATGCCTCCTCTGGAATACCACCATCCAAAGCACTTGAAGGTCCTCTGTTTATTAAATAAACAGTAGTATTTACAGCATCCACCCAAAACTGTAAGGGCAACCCTGGCACACTCCATGATCGTTCTGTTCATCCTTTCTAACACACCATTTTTTTGTGGTGTTCCTGGGACTGTCTTCTCTCTACGAATCCCATGGTATGAACAGTAACTATCAAACTCCTTGCCACAGTACTCAGCCCCGTTATTAGATCTGAGACACTTCAACCTTTTTCCTGTCTCATTCTCAACCAAATCTTTCCACTTCTTAAAAGTAGCAAACACATCAGATTTTTGTCTAATGCAATAAACCCAAGTTTTCCTAGTTGCATCATCAATAAATGTAACATAATAATGAAAGCCACCAAGAGATTGTACCTGAGATGGTCCCCATACATTTGTATGCACAAGCTCTAACTTTTCCTTCTTATTCTGTTTCCCAACCCTGATAAATCTGACTCTCTTTTGTTTTCCATAAACACAGTTTTCACAGAATTCCAAACTTACTGCTTCAAATCTGGCAGCAACTTCCTTGAGTGGAGAATCTACATCCCCTTCTCACTCATGTGACCAAGCCTATGATTCTACAATGTTGTATCTATTCCTGTGGAAGCTAAAGAGATAGAATAGTCAGTGTTATGAGGACATAAATACAACGTACCTATTATGTCTCCTTTTGCTATCACCATTTATCCTTTAGTGATCTTCCACCACTTTTCTCCAAATGTAGATAGACAGCCGCCATCTCCCAACTGCCTTGTTGAGATCATATTTCTTTTCATAGCAGGAATATGCTAACATATTTCAATAGCTAGTCAATTCCATTCTTAACTTTTATCCATACCTTACCCATTCCAACAATTTTGCATGGCTCATCATCACCCAATAAAACATGTCCAAAATCGCCTGGAACATAATCATGCAAATATTTCCTATGGGGTGTAGCATGACATGAAGCCCCTGAATCTACCACCCAATAATCACTATTATTATCTAATGCAAGAATCAAAGCATCTTGTAACACATCACCTGCTACATTTGCTTCCTAGGTAGTTTCCTTTTGTGCATCTCCTTTCTTCTTTAGAGATCTGCAATCTTTCTTCAGATGTCCTTTCTTTCCACAGTTTCAGCACTCTATTTTTCCCAGTCTGGACTTGGATCTACCCATTCTAGACTTTCCATGATTACCTTGGCTCTTTCCTCTCTCCTTTTCTCTTCCTCTGCTCTCCATGGTCAACGCATTACCTAATGTTTCATCTGTGCTTTTTCTTCACATTTCCTCACTAAGAATATCACCAATAACTAAATCAAATTTTAAGGTGTTTGAACCAGAGACAGCGTTACTTATAGCCATGACCAAGCTATTCCATCTTTCTAGCAATGAACACAATCTTAGAAGATCCCTAACCTCATCATCAAAGTTCACACTTACAGAACTTAGTTGATTTGTAACCGTATTAAACTCATTTAAATGATCAGTAACAGATCCACCTTCAAACATCTTCATATTAAATAAATGCTTCATTAGAAATACCTTGTTCGAGGCCGAGGGTTTTTCATACAGCTTACCTAGTGCGCTCATCAAACCTTTCGTTGTCGTTTCTTTTGATATATTGGAAGCCACTGACGAAGCCAAGCTCAACCATATTGTTCCCAGAGCCATTCTGTTAAGAACCTCCCATCTTCGTCATTCATGGCTATCGGCTTCTTTGCTCTTCCTCCCAACGGTAGGAATAGATCCTTCTGGTACAGATAGTCCTCCATTTTCACCTTACATAACTGGAAGTTTTGGCCATTAAACTTCTCGACCTTAAACTTTCCTTCTTCCTCCATTTCTCCCACTCGAACCAGAAACCCTAGCTTCCTATGGGTTTATCTTCTAAATAGACCTTTGGCTCTAATACCAATTGTTAGAAAAATAGGATCGTAGAGCAATAACAATTAATAGAAATGAAAATATAATCACACACACATTACAAGAGAGACACATATATATCATGGTTCACCCCAACATGGGCTACATCCACACTGAATTTGCCAGTCCTTATTATTATTACCATCCAGCAAGGTGACGGGATACAACCTGCAACACAGCCGTTGCACTTTCTCTTTACTGTCTCACAGTCTCTCTCCTGATCTTAGAGATCTTTACAATGCATAAAGCCTAATACATCTTACCCTAGTTGTATTACAATGTATTTCTTTTATAAGGGAAATACAATGGGAAAATACCACGGTACAGTTCGGATATCCACATCATCATGTTTAGGGTTTTGCATGCATCCTAGTCACCAGGTTGATGCCTCCAGCACCTTATCCACTTCTTTCTTGTACCCGGGAGCTTCTTCCATCAGATTTTTAGCCCTCCTAGTCATGAAGGCGCCCACTTCTCACCTACTGCTAAAGAAGGGGGCACTTTTTCACCTACCCACTCAGTTAGCACCGATTCTCCTTGATTTGAGGCTAGTTTCACTCCTGACTTACTATTTCACTCCGTTGGACCTCCAGATTGACTAGATGACTTGTTCTGACTTCAATTAAGCCTCCTTCCCTATATCAGTGCTACACACTTCGATTACACTAGTTAGACTCAGATTGACACCTGGATGACTGGTTCTTGTGCATTGATGACCACCACTAATTGATGATGAGGACTCCTAGTTGGAGCCAAGCTACACCATTCAGTAATTTGAATGTCCTCCTTAGTCAATTCGAATTGCTCACTCATTCTCAGATGATTGTATTGTAATTATTCACCCTTATTGGGATATTGAGCACTAATGCATGTTTTGCACAGTTTTACACCATATTTTCTATGTTCATCTGTTGTGATTGATTTACTTGTTCATTAGATCTGCTGTGACTAATTTTACATGGTATCAGAACCATTGCAACTACAAGATCTCTTTTCTACAGGTGTTCTACAAGGAGATTTGAGTGAATTTACTCAAAATTACATAAGTTTTGGCATGAAAGATCTCAAGAGCATTCACTCTTGTGCATGCAAAGCATAAAAATACTTCCAATCCACTCCAAAAGCTTGAGTTTTTGACATCATTCCTGTATTTGATACATTGTACCCATTCAACATTGCTTGATCTCCAATCCCAAGTGTGATGCAACTCTAAAAGGGTGGATTGTTCGACCTTACTGTTGTTGGTTTCATTGTGATTTGCAGGTTATTATCTCCATCAATTGCATTCGCGACCTTGCTTTTGCAAGCTTTTCTACATCAAAGTGCACTCGCTCCTAGCAATGGAAGACTCTTCTTCAAAGCCTATCCTCACTCCCTTCAACTATTTTGATTGGAAAGATGATATGGAAATCATACTACGTTCAAAAGGATTCTATAGAGTCACAGTTGGCCTCGAATTGGAGCCAAGCACATTGTCGGAAAGAACCAAACACTACAACAAGCTTGATGAAGCTTATGGTCTCCTTTGCCTCTCTATTTCTAAAGATATTCACTTCCATCTCAATGGATTGAAGACTCCAAAAGAAATATGGGAGCAACTTGAAACACTTTTTGGAAAGCAGGACGAGCTTAGGGATTTTCAATTAGAGAATGAATTGATTGCTCTTGGTCCTGAGAATTTCAAGACCATCAATGAGTTTTTCACAAAATTCAAGCACTTGACATTGCAGTTGAAGAACAGTGGAGTTATCAAAGAGAATAAGCAATTGATCCTCTCTATTGTCACCAAGCTTGGTAAAGACTATTTGGTATTTGTCTCTACTTTCAATTCCGGTCGGCTAAATATACCAAATTGGAAGATGCCTACCTTGAATGCCTTCATTGAGTCCGTCACATAAGAGCATGATAAGTTGATTCAAATGGAGTCCATAAGCTCCAAATATTCATCCCTATTTGTTCAAGGACCCAAGAATTCGAATGGTAAAGGAAAGCAAAAGAAAGAGAATCCAAAATTCGAACCTCACAAGCAAAGAGAGAAAGGCAAGCAGACGGATGCACCATCGAGTTCAAGATTCAAGCAAAAGAGTAAAGAGGGTAAGGAAAAATATAAATGTATTTATTGCAACCATGGATTTCATCCCAAAAGTTCATGCATGAAGAAAACTATATATCAAATGGCCCTCCTTCTGGAAAAGAATAACATAACTCTTCCAAATGGTGCAAGGAAGAAGGATAGGAATGATGATCATGAAAGAGGTCAAGCACTCATGGCAACTATTTTGAATCCCACTACTCTTTTGATAGATTCGGGTGCCTCGAATCATATGACAGCAAATATTGATTCTTTTTCTTCATTCGATCCAAACATCTCCATCCCTATCCATTTGGGAGATGACTCAAAAATTTCTTCGAAGGGCAAAGGTACAATCCATGTTGAACATGGAAGCTTTCAGAATGTTCTCTATGTGCCTTCCTTGGTTTCAAATATACTTTCTGTGTATCAAATGACACACACTGGAAGCAAGTTACATTCATCCCTAATATAGTTGAAATTTCTTATATCAAAAGTGGAAGACTTATTGCAGTCGGAAAGGCGAACCACACTGCAAAATACTATGAGTTTTCACAGTTTATTTCACTTGCAAAGCCCACTGGTCTTTGCACCCATGGTAATGAGGTTAGTAGGATTTGGCATGAAAGGTTTGGACACCTTAATTACAAGTATTTTCTACTTCTACAACAAAAATCCATGGTAGATGGTCTTCCACAACTCCGTTCCTCGAAGGGAATTTTCCTCGGTTGCATTGTTGGGAAGCACCCTAAGCACAGGTTCGACCGCGGAAAAGCTAGAAGAGCTTCTATAGTTTTGGGGCTAATACATTCTGATATCAGTGGTCCACTACCCAATGTGTCATTAAATGGTTCAAGGTATGTTTTGACATTTATTGATGATCTTTCCCGCTTTACTTGGGTATTTTTTCTCAAAAACAAGTCAGAAGTGCTTGGAAAATTCAAGGATTTTAAGGCTTCTGTTGAGACCGCCACTAAGAGAAAGATCAAATCTCTTAGATATGATAATGGTGGAGAATATATCAAGGCCGAGTTGCTGCAACTTTGTGCCAAAAGTGGAATTCAGATCCAACATACATTTCCCTACACACCCCAGCAGAACGGTGTAGCGGAAAGGAAAAATCGGTCACTGAAAGAGATGGCTACATGCATGATTGAGTCAAAAGGTTTGCCTGCAAATATTTGGGCTGATGCAATTAATGTTGTTGCATATACTCAGAACCGAGTTCCACATTCCTCCGTGAAAGGTATGACTCCTTTCGAAGCATTCTTTGGTCACAAACTGGATGTGTCAAATTTGAGGGTTTTTGGCTATACTGCATGGGCTAGAATTCCTCCCAAGAAGAGACGAGATTTGGATCCACAAAGTATTGAGTGCATCCTGATAGGATATGGGGAATAATCAAAGGCATATAAACTCATGGATATCAGATCCAAAAAGATATTCATAGAGCGCAGTGTGCAATTTGAAGAACCACTTCAAGAATTGCAACTAGTCGGGGAAGAAACTGTCAATTCACCGCCTTCACCAAAAGAAGATTTAAGCAGCGATAATGAAACTACTGGTTGTGATATTTCTGATATTTTAGCATCCCATGACGATCATGACATATCAGGTTTAGAATCTGACCATTATGACCCTCCTCAGTTACTGAAGTGGGTCCAAAACACTTTTCAATCTACTAGTTCAAGCATTGGAAATCCTGCTGATCCAAGACGAACAAGAGCAGACTTTCAAAGAGCAAGTATGGCTCTTTCTATTTATGATCCATTAATTCCTGAGATTTCTTATTTTCTGATTGGTTTAGATCCCAAAACATACTACCATGCCCACCGAGATCCGATATGGCAAAGTTCCATGGATGAAGAGTACAGTTCTCTTCAAAAGAACAATACATGGGAGCTAGTTTCTCTTCCACCTGGAAGAAAATTAGTCCAATGTAAATGGGTTTACCACACGAAATTTGCTGCTGATGGCTCTATCAGCAAATACAAAGCTATGTTGGTGGAAAAAGGTTTCTCCCAAGTCCAAGGAGTGGACTACACTGAGACCCTTGCACCAGTTTCAAAGATGGATTCCATCCTCCTAGTTTTGGAAATCTCTGCATCCAAGCACTGGGAAGTGCACCACATGGATGTGAAGAGTGATTTTCTACATGGAGATATTGATGAAGAGGTGTATATGAAGCATCCAGAAGTTTACACATCAGATCCATCATTAGTTTGTAAATTGAAGAAATCTGTGTATGGTTTAAAACAGGCACCAAGAGCATGGTATGCAAAGATGGACTTGTTCCTTCTTTCTCAGAATTTCAAAAGATGCAAATCTGATCTGAATGTGTACCTACAGCAAGTTAAAGGTAATTTGTTGTTTATTGTACTTTATGTTGATGATCTTATCATTACTGGTAGCACTTTTACTTCAATAAACAAGCTAAAAACTGCCTTAAATCTAGCTTTTGACATGAGCGATTTGGGCTTGCTGAGTCACTTTTTGGGCTTGGAAATAGCTCAAAATTTTGATGGGATCACTATATCTCAGAACAAGTATGATTCCGACCTGTTATTGAATTTTAATATGGCTGAATGCAAGGCAGACCCATTCCCATTCCTCTCAGGAATCAGTCTTGAGGAGGGAAATTCTACACCGCTTGTAGATTGCACTATGTATCGACAGTTGATTGGTTCACTACTTTACTTGACACACTCAAGGCCTGACATTTCATATGTCGTCAGTCCTATATCAAGGTATATGCAGTAGCCCCATGATCTTCATTGGCGGGAAGCCAAGCGGATCTTGTAGTATGTGCAAGGTATGAAACATTTTGGCATCCACTATGCTGCAGATTCTAAGCTTGATTTCATTGGTTTTACTGATTCAGATTGGGCAGGTGATAGCATTGATTAGAAGTCCACTTCCGGATATGTTTTCATGATTGGTCATGGCCCTATTTGTTGGTCCAACAAAAAGAAGGCAGTCATTGCATTTTCTTCAGCAAATCAGAGTATTGAGGGGCAGTCAATGCCTGCATTCAGGCAGTTTGGTTGCAGGGTATTCTTTCTGAGTTTGGTTTTGGGGGAACTACTTCGACTGTCCTCTTTTGTGACAATCAAAGTGCTATAAAGATCTCCACAGATCCAGTTCAGTGGGAGAGGACCAAACACATTGAGATTGATATGCACAACATTCAAGAGTTGGTGCATGATACCATCATTCTGCAATATTTCCCTACCGATGATAAAATTGCAAACATCTTCACCAAGAGCTTCACTGAGAAGAATTTCTCTTACCTCCGTTCACTGTTGGGGGTGAGTTCCATCATGGTGGAGATAGATTGATCCATTATTAGGTTTTATCTTGAGGGGGGGATTTCTTCCCACTGGGTTTTCCCTCTTTCTTCACTTAGCTTATTTTCAGCATTTTTTGGATTATTGTATTGGGGTGACCTTTGGTCCTAGTAACCAGGGCCCTACATTATTATTTTTTACATCATAGTCTAGATTGAGGAGGGGTGTTCGGATATCCACATCATCATGTTTAGGGTTTTGCATACAATTAGGGTTTGCATGCAATTTCTAGGGTTTGCATGCATTTTTCATGCATCTCAGTCACCAGTTCGATGCCTCCAGCACCTTATCCACTTCTTTCTAGCACCTGGGAGCTTCTTCCATCATATTTTTAGCCCTCTAGTCATGAAGGTGCCCACTTCTCACCTACTTCTAGAGAGGGGCGCACTTTTTCACCTACCCACTCAGTTTACACTCAGTTAGCACCGATTCTCCTTGATTTGAGGCTAGTTTCACTCCTAACTGACTGTTTCACTCCGTTGGACCTCTAGATTGACTAGATGACTTTTTTTGAATTCAGTTAAGCCTCCCATGCACCCTCCATTGAGCCTCCTTCCCTATATCAGTGCTACACACTTCAGTTACAATAGTTACACTCAGTTAGACTCAGATTGATACCTGGATGACTGGTTCTTGTGCATTGATGACCACCACTAATTGATGATGAGGACTCCTAGTTGGAGCCAAGCTACACCATTCAGTAATTTGAATGACCTCCTTAGTCAATTCGAATTTCTCACTCATTGTCAGATGATTGTATTGTAATTATTCACCCTTATTGGGATATTGAGCACTAATGCATGTTTTGCACAGTTTTACACAATATTTTCTATGTTCATCTGTTGTGATTGATTTACTTGTTCATTAGATCTGTTGTGACTAATTTTACAGGTATACCCAAAACCATTGGCCCACAAAACAGCTGGCAAAAATACCATGAACCCCTAAAAATGCAGAATGGGTGTACAGTCCTCTGAGGTGCACAGCTAAGACAATATCATCTATGAGACTGGAAGATCTGGCTACACAACCAACATGGGGTAGACCGTAGGCAGGCACACTGTCAAATGGGCACAAGAGAGAGATCTACGGCTATCATTTCTCATCGCATAGCCAAGTTGGGAAAGGAATAGAGGCATGAGTGGTTGCGATGGGCAATACCATCGGACAGATGGCAACTGGAGGAAACATCACAAATTCCATAGGAGGTGAGCGGTATCGTTTTAACAACATGCGATGGTGCCAAGATGTAAAGGCAAGTGTTCGGCCACGTGGACGATCCGGAAGAGGTAGATGGTAGCCTATGTTCAAGGCCAAGGGTCCCGCAGTAATGAATTCTATGTGACTAAGTAACCGAATGAGACTGCCCCTAAGTATATCAACGATCCTAGATAATCATCGCATCCAGGAGATGCACACCAGAAAATGAAGAAGGTGGGAGTGATGGATAAACCCACCGGACAGGTGTCAAATCCAGATTTCATCGCGAAGCAGGGATGTGGTATGCACCACCGCATTGGGGTGTTCGCAGTACCACTCCGCAAACACGTGGTGCACGAACGATGGCAGACAGATGGGAATTGTCAAATCAAGCGGTTAAATGAAGGCCAAATCTGACGGCAGAGATCGGTGCATGTGAAACCAACGGCAGAGATCGTTAGACAACTAGTGGGCAAGATTAATGGATAAGGAAAAGAGGCTTGTATATATATAGTCATCGGTAGTTAAAGGTGGCATTTTTCCCAGAACACGTCTGGACCAGGGGTTTCAGGTCGCAGGGCAACGAGGTTTTCTAAAGCAGCCGATGCAGGAAAACACCTTGGCTGTCACTGATAGACCCTATTGAGTTCGTCCCTTTGGTGATTTTAGTGCGCCTACCACAAAATGACCATTCTGAGGTTTCCCCCAAGTATGTTGGTCGTCACCTTGTTTCACCAAATTCCTCTTGAAAGTTGGCAAACCTTTTTGAAGGTTACCTCGCTAACTTTTATGGGTGTTCAAAGGAAAGGACTATCCGCCCAGAGATGAAATTGGACAGATACCGGACCTCGAATTAGGATAGTATCTGACCAAAGGTATCCACCCGCAAGCGACAAGTTCCTCTCGTACTAGTGACTTCAGGCCTCGGCCCCAGACAGGGGACAGGGACTGAGACAAAGAAGCAGTGAAGGCATCGACCCCAGCCATACGGGGGTAAGGATATTGTTCTAAAGGAAGTATAAACATGCTAGTGAGATATTATACTTGTATATAGGTCTCTCGTTGATCATTTTCCCTTTCTACCATCTTTCAAAAGCACGTTTCCCTCTAAGCCAGAAGGTTCTCTGAAGAAACTCATCATCACTGATTAGATGGGGATTTCCTCAGTAGGAACCACCAGAACCTCGGAAGGTAAAGGAAGTCGACTGCCAAATTTGGAGGTGCAACAAGTGCTGGGATGAGGCTAGTAGATGTGGTAGGTCACGGTTTGGTCGACGATCGAGATATAGGCCTGAAGCACCAGGTGATAAAGATATAGGAATAAAGAGAATTACTTATGTGGACTATTGGGTAGCCTGAGTTGGCTATGAGGATGATGTGACTCATGTCTCTCGGCTTGTGGGATAAACATGAGGCTAAGTATTGTGACGTAGATGAGATCATGGGAATAGGTGACTTTAGGACACCTTTCTGTAAAATTAGTCACAGCAGATCTAATGAACAAGTAAATCAATCACAACAGATGAACATAGAAAATATGGTGCAAAACTGTGCAAAACATGCAGCAGTGCTCTCTATCCCAGAAAGGGTGAATGAATTACAATACAAACTGTCACAATGAACAGAGCAATTCGAATTGCCTAAGGAGGTCATACGAATCACTGAATGGAGTAGCTTGACTCTATCTAGGAGTCCTCATCAATCATCGGTGTAGCTCATCAATCACAACAACCAGTCATCCAGGTGTCAAGCTAAGTCTAACTGATCATAATAAATGTAACTGAAGTGTGTAGCACTGATATAGGATCTGGAGGCTCAGTGGGGGCGCATGGGAGGCTAACTGGAGTCAGAACAAGTCACCTAATCGAACTGGAGGTCAATCGGAGGTGAAACAGTCAGTCAGGAGTAAAATCAATCAGAATCAGAGTGAAATCAATCAGAATCGGAGCTAACTGAATGTAACTGGAGTGAATCTGCAGTGGTAGGTGAACAAGTGCGCCCTTCTCTGGCAGTAGGTGAGAAGAGGGCGCCTTTCAGCTTGGGAGGGCTAAAACTCTGTGGTAAGTGGCTCCCGGGTGCTAGAAGAAGGTGGATAAGGTGCTGGAGGCATCAAACTGGTGACTGGACTGCATATCCTGAAATAGATCATGCAAGATCCTGAAGTAGATATGTATCCTGAAATAGATGATCCTGAAATAGATATGTATCCCGAAATAGATGATGGATATCCGAACACCCCCCCTCAAGCTAGACTATGATGTGCCAACTAAAATAATGTGGGGCCCTGGTAACTAAGACCAAAGGTCACCCCAATACAATAATCCAAAAAATGCTGAAAATAAACTAAGTGAGGAAAGAGGGAAAACCCAGTGGGAAGAAAGCCCCCCCTCAAGTCTAAAGCATAATAATGAATCAATCTGTCTCCACCATGATGGAACTCACCCCCAACAGTGAACGGAGGTAAGAGAACTTCTTCTCAGTGAAGCTCTTGGTGAAGATGTCTGCAATTTGCTCATCAGTAGGGCAATATTGCAGAATGATGGTGCGGTCGTGCACCAACTGTCGAATGTAATGCATATGAATCTCAATGTGTTTGGTCCTCTGCCGCTGAACTGGATCTGTGGAGATCTTGATAGCACTTTGATTGTCACAAAATAGGACAGTCGAAGTAGTGCCACCAAAACCAAACTCGGAAAGAATACCCTGCAACCAAACTGCCTGAATGCAGGCATTGACTGCCCCTCGATACTCTGCCTCTGCTGAAGAAAGTGCAATGGCTGCTTTCTTTTTGCTGGACCAGCAAATAGCACCATGACCAATCATGAAAACATAACCGGAAGTGGACTTCCGATCAATGCTATCACCTGCCCAATCTGAATCAGTAAACCCAATGAAATCTAGCTCAGAATCTGCAGCATAATGTATGCCAAACTGTCTCGTACCTTGCACATACTGCAAGATCCGCTTGGCTGCTCGCCAATGAAGCTCATGTGGCTGCTGCATATATCTTGACACAGCACTCACGGCATATGAGATATCAGTCCATGAATGTGTCAAATAAAGTAGTGAACCAATCAACTGTCGATACATACTGCAATCTGCAAGCGGTGTGGAATCTCCCTCCTCAAGACTGATTCCTGAGAGGAATGGGAACGGGGCTGCCTTACATTCATCCATATTAAACTTCAATAACAGGTCGGAAGCATATTTTTGCTGAGATATAGTGATCCCATCGAAATTTTGAGCTATCTCCAAGCCCAAAAAGTGACTCAGCAAGCCCAAATCGCTCATGTCAAAAGCTAGATTTAGGGCAGATTTTAGCTTGTTTATTGAAGTAAGTGTGCTACCAGTAATAAGCAGATCATCAACATAAAGTACAATAACCAACAAATTACCTTTAACTCGCTGAAGATAGACATTCGGATCAGATTTGCATCTTTGGAAATTCTGAGAAAGAAGGAAGGAGTCCATCTTTGCGTACCAAGCTCTTGGGGCCTGTTTTAACCCGTACAAAGATTTCTTCAATCTACAAACCAATGATGGATCTGATGTATAACCCTCTGGCTGCTGCATATAGACCTCTTCAGCAAGGTCTCCATGTAAAAATGCACTCTTCACATCCATGTGATGCACCTCCCAGTGCTTGGATGCGGCAATAGCTAAAACAAGGCGGATGGAATCCATCTTTGCAACCAGTGCAAAGGTCTCTGTGTAGTCCACTCCTTGGACTTGGGAAAAACCTTTTGCCACCAACCTTGCTTTATATTTGCTGATAGTGCCATCAGCAGCAACTTTAGTACGGTAGACCCATTTACACTTCACTAATTTTCTTCCAGGTGGAAGAGAAACTAGCTCCCATGTATTGTTCTTTTGAAGAGAACTGTACTCTTCATCCATGGCATCTTTCCATCTCGGATCTCGATGGGTTGAATAGTATGATTGGGGATCTGAACCAGCCATCAAATAACAAATCTCAGGAAGAAATGGATCAGCAATAGAAAGAGCCATACCTGCCCTTTGAAAGTCTCCTCTTGTTCGTCTCGGATCAGCAGGATTTCCAAGACTAGAACCAGCAGATTGTAGAGTATTTTGGGCCCACTTTGGTAACTGAGGGAGATCTGAATGGTCGGATTCCGAACCTGATATGTCATGATAATCATATGCTGCTGAAATATCAGAAATATCAGAACTCATACCTTCATTATCGCTGCACGGATCTTCTTCTGGTGAAGGCGGTGAATCGGCAGTCTCTTCCTCGACTAGTTGCAATTCTTGAAGCGGTTCTTCAAACTGCACACTGCGCTCTATGAATATCTTTTTAGATCTGATATCCATGAGTTTATATGCTTTTGATTCTTCCCCATATCCTATCAATATGCACTCGATACTTTGTGGATCCAAAGCTCGTCTCTTCTCAGAAGGAATTCTAGCCCATGCAGTAGAGCCAAAAACTCTCAAATTTGACACATCCGGTTTGTGACCAAAGAATGCTTCGAAAGGAGTCATACCTTTCACGGATGAATGTGGAACTCGGTTCTGTATATATGCAGCAACATTGATTGCTTTAGCCCAAAGATTTGCAGCCAAACCTTTTGATTCAATCATGCATGTAGCCATCTCTTTCAGTGACCGGTTTTTCCTTTCCGCTACACCGTTCTGCTGGGGTGTGTAGGGAACTGTATGTTGGATCTTGATTCCGCTTTGGGCACAAAGTTGCAGCAACTCAGACTTGATATATTCCCCACCATTATCATATCTAAGAGCTTTGATCTTGCTCTCAGTGGTGGTCTCAACAGAAGCCTTAAAATCCTTGAATTTTCCAAGCACTTCTGACTTGTTTTTGAGAAAGAATACCCATGTAAAGCGAGAATAATCATCAATAAATGTCAAAACATACCTTGAACCATTTAATGACATATGGGGCAGTGGACCGCTGATATCAGAATGGATCAATCCCAAAATAGTAGAGGCTCTGCTAGCCTTGCCGCGGTCGAATCTGTGCTCGGGGTGCTTCCCAATAATGCAACCGGTGCATATTCCCTTCGAGGAACGGAGTTGTGGAAGCCCATCAACCATGGATTTATTTGATAGCAGCAGCAAATACTTATAATTTAGATGTCCAAATCTTTCATGCCAAAGCCTACTAACCTCATTACCATGTGTGCGAAGAGCAGTGGGCTTTGCAAGCGGAATAAAGTGCGAAAACTCATAACATTTTGCAGTGTGGTTTGCCTTTCCAACCGCAACTAGTCTTCCACTTTTGATATCAGAAATTTCAACTGTATTAGGGCTGAATGTGACTTTCTTTGGATCACCAGTATGTGTCATTTGATACACAGAAAGGAGATTCGAAGCTAAGGAAGGCACATAGAGAACATTCTGAAAGCATCCATGATCTACATGAATCGTACCTTTGCCCTTTGAAGAAATTTTTGAGTCATCTCCCAAATGGATGGGGATGGAGCTGTTTGGATCGAATGAGGAAAAAGAATCAATATTTTCAGCCATATGATTTGATGCACCCGAATCTATCAAGAGAGTGGGCTTCGAAACCGTTGCCATGAGTGCTTGTCCTCTTTCATGATCGTCATTCCGATCCTTCTTCCTTGCACCGTCAGGAAGAGTTATGTTGTTCTTTTCCAAAAGGAGGGCCATTTGATCTATAGTCTTCTTCATACATGAACTTTCGGGATGAAAGCCACGGTTACAATAAGTACATTTAGATTTTTGGTTACCTTCTTTGCCCTTTTGCTTGGATTTCGAACTGGATGGTGCATCCGTTTGCTTGCCTTTGTCTTTTTGCTTGTGAGGCTCGAATTTGGGCTTCTCCTTCTTTAGCTTTCCTTTACCATTCGAGATCTTGGGTCCTTGAACAAATAGGGCTGAATCTTTGGAGCTTATGGACCCCATTTGAATCAACTTGTCATGCTCTTTCGTAACGGACTCAATGAAGGCATTCAAGGTAGGCATCTTCCAATTCGGGGTAGTTAGCCGACCGGAATTGAAAGTGGAGACAAATACCGAATAATCTTTCCCAAGCTTGCTTAGAATGGAGAGGATCAACTGTTTATCCTCTTTGATAACACCACTGTTCTTCAATTGCAAGTTCAAGTTCTTGAATTTTGTGAAGAATTCATTGATGCTCTCGAAATTCTCAGGATTAAGGCCAATCAATTCATTCTCTAATTGAAAAGCCCTAAGCTCATCCTGCTTGCCGAATAGTGTCTCAAGTTGCTCCCATATGGCTTTTGGAGTCTTCAAACCGCTGAGATGGAAGTGAAGATCCTTGGAGATGGAGAGACAAAGAAGACCGTAAGCTTCATCAAGCTTATTGTAGTGTTTGGTTCTTTCTGCCACATTGTTTGGCTCCAATTCAAGACCAAGAGTGACTCGGTAGTATCCTTTTGAACGTAATATGATCTCCATATCATCTTTCCAATCAAAATAATTGAATGGGGTGAGGATAGGCTTTGAAGAAGAGTATTCCATTGCTAGGAGCGAGTCAAATGATGAAGAAGAAGCTTGCATGCAGACTATAGCGAATGGAAATGCTGTAGGGAAGCTTGCATGCAGAATGTAGCGAGTGCACTTGGAGGAGATAATTAACCTGCAAATCACATAAGAACAATCACAATAAGGTCGAACAATCCACCCTTTGAGAGTTGCATCACACCTGGGATTGGATTTCAAGCAATGTTGAATAGGTCCAATGTATCAGATCCAGGAATTATGTGGTAACTCAAGCTTCTGGAGTGGTATTGGAGTATTTTTCAAGCTTTGCATGCACAGGAGCGAATGCCCTTGAGATATCTCATGCCAAACTTTTGCAATTTTTAGCAATTCAGTCAAATCTTCTTGTATAAACACCTGTAGAAAAGAGATCTTGTCCCTGCAATGGCTCTGATACCATGTAAAATTAGTCACAGCAGATCTAATGAACAAGTAAATCAATCACAACAGATGAACATAGAAAATATGGTGCAAAACTGTGCAAAACATGCAGCAGTGCTCTCTATCCCAGAAAGGGTGAATGAATTACAATACAAACTGTCACAATGAACAGAGCAATTCGAATTGCCTAAGGAGGTCATACGAATCACTGAATGGAGTAGCTTGACTCTATCTAGGAGTCCTCATCAATCATCGGTGTTGCTCATCAATCACAACAACCAGTCATCCAGGTGTCAAGCTGAGTCTAACTGATCATAATAAATGTAACTGAAGTGTGTAGCACTGATATAGGATCTGGAGGCTCAGTGGGGGCGCATGGGAGGCTAACTGGAGTCAGAACAAGTCACCTAATCGAACTGGAGGTCAATCGGAGGTGAAACAGTTAGTCAGGAGTGAAATCAATCAGAATCGGAGTGAAATCAATCAGAATCGGAGCTAACTGAATGTAACTAGAGTGAATCTGCAGTGGTAGGTGAACAAGTGCGCCCTTCTCTGGCAGTAGGTGAGAAGAGGGCGCCTTTCAGCTTGGGAGGGCTAAAACTCTATGGTAAGTGGCTCCCGGGTGCTAGAAGAAGGTGGATAAGGTGCTGGAGGCATCAAACTGGTGACTGGACTGCATATCCTGAAATAGATCATGCAAGATCCTGAAGTAGATATGTATCCTGAAATAGATGATCCTGAAATAGATATGTATCCCGAAATAGATGATGGATATCCGAACACTTTCTGCCACCCCAAATGATTATCGATGCAAGGGAAGCCACACCATCCTCATTTTTCACTGCGTCATCTATCTGGAAAACTTTGCCAAGCGTGTTGTAGGTCAGCTCGGACCTTGGGCATCATGGTTACTTGATTAAGGAATCCTATCGATTTATCATGGAAATTATAGCCACACGTAGCCACTGTCATCATCATAGCAGTTATGGATATGGTCTTCATGTCCCTTGTCCGAAGTTGGTATATGGGAAAGAGTGTGCACCTAGCAATTCGAGCACTTTTTCTGTTGGAATTGGATCATGGAGAAAGGGCAGGAGTCCGAAGTGGTGTTCATGCCAGAACAAACATGGGCTGAGGTGGAGGAAAAGCTTACTCCTCCATCTCTTATGGTATTTGACCTCATAGAATCTAGCTCTGCTAGTGAAGACAAGGAGCCTGATGGACGACAAGTGTCCAAAGGAACCCAACTACAAAGGAAGGAGAAAAACTATGGGATCAAGCGGGGAAGCTAGCTAGACACAGAAATTGTTCATGATCTTGTGATCTCCATTGAAGAAGCAGCACCTATCCTTTTGGATGAAGCATCACAGACTGATAGCTCATTGAAAGTGGAAGACTTCTTTGACTCGCAAGGTCAGTTGTGAACCCAGGGTTGAGATGGCCCTTTGTTTATGATATTTCATTCCTTGTCTTAATCGGTCTTTTTTGAACATGACACGTATGTAATATTCCTGAATTTTTGGGTCAGTGAGGTGTCACTCAGATATAACTGTTTTGGTTTAAGTGAGTCGAGCAAAGGGCTCCCAGCATCTATATATATGCGATGTAATGCAATAAAAAAGGGTTGAAAAATATTGTTGAAAAATTTTATGGGAATTCTGCATATTGTTCTATAAGACACTTTTGAGCTATATTTTGAATAAAAATTGCAAAGTTGAGCTGATGTTTTTTCAGGGATTCTCGTGTAATTCTTATTATAGTTTGTTCTTTCTTTTTCCATGTGAATTTGGCATCTCTCATTGTTAATTCCAGTCTGTAACATTCTTTCATACTTGGTGCAGTGTGACAGCTAAGTAGAATTCATAGAAATTATGCTCTGCTTATATTTTTCCAAGTATTTCACCATTACTTTCTCTCTTAAAGTTGATATAGGATTCATCATTGTATTCCTTATATCAATGGATTGTCTCTTTTTCTTTTGTTCCACCAATTAAAATCACTTTGACTACGAGTTGTTTACTACTTCGCCCCTGTGTTAATCCATCTGTGAAGTGTTTGTGAATAAATATTCAGAAATGGTTTAAGGTGACTCCATTTCCCAACCGAGATTCATATGCTTTCAACCAAATAGTGTTTGAATCATTTTTGTTCTAGCAGAAATCTGATCTTCTGTATTTGTTGTAATTGAATATCTTGAATGATGAATGCTGGTATACATTTTCAATGTTGACGCCTTTGGTTATTCCAATTTTTCATGAGTTTATAGATAAATCCCTCTCTGTTTGTGTTGGCTCAGTAGCACAAGCTAAATATTGGTTAGTGGTTACACCAAATTTCCTTCTCTCACAACCTTGGGGGTTAATTTGGGTTTTAACAACGAGTTTTAAAGAGATTTCTGAAAGACAACATTTTAGCAATAGCATAGAAAATCTACAAACATGCAAGCTTCTTTTTGTTGATTTAGACTTAATTGTCTCAGCTCTAAATAATGCATTAAAATAAATCCATGTTAAAAACCCAACATGATATAGAGGAAATGGCATTAATGCGACCATCCATGATCAGTTGTGCCAATATTGAAGCAGACATCCATAGGTGGGCATAAATTATTTACTTCCATTCTGTAAATTGGCGACAAATCCCAAATCAAAATACGTGAAATTGGAAATGCCTTGTCAGCATTTTAAATGGTAACAACTTGTGGACTTTCGAGAAGCTTCACTAGAGTTTCCTATGCCTGAAGCATATTCTATGTTTCTGCCTACTTATATGGGAATGGGGATACACCATATAATGGTTTGAACCTGTAAAAGAAACAAACCTATAACAAACAGGTGTCATAACTTGTAGATAAAGTGTGCACTTTGAGTTTCATCAAGAAGTACGCCATATAAATATAAGGATTCGAGGCTCATGTTGTATTTATAATAAGTTTGGTTTCATAAATTCAAACCATTCATTCAATGGGTTTATATATAGTGAAGTTCCAAGCTCTATAAAACTATTAATTATCCTCAATCGGTTAGCCAAATATTACAATAAAATTTGAATTGAAACACGCAAAGTTGAAAGCTATGTGCTAAATTTTGACATTTAGTTCTATAAAAATATTTTCTCTTGCTTTGATAATAGAGCCAAAATGGTCATATATGTAACTTGATTTGGTTCATAGCCTGAACTAATGATTTCCTCATAGACAAATTTCATATTTTCCATGAGAGAATCTTTTCCATAATTGGTGGTCATTGTGATGAAGGTAATGATATTTGAGTAATACTTTTTTTGTTTCATTTAAGTGAAAACCTACTCCAAATATGGAGGTACACCCTGTTTACCATAAACATATACACCTGTTTACAATAAATGTTCTATCTCTAGGGTTCTACCAATCGTTGTCCTGTGAGACATGTTATTTTTTCTTGGTTGGTGTATCTAGGTTCTTCACACTAGCTAGTGCAGAAATGCACTTACTAAGAGTTGTGGAACTCTTAGTAATAGTTCGTGAATGTGGTGTGCATGCATGTAAATAAAAACAATAAAAAAATGAAAACCCAGAATTATTGTATTAAAATAAAAACTAAACTAAAACATTATACACCCATAGATCCAATATTTGTTGTGGGAATCAAAGAATGCTTTTGGGTTGGTGCAAGGTAATGATACCCACTTATGACGTGTTAATTGCAATGGAATGCTGGAAAAACAAAAATATGATCATTAAAATGAATTATTAGAATCAGGTGTAAAAAAATGAAATGTAGAAAATCGGATCACGTTCTGGAATATATAACTTTTATTTATGGAAAAGTGGTATAACCACCCAAAATTGTCATTATTTTATGATTGGTATGTTATTTTTTCTCTAAAACATAATGCATATGTTCGCGTTGGTCCACCAAGTTTTTATGTAAATTGTCAAATTATGAGGAAAAAAATATGTATAGGCGTGGGCAACAGATGAATCTTGTGCAAGGCCATTTTTCCAAAATTTTAAAAGTTAATTTATATTTTTTTAAATTACGAAAGTTAGTGAATCCCTAAAATGACATGGTCAAGCATTGGTCCGCCATATCATGATCTTAACATAATCAATCAATTTTTTTATTTTTGTAGCTTATACGTATTCTTCTACTCTTCTGCGGGTTCTTTTCATTTTTCGAAATATGTAAGCCAATCAAAAGTTATAGCCCAAATAAACGACCTATGTTTTTTACAAATTTAACATGAGTGCAATTAAAAATGAATTAAAAATAGAAAACAATAACAGATCCATTCAAAAAATATATAGTTAGAATATGCACACAGAGCTCGACACGTGTGTGCAATTTCATCAGTAGTGCACAAGTGGACCATATGTGGAACTAAGCGTGAAAACCATTAAGTTACAGAAATTGGTGTGTTTTTCCATAACTAGGACTGAGCCTCAAAGTTTGGAAATCCGAAGCTAGTACCAAACCTGCAAGGGTACCAAAAACAATTTGAATCTAAACACGTGTGCACGCCAATGCACGCATGCGTAGATGCTTGCACGCATAGATGCACACACGTGTTCATTTTGACACATTCATTTGTTTCTATCTCTCCCTAAACCCCCCTCCCTATCTATAACCCCACACCCCCTCTCTTCATATCCACCCAATCCCCCCGTTCTCTTCCACTCTGCCCAATCCCTCCCCCCTCCTTCACCCCTCTCTTCTCTTCTTAACCACAAGGGTTAGGAGATTTAGTCATCCATTTCCATGAATAGCACCTAAATCCATGACATAGGATTTCCTCAGGCTATCCTTGATTCCAAGTATGAATATGGGTGTGTCCATTCTAATGTCTTAGACTCTAGGTATGGGTGTTTGGGCCCTGTTGATGCCTCGAAAATCGTACCACCAATCAGCAAGGGATTTTTCCCTGGTAAGCAAGCCCAATTAGATCGCTCACCGTTTGGTGTGGGGAATCCGTCCGGTTAATAGTTCCGGCTACCGTAAGATTTAAAGATTCTTGTTCTTTACACCGGTTGCGGCCCAATCCACTATTTATGTATTTTATTTTAAGATGAAATTCAAGTTCCCTAAGATAAGTGCAAGTAACTAATCTAAATTAATCTGAAACTGTATAAGCAAATTTAACCTATCCTTGCAAGGAGCAAATTATAAAGATAAGTAATATACTGGAAGAAACACCTAAAGATTATACAAATAGCCATTTAATCATAAAGATGTATCTATAGCAGAATATGAAAGATCTTAAAGATAGTTTAAATTCATTTAATACATTCTATTACTCATTTGAGATAAAAATATTTGCACAAGAAAATGTAAGAGCATTAATCACATAGAAACAGTTCACGATAGCAAAGAATGATCTAACAGAAATATGCAAATGATACAGGAATAATCCAGCACACATTGACACATTCCACAGGCAAAAACGCCTTCTCCCAGGATTTCATTAGGCAAAATCCAGTTCTTGGAGCAAGTAGCAAAGTAGTTCACGTACAAGGAAGAAAATTTCATTCACCTACCAAAATTCCTCCTGGCCTTCTCCTATCCCTCTACATATAGCTTTACAAATTGCTCCTTGAGCTGATAAGTGTACCCTAAAATTCTGGAACCTTCTAATTTGTCATTTAGTGTTTAACTACAAAGCTAAATGATTCGTGGGGAACTTTTCACAAAATAAAAATTAAAGGACAGTTGTCTCTAAATGTATTTACATATAAACATTTCCAACTTATTTTCCTAAAGTATAATAAAACAAACTAAGGCCCAACTGGTTCTGATGGCTCATCGGGTTGCTCTTCTCCTATCAACTCATTTTCTTCAATAGGATCGCCTTCTTCAACAGGCTTGCTTGATGGTGTTGATTTATCTTCCTATTCAATGTAGCTTCCCCACTATCCAATTTCCCTTACAATGGTTTTCCCCCTTACTGATATTGTCACATTCTGTGCTATCCTGTTCCTGCGAAAATCTGTTTTGATGGTCGTTGTCCCTGTTACAGTTCTTTGTGCATAGATTTCCAGAAAGTGAGTGTGGATAGAAATATGTCCAATGAACCATCTGCAAAATTCAAGGACTCCTATATCCATATCTAGCTCCTCATCAGTTAAGGTGCACAGATTTGAAGGAAAACCGGATTTTCCTTTTCTCCATTCAAACTGCTCCTTAATCTCGGTTACGTGTTGATCATACTTGTCTTTAATCTGAAGTGCTTCAATTTCAAGGCTTGTCATATTTGTGATCATGTCTTTCATCCCACAAATTTCATCAGAAATCAATACCAATGATTGATGAATCGTCTCCTGCATGTCACAAGCATGCTTGCAAAAGGTGGATAGATCCTGCCTGTTTCATGTTATCTCCTTGAGTTGTTTCACTAACTCTTCCTTTTCCTATAGTAACCATTCAAACTGAGGTTTGAAGATATGAATCTGTTGATCCCTGTTGGCCTCGAGTTTCCCCAACTCTGATATACAAGTCTTTAAGTTCTTTTGCTCATCTTCTAAGATGGACAACTACATCTCCAGTGAATTCTTCTCGTTTTAGAGCTGTATAGCTTCCGAAGTTGTCCTTAACTTCTCTTCTGCAAGTTCCTTGTATTTCCTCTTCATTTCATTTGCTTCTAGCACCTCTTTTTTCCTGTCATCTTTTATTTTGAATCATTTCTCTCTGTAATTTTTTACCTCTTTCATTAACCAATCAGTATTGGCTTTATTGGCTTTGGCTGAAGCTACAGTGCATCCTACTTGGAATGAAGGATCAATGTTGGTTCCTTGAACAAGCGTGGTCTCCGACACTCTGAATTCATACAAGTCAGGACCAATCTCCATTTTCCTCATCGTTCTGCCAATGATAGCCTTCCTCTGATCGTGAAAATAGATGAAATACAGGTTGGCCACTTGGCGTTGCTTTCTGGGGTTATATGCGGTGAGTGCCAATTCCTCAGTAGAAACAACCCCAATATGAGTAATCCTTGGTTGGTCTATCTCTGGCATATCTAAGTCCATGGCCTCTGGGCTCAGAGGGATTTGTTCTGGAGTTCTCAAATCTTGCTCCTTTTCTTTCCTTTCAGCTAGCTCCGTTAACTCTGCTTGTAATATGTCTGCCTCTTCCAGCAAGAGCCTCTCTTCTTCTTCTTCCTGCAGTTTACCATCTTGCTCCTAGAGGATCCTATTTTCTTCTTCTTTCTGGGCCTTCATTTCCTCCTCCTTCAGGATTCTAGCAGATTCTTCTTGTAAATCCTTTTCTTCCTACTCCCTCTGGATCCTAGAAGCTTCTTCGTGTTGCTGCAATCGAATAGCCTACTCTTGTTGAATTCTTGTGGTCTCTTCTTGTTCCATTCCTATCGAATCTCCTGATTGGGACACTGATGCCTCTTGCTCCTTTTGGATTATGCTGATAGGCCTGGGAGCAGAGCTCTTTCCACCTTTCTTCTTGTAGCGCTTGCCTAATTCTGTTAAGTTCCAAGCACTAGGGAAGAACTCTTCATCTTGGTCCATAAGATGGGTGTATTTGAAGTTGGTCTTGGCATCATTAATATGTTTGGCAACTTTACCACAAGGGTCATGCCTTCTGTAGAAATTTGTACCAAAATGGAAGATTTCCAAATCCTGAACATAGTTTTCTCCTTCTTTGGCCCTCGAGAGGCTGTACGCTCCTATGGTGAAAGGAATCAGTGGATATATCAATTTCTTTCTTTCAGTGAGAACTCTACTGATTCCACCAACGTTGAAGAGTTGCCTTAAGGATTCCCTATGTATCACAAAATCTATAGCATATCTGGGAAGTAAAAAGGGAGCTATGGATCCTGCACTCATGCGTATATAGGTACCTTCTAGACCATGGTAATAATCACTGAATGCTTCGATAATGGGCATGGTGTTCTCTGACATGCAATCTGGTTCCTCTACAAAAAAAAGCTGATATAAAGACATGATGAATTTCTTGCACACCTGCTTGTAATATCTTGTGTACTTTCTTTCCCACGTTAGTTGATAGGCCATGAAGAGGGGTATTTTCTTTCTATTCCATGAGCAACCCAAGTCTGGGAAGGTGTGTTTTCTCAATAGGAATTCTATCAAATATGAAGATATAAAGAATTCTACTTTCTTATGATTCATTCCTCCTTGGGCAGCAGTTAGCTGTGAGACCAAGCTTTCTGAAATTATATCAGCCCAATTAAAGATGGTACCATTCATAGCTATATGGAATATTACTGGTACCCATCCGAGCTCAAAAATATTTCCATTTGGCATGCCAAAGATCCGGCTCAACATCAGAACGATGAGTCTATAAGGAGTCTTTAGGAGGTTACTCTCATACTCATTATTTTTCCTTTTTCTTATCTGTATGTCAACTATCATCATTTTCCTGGTGGATTCTAGCAGGTCCATAGAGTGTTTTGCTATCCATTCATTATCTAAACAAGATCTAGCCCGGGGCAATTTGTAAGTAGCCATGATATGCTCAGAAGCAAAGGATGCTAGGTTCATTCCATTCTTATCATTTATAAACCTAGTGTCAGTCTTGACATGAGGGATCAACCAACCAAGGACTTCAGAACATGGGAATAACTCAGGATGAGTTGTTGCCTTATGGAGACAGGACCCTCTAATATTTGCATATACCATAGCATCCTCTATGGGGTTTTGAGAGTTGTCTTGATCTCTGATGAATCTATATAAGTCACCCCATTGAAACTTTGGGGAAGAGATCCCTGGGGGTACATTGGTGGTATATTATGTATCAGTAAACATGGTCTCAAGTGAGGTATCCAACAAGATATCTACATCTGAATCTGACTCTACCCTTTGTGCGACTTTCTTCCTTGCAGATTTTCAATGCATGTTAAAGCTGCGACGAGTCAGGTAGCACAAATAAGGAGAAATTTAGAGTAACTATTTAAACACAATGCTTCTCACAGATTGTAAAAGAAAATGTGACAGATTTGGCTTTTAACTAAATGATTTTCAAGAATTAGTAAAATAGTCGTAAAATTTCTAGAATATGCAATTTTCACAATATGAAGGCTATTTTGAAAACAAATTAACTGATTTACAGATGCAACTATCATTTCACGATTGTTGGCCTTTACAAATGAGTGCAAAGTTATTAATGATGCTACTACTGCAAGCCAAAAGGCTTTCTTAACACGTTCTAAGGCGGTTTTGGCTTTCAAACAACGTTGTTCACGGGTAGGGACAATGCGGACGTATTTCAAACCAAATCCATAGCTCACTAACTCAATGAGCATCGTTGGTGATTATCAACCATGCGTGGTAGAAAAGGCTAATTTCGCTTCAGTCCTTTGTAGAGGAATGCAGTTATGCGAGGCACTATTGGTTTTGTCATTTGGGGCATGATCTATATAGACCATGTGAGCAAACTACGGTCGTCAAGCTGTGAATGGGAATTTCCAAGGATTGTATTCTTATCAACGGGAATGCTGCATGGGAAAACTTACTTAGTACGCCGGGTAAGCGACAGTGAGAAGAGGCTAGGACGCATATGTGAGGAAAGGGCCTTCCGAGCTCTAGTTCACATAGGGTGGCTTCGTGTCCTCATTGTTTCGAATGAAAATAACTGCTTGACGTGTAAGGGTTACTTTGGCACACATATATAGCGACAACAGACTACCAAAGGGAGTATAATTATAACTGGGAACCTCGGATAACATAACGGGGAGGGGCAAAACACCTACCTATCAATTTCATGATAGTTCCTTGCGGCTAGCGGGATTTCCAAGACAAATAGCAGTCCAAACAAAGATCCAATAGCGAATGGTGAGATATGTCCTCTGTCGGCAATGGCAGAATGATTTCCCAAAATCCCGTTCTATGAATTCAAATAGGGGAAGCATCAATTTCACGTGAGTGATAGGTTGGCGAGTTGATGAGCACGGGACTCAAGGCAAACGAGCATTTAAATCTACATATGATGATATTAATGACTCCACCAACTCTATATTCACACATATTCCCAAAATGGTTTGCTATGCCAAACCGGCAACCTTACCATTACACTCAGTGCTATGAGTGGCGGTTATAGGCTTAAATCCCGCGATGATGGGCTACGCCAAGAATTGAATTGTGTCCAAAGATAATGCGCAATTATGAGAGCATATTTTTTAGGGATAAGTATTGCATGCCGGCGGGGAATTTAGTCACAACATTTGCGCTAATGAAAGCTGCTCCATCGAGTCGTAAAAAGATTCAAAGGGTTTTCATGTTGGCGTCCCTTTTAGGGTTAAATCCTGCGCCTAAACGCCCGAAATATTATTAGCAATTGCGCCAAAGGCAGCCAATATAAGGCTAAGATCTGCGCTAAATATCGGCTAAGATGAGCTCTGAAAGTGCACCAAAGGCGGACGAGATAGTTATACAGGCCAATCTTAAAAAAATGAGCAAAAGAGGCCAATATAAAAATTGAGACTTGCGCCCAAAAGCAAAAGATTTATGGTTAAAATTTGCACCGAAGGCTAAGGTTTATGATTAAAACTTGCGCTGAAGTGGAAGTCTTATGGTTAAAACCTGCACCGAAGGCTAAAGGTGACTTTGCCTTAGAAAAAATTTAGTCGAGAAAAAATTTCTTTAGGAAACAAGTGTTAAAGTTTGCCAAGTTGGAGCAGGATAAGCTTCAAAGAAAAAAAAAACATTTGTTACCGAAAAAGTAGAAGGAGGGGCCCCAACATTTTCAAAAATTTGGGGAAGGATGTTGCAACAACAACAATTGGCAATTCGCTGGCGAACACAGATCTCTGAAACAAAATCTTGTCATGATCAGAATGACTTTTAAAACTAGTAACTTCAAGCATAACAAACGCCCCTCAGTTCAACTTCTAAGAATGTAGTGATCTCTTAATCATATTGGTCTTATGGGAAAAGGAGGCTAAGACTTATACCTCTTTCAAACTCTTTCAAGGCCGATATATGGAGTTAATTCTCTTAAGATTTGTCTTTATGGTGTTTTGACTACAGGAGGACTCCACAAGATCATAACAATGTCTCACAATCATATTCGTTTGTTCCTCATTCCCATACTATTTGCATCTCTTTTGGATGCTTCTTAAATTGACAGCTTTAGCTGTTTGAGCCTTCCAGAAATAACTTGCTTAAAATTTCAATATTTTGATCTAGGTTCTTCAATCCATAATGTCCTTTTGTGTGAGCGAGAGATTTTATTTGATTATCAATCTTCACGGACGGAGAAGACCCTTGCTTGGGCTGAGTTACTTGAACAGCTCTATAGATTGATCATTTTACTTCATCTTGGCCAGGCTTTAATTGAGGCAAGAATTTTTGGAAATTAGACTCCTTGACACAATCTCTTTGGGATTTTACTTGTAGTATGGGATCATTGTAAATACTATACACCTGTGAAACATGCTTCCTTTCCATGGGTCCATAATAGCAAAAACCTCGAGATAGGGATCGATGTTAAAGTGGGTGAAGCCTTAAGATAGTGAGAGAGAAATATCGCATCCTTAGTCATTTAACTAGGGTTATTCTGACCAAACATAAAAATATCTCTACATTCCTAAAGGCTGATTAGTGAAGGCGAAGTCACTGAGCTATATTTTCTTTATGTCTGAAGTTATGTCTTTCAAGACTTTGATTTTGCTCGAAATTATGTCCTACAACTATGCCGAGAGTCAAGGTGGGCTTTATTAAGTGAAGTAAAGAAAGAGAAAAACAAACGGGAAGGAGAAAACTATCTATAATAGACCAAACTACTTGAACAACTCATAACAAACAAAACAAGAAACAAGGAAAGAAAACAAAACAAAATAAACAAAGAAATTGTTTATTTATGTACAAAAACCTCAATGAGGCTATGCAAAGTATTGTTTCCAGGTGAAGCCATTGAGGGGAAGAGTTACTTCCTCTCCCTGGAGGTCTTTTAGCTTGTAAGTAGATGGGCCAATTTTTTCAGAAATTAGATACATGCCAACCCATAGATGCTAAAACTTCGTATGCATTCCTTTACCCTCATGTGGATGATCCCATTTTAGAACCAAGTCACCTACTTCAAAAATCCTTTTTCCGGACTTCTTTTTATCAAACCACCTTTTGACTATGTCTTGGTGTTAGTGAAAACAGTCTGTGGCCTTTTGTTGAGATTCTTCGAGTTTCAATAAAGTGTCAATTCTAAATTGTAAAACTTGACTACTAGTACCTCGGGAAGCTTGAGACAATTGCAAAGATGGGAGTAAAAGGTTAGGAGGGAGGATGGCTTCTCTACTGTAGATGAGGGTATATGGGGAAACTCCCAAAGCATTCTTCAAAGTGACTCTATCTGCCCACAAAGCGTTTGGAAGAGCAGTGTGCCAACTTTTCTGGTTTTCAATCATAGTTTTCTTAAGGATTCGGAGGAGGTTTTTGTTTGAAGATTCTGCTAACCCATTTACCTGGGGGTAGTAATTGGCTGAATAATGTAATTTAATCCCCTTTGCATAAACAAATTCATTTATCTTAAAAGATGAGAAATAAGTTGCATTATCAAAGACTAGGGAAATTGGAACCCCAAACCGGGTTATGATGTTCTCCTTTAAGAAATTGATGACTGTATTGGTGAGCTCTAAGTATGGGTGCCTAATGAGGGCAGCTAGACTAGGAGCTTACTTTAATTATCAAACCAGTGGACATACAAACTTTAGAGGCACTGGCACTATATGTTCTCTTCTAGGATAGTCTTTGTCGAAGTTAGGTGTTTGTATAAATGTTCTTAAAGAGCTGCCTAAGAAAGATTAAATGAACTGTAAACAAGATTGTTAATCTATGGAAGAGAAATTCCTATGCTGAGAAATCAAATACTGAAAGCAGGAAATCTATGGATAAGAATTTGTATGCAGGAAATAGTCAATCTAATTTTAAGAATTAATTTGCTGAAAACAATAAAAATTATGCTATGAAATTGAATGCTGGAATTATAACAAATCTATTCTAAAGAAATGAAAGCTTGATCTTTAATCTTACTGTAAATTGAATGCATAAAACTCAAAGTCTTATCGAACATAATCTAAGGCTAAAGCTAAATTTGGAATGCCATTATCTAATGCTGCAATTTTTAATCAAATCATGTAACCAATAAATACTGAAAGAAATCAATCTCTATAAGCAGTTCTAATAGTGAAACGAATACATAGGCTGAAGATCTAGATTGTTGCTTCAGAAATAAATGCAAGTACATACAGAAATGGGTGTTTAAATATGCCTCAACAGAATGCCGCTACAGGACTACAGACATAGCATTATCATACTACGGAATGCGTTGTAATGAACTACGGAATCAAAAGTGATCAACCACTACAGAAATAAAATCGTGTTATTTAGACGCTATTTAGAATACTCTCATCTGCAATATAAATTCAATCAATGCACAACACATAATGAGAAATACATGTACTGCAAGATCTCCTAACTTACATGTTGGAGGGGCCCTCTCCAACCCATACTCAGGAGTGAAAAGAACTTATAAACGCTAAATCATAGATAACATCAAGTCTTTATTTAAAATAGAAACGTCATCGTTTAAAAACCAAGTTTGTAACACAACTGTCTTGATAGTTTGAAACTGAAACAATAATTCTTCAAAATAGAAGCAGGGGCCTCTCACTACCCAAGAGGTCCATATTTATAAAATCCTAATGCTTAACCTAACAAAAATGTCTAACCGCCGATTCTCGTTGAACAGGAGTTCGTTCTCTACAGATCAAGAAAAAGGCGTTGAGTTTGGTGATGCTCTTCCAGTCCTTCACTTGATTCACGCATTATCCTTGAGTACACCTACACCTGCTCATTCAACCTCATTTTTCATGCAATTATCTCATAGCAACACTTTTCAAAACATAACAGAAATAATCTTTTAAACACTTCATTAAATATTTAAGGAAAATCATTTTCCCACTAATGAGTGTATCTTTACAACCTTTCTTGTATTTTACTGGTGGGAAAAGGAACTATCAGATACCTTAAATGAGGACTCATCATCTCCCCCGTGCTTGAAGGATTCACCCATCCTTGGGTGACATATTCTACTCTCTGATGACATCTCTGATGTCCCATGCTACCACCTTGGGGGTCCATGCCTGCCTGTGGTAGCCCATACTTTGATCTTCCTTGATCCATGCCCTCCTTTCTTCTTCCTCATTGACCTATTCCTTAATGACCGGAGGAAGGAAGAATGGAGGGTTTAGCCTCATCCCTATACACCTAAGCTGATTCTTTATCAATGACTCCTTGTAGAGCTTGGATTTTACGAGAGCATTTTCTCATCTAGAATGGGAGTGAAGCTCTTTTATTTTCAGGTCATTTGCCACTTTGCGCCATCTTTCACCAATGGACTCCTGAACCTCCTTATGTGTGCTCTGAAGAGTAAGGTCGAAGTGAACCACAGCCGCCTGCTGTTTCTCAAGGAGAATTGGGATTAGTTCCTCATCTATGGTGAGATTTCTATGTTCATAGATTATTCTTTCAGGGTGAGATGCTTTTGCCCTCATCCATTATGGGGTCTGCCATTTTGCTGCCACATAAATCGGGTAGTCCTGAGCTCATTCAATTTCTTTGTTCATCCAAGAACATAATTCCCTTAACTGGAAATCGCCCATGTAAGGGTTTTGCAACGAGTTGGACAAGCTAGGAACTACAAAATTGTGTAGGAAAAACTCACTAAGCTAGTCCTTATCCGACTCTGTGGCCTTGAGAGATGCATCCACAAATTCCCTAGTTGTTTTGATTTCTATTGGGAGTCCCTGTGCCAACCTTTGGAGATGGAATTTGCCCCACTTCTCTTGTAGGTAAACTGCATATATTGCTGAAGGTGGCCTATTCTCCAATAGTTTACTGTATATTTCCATGGTAGTAGCCAAGACATGCTTCAATTGAACAATTTCCTGGTCCTTCTTGGCTAGTTCCCCTTGTGCCTTAGCCAACTTTTCTTGAAGTACTTAATTTCTCTATTCCGCCAGTCTCAGATCCCCTGCATGATGCATTCTTATAATTTGTGTCTTCTCAAATGAGAACAGGGGTGATGCTGTCTGGCTTCCTGGTCCAATTTTCACTGCCACCAGCTCCTTTCTAAGCTTTTCTAATTCTTCCCATGCCTCAGCTAGCTGATTGACAACCCCAAGGTTTTCATTATGCTTAGGAGAGTCCCCCTGGGGGTTGACTTTCTCTTTTGGTTCATTTTGTTCTTCTTCCTCCTCATGTTCATCCTGCTCCTCTTCTGTAGTGGGATCCTTCTGATCTACCCACTAATCATCATCCCCATCTGACACATTTTGAACTATGGGACTGGGTTCCATACTCTTTTCCTTGGTAACTCAGATTTGGGATGCTTGGGTGAATCTCATACTTCTTCTTTTCGGCTCTTGATTACTGGCAGGAATCCCTAGGTTTGCCTTGGGGGAGTCCTCTCTTGAATGCTTGATTTTCACTAGGGTCTCGGCCACATGGTCCAGGTCAATTTTCTTCTTTGCCCCTAATGTAGAGGTAGTTTTGTTCAATGCTCTTGGTGGTATGCCAGCTGTGGGTGTTCCCTTCATCCTTTGAACATATTTGGAGGATACCAACACGAATTCTTCCCATGAAAGCTCTGGTATCTGTGCCTTTAATTCCTCACAAACGATTAACTTGATTAGCCCATGATGAGCCAAGGCATCCTCCTTACCTTTAGCCACCTTCTTGCTCATTTCTACTAGAGATTGGAGCAGGTAATATGGAATAATAATGTTGTTTTTTGGTGGATGATGGGTCCTGTGTCTTAACAGCTCTAGAATCCGAAAATGAAAGATGGGGACATAGCTTAACCTACCAGAGCATGTGATGTACTTTTGAACGACTGCAGCCACGTCCTCCCATGACGTTGGCATGGAGAGTCTTTTGACTCCATTTTTGTCTTTGTCATAGACCTCTCCTTGCTTGAAGAATGTTGTTTTTGCTTCATGGTTTGCCACCCTGTCATCCCTGCTCCAATGCAAACCTCTCTGTAGACCAGTGAATTTGGCAATTACATCCTAATCAATCTTTATGCGTAACCCCTTCACTCGGGTGACAAACTGTTCATCCTTGATATGTTTAAAATTTCTTGCTAACTCCAGAGCCACCCCTATATTGTACCCTTCCAGTCCTAGAATGAAAGGCATCCAGCCTGCACTACGGATGGTTGTTAATATTCACAGGTTCTGGTAGATGGTGTTGTGCTCCTCCGGTTCACTTTTCTTGAGTCATTTCGTCGTCTTAAAATCTCTTCTACAATCGACAAAAACCAACTTTGAATGTGTCTTTTACCTCACTAGTCTGCATTAACTATAGGCTCGGGGCCAGATTGCTTGCTGCGCAAAACACTCACTTCTAATGGCTTGCTTTCGGGAAGTGTTGAGATGTTATTTTCTTTGCAAAAACTGGCTTTTTTCTTTGACGATCATGCAGGTTTACTTAACTGTCTTTCCGCACTTATCCTTATTATTCTTCGTTGTACTTGCTGATTGATCCATTTCTTTTCATGATCAAGCTCTTAATTTTGTTTTATGCTTGTACTTTTCACTTCTTCTTCGATTATTGTGAAGTATGGTGGTTATATGCGGATTCATCGTTTGTCGAAATGGTGGGTATGTGCAATCATGATTTTGTAATCTGAACCTTTCCCCCTGACTTTATCAAAAAGTTGTCCTCAGCTTAAAATATAGCCGTTTTGGGGATAATGATTTGACCTTAAGAATAAAATGAAAATGTTAAGAGATTACCTTGCTATATTTTGTTAGCATACTTGAGTTCACGATCATTGCTGATTTGTATGCGTACTAGATGCTGTAGTAGATTTGGTGTAATCCGTAGTAATCTTTAGCGTGTCAGTAGTTATGTGTGCTCTTCATTTTCTTTTTTTCGTACCATTTCTGATTTGACTTTGATGTTACTTTGCATGAATTTGATTGCTTGTTGTTTCTTTTGGATGAATGTCTGGCTCGCTTGAATAAATGGCAGCCTCACTTGAATCAATTGCAGGCTCACTTGAAGTAGGGTCAGGCTCTCGTGATTATATGGCAGATTTGATTGAAGAGTGTGCTTGAATTTTCCTATAGTGGTAGATAATTTTGTTGGCTCTCTTGAATGTATATCTAGCTCGCTTGATTGCTGAAAATGTTTGAGAATTTTCGGGCTCGCTTGAATTTTGCTTGATATTTTCCTTTGCAATAGTAATGTTGTATCTTCATAGGGATATAAGTGGCCCTATAATTTGGCCTGTTATTTTCTCTATTATTTTTATTTTCCTGTCTCTTTTTCTTTTTTTTTCTTTTTTTCTTTTTTTTCATTTTTTTCTTTCTTTTTTTCATATATATATATTTTTAATGCTTTCATATTTTCTATCAGCATCATTTGTTGTTGGTAGAGTACCTATGTAAACTCTTCTTTTGACTGTGGTTTCTTGTAAAGTTTGAGTCGATGTCCATTTACTATCATGGGAAACTGTTGTTCATCTATTGTAATAATCTTGACTACTCCATTTTCATAGATGTGCTCAATGATGTAAGGTCCTAGCCATCTGGTTGTTAATTTTCCTTTGAATGTGTGAAACCTGGAATCATAGAGTAGTGCCCAGTCACCTTCCTTGAACTTCTTATATTTTAGGTGCTTGTCATGCCACCTCTTTCTTTGCTGCTGGATGATTTCAGTGTGAGCCAATGCTTGTTGGCGTTGCTCATCTAATTGATTCAACTTCAACATGCGTTCTTGTTGTATTTATGATAGTTCCATGTTTAACTCTGCTGCAATTCTTAGTGTTTTTATTTCAAATTCAATTGGCAGCATGACTTTCTTTCCATATACTAACTCATAAGGTGTGAATCCTGTTGTTGCTTTCCATGTGGTGTTATACGCCCATACTGCCTCACTTAATCTGTCAGCCCAATCTCTTTTGTGGATTTGGACTGTCTTTGTTAGAATCCTCTCTAATTCTCTATTGGTGACCTCTACTTGACCATTTCCTTGAGGGTGATATGAAGAGGACTGTCTATGCTTAACCTTATTCTTTTTCAGTAGGTCCTCTATTAAGTTGGATGTAAATTGTGGTCCTTGATCAGAAACTAGTTCCCTTGGAACACCAAACCTGTGGAAGATTTGCTCAGTGAAAAATTTTGCTACATTGTTTTCATTTGCTACAGCAAGTGCTACTACCCCAGTCCATTTTGTAAGGTAATCTTTACATACTAGAATGTAATTATTTTGGTTTGATGGTGGGTTGATTGGACCAACGAAGTCAAATCCCCATTTCTCGAATGGTTCTAAGGAGATTTTTGGATGAAGAGGCATTTCTTCTTTTTGTGTAGGCTTCCCCATTCTTTGACAATCATCACAGTGGGACACATACTCATAAGCATCATTGTGGAGTGTTGGACAATAATAGCCTGTTTGCAAGATTTTGTAGGTTGTCCTTTTTGTAGCATAGTGACCTCCATAGGGTTCATTGTGAGTGGCATGCATTATGTCATGTACTTCATCTTACCTAATGCACCTTCTAAGTATCTGATTTGGTCCTTGTCTAAAAAGCATGCCCTCTATCCATGTGTATGTGGCACTTTGCCTTATTAATTTTGTCTTTTCTTTATAACTGCAATGTTCTCGAAACATCCCAGATACTAAATAGTTTTCTATGTCAGAAAACCATGGGATTCTTATTGATATGGAAAAAAGGTTCTCATCAGGGAAGTTATCTTTAACCAATTCATTATCTTTTCCATGTGTGACTCTTGACAAAAAGTCGGCTACAACATTATGCTTGCCTAGTTTATCTATTATAGTAATGTCAAATTCTTGTAGAAGTAGCATCCATCTAACAATTCTTGCACTAGTATTAGGCTTGTTCATAAGATATCTGATTGATGAGTGGTCAATGTGGATAAAACTTTGGTATCTTGTGATGTAATGCTTGAATTTATTGATCGCATGTATGACTGCTAAAAATTCCTTCTCTGTGGCTGTCTAGTTGAGTTCTGCCCCAGACAAATTTTTGCTTATATAGTATATGGAATAGGGTTTCTTGTCTCATTCTTGTCTAAGAACAGATCCAATAGCTTTATCTGATGCATCTGTGTGGATGTGAAATGGAATTTCCCAGTTTGGTCCTTGGAGTACTGGTGTTGTGATTGTTTTCTCCTTAAGATTTTCAAATGCAGTCATGCAATTGCTTGTCCATATGAACTCATTGTCTTTTGTGAGAAGTGCAAACATTGGGGCAGCAATTCTGCTAGAATTTTCAATAAACCTTCTGTAGTACCCTGTTTGTCCAAGGAAACTTCTCACGTCCCTTATTTTGATAGGTGGTGGCAGCGTTTTGATTACTGAGACTTTTGCTTGATCAACCTCTATCCCCCTCTGTGATATATGATGTCCTAGAATGATTCCTTCTTCCATTAACATCTTGCATTTGTCATTGCTTAGGCACAAGCTCATCTCAATACATTTTTGTAATACTAATTCAAGATTGTTCAATGCCTGCTCAAAGTTTTGTCCATAGGGTGTGAAATCATCCATGAAGACTTCCATTTTGTCATTTATAAAATCAGAGAAAATACTCAATATGGCTCTTTGAAATGTTGATGGGGCATTACATAAACCAAAGGGTAGGACCCTAAGGCATAAGTTCCCCATGGGCATGTAAAGGTCATATTATCTTGATCAACTGGGTGTATTAAAATTTGGTTGTACCCACTAAAACCGTCTAAGAATGAAAAATACTTGTTTCCAGATAATGTATCTAACACCTGATCTATAAATGGAAGAGGAAAGTGATCTTTCTTGGTTGCTTTATTCAGATCTCTGTAGTCCACACAAATTCTCCATTTGCCTCCTTTTTTAGGTACTATAACTAGTGGTGAGACCCACTCACTGTCAGATATTGGATAGATGAACCCTGCATCTAAAAAATTGTGTAGTTCCACTCTGACTATGTCTTTCAATGCAGGGTTCAGCCTTCTTTGTGGTTTCCTGATAGGAGTAGAACCTTCTTTGATGTAAATGTAGTGTTTGCAGATATCAGGGTGTATTCCTTTCATGTCTATTCGGGTACACAGGGTACTACCAAAGGACCGAACACCAAGAGCAACCACTTCACACAAACAGATCACAGATCAACACACCGATGTTTTGACGTGGTTTAAACCCTCTTGAGGGAAACACTCCACGGCCCCGGCCAAATAGCTTCTACGGGACAATTTATTATGCAAAGAAAGAAAGTTACAAATGAGCTTCTCATAATCGATCAACTAAACAATGACCCTCCATGCTCTTTAAATAGAGATCATGGACCAATCGGGTGTTAAGCCACGGATCAAGGTTAGGTTTGATCTAAGAGAAGTTGAGCCGTCGGATCACTCTATGTCGGATCACTTTATGTGATTTTTGTTTTCTTTTTGTGTTGTTTTTTTTCCTTTTTGTGTTGTTTACTTTTTGTGTTTTTTTTTAGGTGATATCTCCTAAAAGATTTAGCACCTCCCTGGCAAGGGTGCCAAAAAGCGGTGAGCTCTATGTATGGGTGCCTAATGAGGGAAGCTAGACTAGGAGCTTACTTTAATTATCAAACCAGGGGACGTGCAAACTTAAGAGGCACTAGCATTATATGTGCTCTTCTAGGATAATCTTTGTCGAAGTCAGGTGTTTGTATCAATGTTCTTAAAGAGCCGCCTAAGAAAGATTAAATGAACTATAAACAAGATTGTTAATCTATGGAAGAGAAACTCCTATGCTAAGAAATCAAATACTGAAAGCAGGAAATCTATGGATAAGAATTTGTATGCAGGAAATAGTCAATCTAATTTTAAGAATTAATTTGCTGAAAACAATAAAAAGTATACTATGAAATTGAATGCTGGAATTATAATAGATCTATTCTAAAGAAATGAAAGCTTGATCTCTAATCTTACTGTAAATTGAATGCATAAAACTCAAAGTCTGATCTAACATAATCTAAGGCTAAAGCTAAATTCGTAATGCCATTATCTAATGCTGCAATTTTTAATCAAATCATGTAACCAATAAATACTGAAAGAAATCAATCTCTATAAGCAGTTCTAATAATGAAACGAATACATAGGCTGAAGATCTAGATTGCTGCTTCAGAAATAAATGCAAGTACATAGAGAAATGGGTGTTAGTTATGCCTCAACGGAATGTTGCTACAAGACTACAGAGACAGCATTATCATACTACGGAATGTGTTGTAATGAACTACAGAATCAAAAGTGATCAACCACTACAGAAATTAAATCGTGTTATTTACACAATATTTAGAATACTCTCATCTGCAATATAAATTCAATCAATGCACAACACATAATGAGAAATACATGTACTACAAGATCTCCTGACTTACATGTTGGATGGGACCTCTCCAACCCGTACTCAAGAGTGAAAAGAACTTATAAACGTTGAATCGTAGATAACATCAAGTCTTTATTTAAAATAGAAACTTCATCATTTAAAAACCGTGTCTGTAACACAACTGTCTTGATAATCTGAAAATGAAACAATAATTCTTCAAAATAGCAGCAGGGGCCTCTCTCTACCCGAGAGGTCCATATTTATAAAATCCTAATGCTTAACCTAACAAAAATGTCTAACTGTCGATTCTCTTTGAACAGGAGTTCGTTCTCTACAGATCAGGAAAAATGCGCTAAGTTTGGTGATGCTCTTCCAATCCTTCACTTGATTCATGCGTTATCCTTGAGTACACCTACACCTGCTCATTCAACCTCGTTTTTCATGCAATTAGATCATAGAAACGCTTTTCAAAACATAACAGAAATAATCTTTTAAACACTTCATTAAATATTTAAGGCAAATCATTTTCCCACTAACGAGTGTATCTTTACAACCTTTCTTGTATTTTACTGGTGGGAAAAGGAACTATCAGATACCTGAAATGGGGACTCATCATGTATCTTCATTGAGTTTGCGCAACAAGATAGTTTCTGTCCATGTTGTAAAATAGTCCGTGGCTGTCAGGATATACTGGTACTGTAGAGAGGAATTTGGCCTTATCTCTCCAATGGAATCTATGCCCCATTGCTCAAAAGGTTCTGAAATGATGATTGGCTATAGCGGTCCTGCTGCTTTTAATAATTTACCAGCACTCCTTTGGCATACATCACAATTCCATGCGTAGGCATGAGCATCTCTGAACAAAGAGGGCCAGTAATATCCAGCCCTCAGTATTTTGTGAGCTATTTTGTCTCCGGAGTAATGTCCACCCGCAGTGCCATCGTGTACTTCTTTAACAACTTTATTTACATATTCCTTCTCCAGGTTTTTGAGAAAAACTCCATCATAATTTTTTCTGAAAAGTATTCCATCAATAATTTGATAAGCTGTTGACTTCAAACGTAATTCCCTTCTTTGCTTAGAACTCCAATGCTCTGGTAGGTACCCTTGTTGCAGGTAATGCACTAAGTCTCTGTAACAGGATTCGAGAGTGGTGAAAATGGGACATACTTCGATGGTATTTAGCTCAGCTTCATTTCATCAATCTTGCTCCTCATCCATTGGATGTTCAGTAAGCAGTTTACATAGGCCTTGACCTTTAATGATGGTAGCTGGTTTAAATTCCAAATCATATTCTTGAAGATTTGTGACTCAATTCCCTCTTCTCTCTCCCAATTCCTTTTGAATTAAAATGGATCTGACGACTAGGTGGGGAACTATGACTTTAGTTTGGTTCTTAAGAATATATGGCCTGAACTGTTTTACTGCTTTGAATACAGCATATGCTTGTTTGTCTACAATAGGATAGTTCAGTTCGGCGCCTTACAGACAAGTGCTCATAAAAGAGATTGGGTATTCATCTCCTGATTCTACCTTTTGCGTGAGCACTGCTGCTAGAGAGTCATATGAGGAAAAGTTATATAAAATAAAATCCTTGTCAAAATCTGGACTTCTTAGAGAGGGGGCATTGGCTATGGTTGCTTTGATATCCTTAAATGCATCTTTCTCTAAATCTGTCCGCTTGAACTGCACACTTTGCTTGACCATTTGCTGCAAAGGTTTGACGGTCTGAGTGAAGTCAGAGAAAAATCTTCGGACAAAATTGATTGTGCCCATAAATGATTGCATATATTTTTTATTATGAGACATGGGAATTTTATTGATAACTTGCATTCTCTCTTGATCTATCGAAATTCCCTTCTTTGAGATAATGTGACCCAATAGTTTTCCTTCAAGAACAGCAAAAACACTTTTCTTGGGGTTTAAAGAGATACCATACTTTCTGCAGCAATCAAAGATCTGCTTTAAATGGAAAACATGATCTTCTCTCCTCTTTGAGAAAACTGTCACATCATCTAAATATACTATAACACAATGACCACCTAATCCTCTAAAGGCAATGTCCATTGCTCGTTGAAAGGTTGCTCTTGCATTTATCAAACTGAAAGGCATTATGCCGTATGCAAATGTTCCCCACTTGGTGTGGAAAGTAGTCTTAAGACGGTCCTCTTCTGCTACTAATACTTGATTGTAACCAGAGAAACCATCTAGAAGAGAGAAAAGTTCTGATCCTGATACCATCTGTAGAATCTGTTCCATCGCAGGAATGGGATAGTTATCTTTGTCAGAAGCCTTGTTCAAATTTCTAAAATCTACACATAACCTTATTTCTCCAGAATTCTTCCTTACGGGAACTAGGTTAGCAACCCACTCCGAGTGCCGGACTTTAAAAATAATCTTGGCGTCTAGTAATTTCTTCAATTCCTTTTGGATTACAAGTTTGAGAGTGGGATGCATTCTCCTTAAATGCTGCTAAAAATGATTAACACCCGACCTCATTGGTATGACATGTTGAATGATACGAGTATCATACGTTTTCAAATCTTCATAAGTCCATGAAAATACATCTTTATATTGTCGAAAGAGCACAATGAACCTATCTCTTTCACCCGGTGAGCAACATTTACCAAGATTAACGTACTTTGGTTCAGCTTCTGTGCCCAAATTTACCAATTCATGCTGCATAGAGCAGTTATTTGTTTTAGTGTTTGTCGACTTCTTGAACTTGCTATGTAGATCAAACAATCTTTCGAGTGATCTCAATCCTTTAGGAATAAAATTTCCTTTCACTATGTTTTTAATTTGCAGATCATAATCATGTTTTTCTTCATCTATAATAGCCTCTTGGAACATGTCTTCGTTGGTGAGAAAACTAATGATCTGGTCGTCATCATCAACACTCTGAGATTTGTGACATTATCTGGAACAGAAGGCCTGAAAACCAATTCAATAGAGCATTTATTATTAGTAGGCACTAACCTAGAAGCAGAGGTAGCTAATAAATCAGCTGCAGCATTCTGTAATCTATGAACATATTTTATATTAAAAGCTTCAAAGTGCGTAATCAAATCCCATACCTCAGACTCATAGCCTTTCAAGTGTGGTGAAAGACAATGAATCGTATCTCTTACCTGTCTAACAACTATTTCTGAGTCACCAAAGACTTTCAGGTATTTAACATTCAAACCAATGGCTTTCTTCAATCCGTGGACTAGAGCTTCATATTCAGCAGTATTGTTAGTACAATCGAACTCTAATCTAGAAGACAAGAAGTGTTTGTTGTTTTCAGGATCAACTAGAACACAACCACCTCTAGATCCTTCCTGAGTTTTGGAACCATCAAAATATAAAATCCAAAAAATATTCTTTGATCTAACTAAGTTAGTATCTCTATCCTCTAAATCAGTAATTAAGCTAACTATGTTATAGTCAATATCATCAGTTCAGGAGAATTGAAGGAGATCGGACCGTTCATCTGATTCATGGCTAACATTTTCGGATTGATATTTACCCGGTTCAATTTCTAAGAAACAATTTCCCAAAACTGAAGATGAAAAATCTACAGCTTCATTTTTTTCTTCTAGCTGAGTCACATTCTGCTTCATGTGTGGTTCTCGTAGTACTTTGATCTTATTTTTCCTATTTTGGTATGGTAACCATAAGTGAGACCAGTCTGTTGCAAAATAACCATCTAGTTTTGTAGACCAGTCCCTACTCAAGATTAAACCATAAGCTTCAGGTATGTCAACTACCATTATGTCAATGAACTGACACACTATGGGATCTGCTGACAATCTAATAAGCACATCTTTCATTTCCCCGATCACTTTAACAATAGTTATGTCTAGCTGGATAATCTGAGATGGGGATGGAATTGGTTGACCATTAATTCTTTTACAAATTGACAGTGGCATGGCATTCGATGAAGCTCCAGAATCTACCAAACATTTATGTACATTGTGATTGAAGATTTCAAAGGTTAAAAGAAAAGGAAACATTTGGGATTTAGATTTCCCACCAATACTAGCTTCATTTATTTCGGGATCTTCTTGAGTAACTGCTAGTGGAATGTTGGATTGGGGTTCGAAAGCTTGCAACAGCTTCTTTATTTGTTGAGGCAAACTACACATATCGAATATAGACACGTTTGCTTTTACTTTCTTTATATCTTCGATTATATCATATCCCATGTCACATTCCTTTACAACTTTTGGTTGATTGTCTGTCTTTTTTAAGGTCACTTTGGTTTGCTGAGTTGTTTCTACGTTTGGTTGTTTGGTAGGTATTTGGTTAGCCTTGGGCTGTTGTGGAATAACCGTGATGTTCCTTTTAGGTAATTCTTTGGAGGCTTTAGGTTTGGCCGTGGTTGAGCTTGGATCAGTGATTGGACCTTTACTACGGGTAGTGATATTGAGTACTAAAACTTGACTTTCTTCAATATCATCCTCCATTAATTCAGTTAAAGGTACCCAGTCCCATAAGACCATAGTGGTGTCTGGGGCGGGGTCTTCTAGTTTGGGAGTCTACTCTTCCAGAGGATTCTCTTGATCTGGAATTTGTGAGTCCAAAATTTGTTTTATCACTAAGCCCATTGAATTTATCCATTGTTGATAGCTTTTTTCATGTTAGGATATTTAGACACTTATGAGTTAGTCAAGATCAACTTGTGTAATATATCCATTAGGAAAAGTTTGTTTTCGTAGTATGCATTAGTATGCATTTGTAAATACTTAATCTGACGGTCACGATATGTTCCCGACATAGAGTGATCCGACGACTCAACTTCTCTTAGATCATACCTACCCTTGATCCGTGGCTTAGCACCCGATTGGTCCATGATCTCTATTTAAAGAGCATGGAGGGTCATTGGAAAGTTGATCGATTATGAAAAGCTCATTTGTAACTTTCTTTCTTTGCATAATAAATTGTTTCGTAGAAGCTATTTGGCCGGGGCCATGGAGTGTTTCCCTCACGAGGGTTTAAACCATGTCAAAACATCAATGTATAGATCTGTGATCTATTTGTGTGAAGTGGTTTCTCTAGTTGTTCAGTATTTTAGGAGTACCCTGTGTACCCGAACATGGTATAAGAGATTTTATGAAGAGTCGCTTTCGGTTATGATCTAGATCTTGAACTGGTGTTGCCGAAACTTGAAATGGTTTTTGGTTCCGGTATATCTGTGCATTTCTGGACTATGGGAGGTGTTCCATTGCGTCCGGAGCACCATTTCCATCGGGAAATAGTTTTCGTTTGATCGAAAACGGTTCCGAGTTGCTTCAGAAACGCATATTTCATCAGATATGAAGGTATAATGTTATAGTGAAGCTTTTTTTTTCTATTTTAAAAAGAAAAAAATATCTCATATTTTATCAGTTTTTATCATAGATTTTTTTTAGTTTCGAATTTTTTCTTTCCCTATCTGCGTATGCTCTTTGTCGTGCACCTTGAGCGATCTCGGTGAATTAGAAACAGAAAGGGAAAGGGTTTTTCTCGGCTGCGTATGCTCTTTGCTGTGCACCTTGCGCAATCTCGGCAAATCAGAAACAAAGAGAAAACGTAGACTTTCTAGGAAAGCTAACGAGATCTAACTCAACAAGTGTGGAAAAAAAATTTTGTTTCGGTTTGTGGTGTGATTTGCAGAAAAAAAGGCAAGCACAGAAATCGAGCAAGAAGAATTAAAAAAAAAAAAACCTTCCTCATTCCCATATTTTATATACCTTTTAATCGAGCTCACTTGGTTCAAAGTTGCTTTATTCCTTAATAGGTCTTGAGTTCAAGTCTTAGGAAGTTACTTTTAAAAGGAAAAGTGCATTGAATTTCTATTTTCAAGTTATTTTATTGTAAAAGTGCATCTCACTTAAATAATAAAAAATAAAAATACAAAGTGAGTCACTTAAATTCTTTTTATTGCTGCACTATTTAAAGTAAATCATTGTAAAAGTGAAATCACTTATTTTATAAAAGTGATTCACTTAAAGCAACTTTATTGTAAAGTGATTGTCAAAGGTTCATCTTGGGAAGAGGGGGGTTCTAAGTTTTAGCTGGCCATTCTCTATGTGCCACGTCACTATCGGGGACATCTTCAGCTTTTTCTTTGTTCAAGCATAACTTCATCATCCGAAGTCAGTTTTCAGTCCCGTTTTTTTTAAAACCACCTATTGTTTTGAGCTCTTCGTATCTAGACTATTGGTTTCTACTTTTACAACCACTAATTTACAAATATGGCCACCCCTTGTGATATTCTACTTACCAGTTCCAACTATTTCTCATGGAAATCTCGTATGGAGGATGTTCTACGAATTAGGGGACTTTTCAGAATTACTTTAGGGAAATAAACAGAACCCACTGATGATGATAAGAAAATCAAATGGGAAAATAGATGTGACGAAGCTTGTGGATTGATTGGGTTGCCAATCTCTATTGATTTGCAATTCCACGTATCTGGAATTGATGAACCTGATGTTGCTTGGGACAAGTTGGAATCTGTGTTTGGTAAACACAATGAAATTCGAGGTCACCAACTCGAAAATGAGTAGATTTCTTTAAATCCAAGTGATTTTTCATGCATTCAAGATTATTTATCTAAGTACAAAACTCTTAAACTCTTATGTGCAGAATGCAAGATTAAGAGGGAAGACAAACAATGCATTTATCATATTCTTTCAAAACTTAGACCTGCATATTCTATTTTTGTATCTACATTTTACTCCATGAAAGAATCCTTGAATGTAGCTAGCTATCAAGAGCCTAGTCTTGAATCCTTTTGTGATTCATTGATTAGAGAGCAAGATAAACTCATCCATCTTGGAACAATCAACAATGCAGATACATCTGGGAAAGCCTTATTGTCCAAACAGAAAGAAAAGTCCAAGCCTCCCAAGAAACAAAATTTTTGCAATAATAAGTCAAACAAGGGTCCAAAGCCTTCTTAGTCAGCTCCTTCTTTAAAAAATTACAAAGGATCCAAGCCAAAAGGTAAGAAGACTGAGCTTCATTGCAACTATTGCGGGAAAGATAATCATGATGAATCTAAGTGTTTCAAGAAGATGGCATCTTCGGAAGCAACAATGAAGAAGCACCACATCATCCTAGATTCACCTTCAGAATCTACCTCTCATGGACATGCACTTTGTGCTTCTGGTTATTCTTATAATGCATCTTCTTCTTCTACTTCAAATGAATGGCTCATTGATTCTGGAGCATCTTATCATATGGCTAAGGATCAAACCATCTTTTCTACTATGCATGAATGTAACACCAAACAAATATTTGTTGGTGATGATAGATCTCTAAGTGTTATAGGAGCTGGAACAATTCCAATAGATAATGGTCATTTTAGTGATGTACTATGTGTTCCAAGAATTTCCTGCAATTTGTTATCAACCTATCAAATCACTCATTCTGGTGAAGGTAAAATTGTGACATTTACACCTCACCAAGTTGTAATCAAGGATTTTAAAGATCCTCAACAGGTCCTAGCTACCGGGATTGTTGATGATATTACCAGGTTGTACAAGTTTAACAACTTTGGGTCATCACCTTTTCCTTCAGTTTTTGTTGCTCATAGTGATAACTTGAGCAAACTTTGGCATGAGCAATTTGGTCACTTAAATTATCGCTCATTGCAACAACAATGTAAAAACAATATGGTCACAGGTCTTCTGATGGTATCTTGCAGGGATGGTGTTTGTTTTGGTTGTGTACTTGGAAAACATCATCGGGACAGTTTTGACAAACGTGCCTCTTGGCACGCCTCGGTTCCCTTGGAGCTTGTGCATAGTGACTTGTGTGGTCCTCTTCCATCTACTTCCTTTTCTGGTTTCAAATATTTCTTAGCTTTCATTGATGATTACACCAAACGCACTTGGGTTTATTTCCTAAAACTTAAGAGCGAAGTATTTAACATGTTCTTGGCCTACAAGGACCTTGTTGAAAAACAATCTAGTCATCAAGTTATTAAGTTAAGATCTGACAATGGAGGAGAATATGTTAACAAAAATTTCACTACTTTCCGCACTAAATAAAGAGTCCAACAACAACACATTGTTCCATATACACCACAACAAAATGGTGTAGCTTAACAGAAGAACTGCACTTTAAAAGAAATGGCTAATTGTATGATCCAATCTAAGGGACTAAGTCTTCAATTTTGGGTTGAAGCCATAAATTTTGCAAATTATATAGTTAATCGCACCCCCACTAAAGCATTACAAGGTATCACACCGAAAGAAGCATGGAGTAAAATTAAACCAGATGTAAGTCACTTCTATGTGTTTGGTAGTGAAGCATGGGCTCACATTCCGGATGAAAAACGGAAAGCATTGCAGCCTAAAAGTGAAAAGTGCATATTTGTTGGATATTCTAAAGATGTAAAAGGTTATAGACTTCTTCAACCACATTCTCATGATATAATCATTAGAAGAGATGTTAAATTTGATGAAAATCTCTTGGCCTACGAGCCTAACTCGGCGATTGTGCCATCTTTGGCCTGCGAGCCTGATTCGGCGATTGTGCCTTCTTCTTATTCTTCCAACTTCCTTGATAGGCTTCTGACTCCAATTTCTGATGATGACAGTGAGGATGAAAATCCACCTCCGCCTACTCATGTTCCTCCAGTTGCACCAACACAAGTGCTTCCTCGATGGGTCCATTCAACATGTGAAGCAGTTGGTGATCTTGCCGGTGATCCTAGAGATCAACGTCGAACATGTTCCTAGTTTCAGCGAGCCTCTTCTCTTTTGGCTCAATTTTCTGAGAATCATGATCCAGAAACCTTTGCAGAAGCTTCAGGAAATCTAGATTGGGATGCAGCTATGGATGAAGAATATCGTTCCTTAATGGCGAACGATACTTGGGATCTTGTACCTCTTCCAAAAGGAAGAAAACTTGTCAGATGTAAATGGGTCTACAGAACTAAGTATGCATCAAATGGAAGTGTTGAAAGACTTAAGGAAAGGTTAGTTTCCAAAGGTTTTTCCCAAGTTGAAGGGATTCACTACAATGAAACCTTTGTTCGCAAAAATGAACTCCATCCGCCTTGTTCTTTCCCTTGCATCCTTACATAACTGGGAAGTCCATCAAATGGATGTCAAGTCTGCCTTCTTACATGGTGATTTACAGGAGGAAATTTACATGGAACAACCTCCTAGATATGTTCAGAACAACTCTAGCCTTGTCTACTGCCTCATGAAATCCTTATATGGCCTTAAGCAAGCTCCTACAGCTTGGTATGCCAAAATGGATAGCTTTCTCCTTGACACTAGTTTTTCTAGATGTCATTCTGACCCCAAAACACATATTTCATTAAAATTGGAAAGATTTTATTACAAGAACAATGCTATAATTGAGTTTTTTGGTTATTTTAGAATTCTAGATCCACTGTTTAATTCCAAATTTAATGAAATATGTGTTCCAATGTCTATACCAAGAAAGTAGGAAACCATCTCATCATACTTGTTATATATGTTGATGACCTTATTCTTACTGGTAGTGACCGTAAGCTTATAACCCATGCGAAATCTAGTCTTAAGCAAAATTTTGAAATGTCAGACTTAGGACATTTGCATTATTTTCTTGGTCTCCAAGTCTTGCAAACCAAAGAAGGAATATTTCTTTCTCAGTCTAAGTATGCTTGTGACCTTCTTCGTCGCTTTCACATGGATGATTGTACACCAACCCCTTCTCCATTCCAGTCTAGAGTCAAACTTTCTTTCACGTGTACTTCACCTGAAGTCGATGCCACCTTGTATCGTGAGCTTGTTGGTAGTCTCTTATACTTAACTCATTCTCGTCCTGACCTTTCCTTTGATGTTGGTCGTGTTGCCCATTATATGCAGACACCTCATGAAAGTCATTGGAAAGCAGCTAAAAGAATACTTCGATATATTCAAGGTAAAATTCATTTTGGGATTCATTACAGTATAGGGGGGCTTTGTTGGTTGGTTTCACTGATTCAGATTGGGCCGGCGTTCCTGATGATCGAAAGTCTACTGCGGGTTATGTTTTTAGTCTGGGATATGGACCTATCACTTTGGCTTGTAATAAACAACAAGCTCTTGTTATTTCTTCAGCAGAAGCAGAATATTGAGCCGCAGTTAATGCCAGTCAGGAAGCTTTATGGCTTCGACATATCCTTTCATAATTTGGATTCGAACAGTAGCAGCCTACTCCACTTTGGTGCGACAATCAAAGTACCATCAAGCTTGCCAAAGATCTAGTCCTACATCAACACATCAAACACATTGAGCTACATATGCACTTCATCAGAAATCTTGTTCATGATCGTGTTCTTGAAGTGCTCTTTTTTTCTACAGATGATCAAGTTGCAGACATCTTCATCAAGTCTCTTACAGAAGCAAAGTTTTTTAAACTTCGATCTATGTTAGGAGTTCAGGAACTTGTCATTAAGGGGGGATAGGCTCTAATGCCTCCTTCCTTCTCCTTATAGTGTCACTTTTGTAAATCCTTCAATCCTATCCCAAGTTGTTCTTAAGGGGGGATGTTAGGATATTTAGACACTTAGGAGTTAGTTAAGATCAACTTGTGTAATATATCTGTTAGGAAAAGTGTGTTTTATTAGTATGCATTAGTATGCATTTGTAAATACTTAATCTGACGGTCACTATATGTTCCCAACATAGAGTGATCTGACGGCTCAACTTCTCTTAGATCATACCTACCCTTGATCCATGGCTTAACACCCGATTGGTCCATTATCTCCATTTAAAGAGCATGGAGGGTCATTGGAAAGTTGATCGATTATGAGAAGCTCATTTGTAACTTTCTTTCTTTGCATAATAAATTGTCCCATAGAAGCTATTTGGCCATGGCCGTGGAGTGTTTCCCTCATGAGGGTTTAAACCATGTCAAAACATCGGTGTATCGATCTGTGATCTATTTGTGTGAAGTGGTTGCTCTAGGTGTTCAGTATTTTGGGAGGACCCTGTGTACCCGAACATTTCAGAGTGTGGCTCTTGATGAAAAGTGTAGAAATGTTCCATTCCTACTTCATTTAAATTTAGAACAGGAGATTTGTTCATAGGTGTATGCGGTTGGTCATTTTCTTCTCTTTTCTTGTAGAAAGGTTTAAAAGGCTTCCTGGATGTACTAGTCGCTTTATCCTTTTCAAGGTCTACAATTTTATTTGACAGCTTTTGCATCATTTTGACTACATTTTCCATGTCTGCCGATGATTCTTCTTTATTCCTAGTTAGCAGGAAGGGTTTCTTAGTAGTTGTTGGTTTTGCTTCCACATCTACAGAATGCTTGGCAATGTTTTTTGCTTCTTCCTCTACCTTCCTAGCTTCTTCAAAATTTTCTATTAAGGTAGTTTTCTTTGTTCTCATAACAAACATTGCTATTGGAGGATCAAGTTTTGTAGTATAATATTCAACTAAGGATTCTTCTGCAAGTTTAGCTGTTTTGCTGAAATTATTTAACACTGTAGTGAATCCTTGGTTGAATTTTTGAACCTTCTCTTTATTTTCCATTCTCATGAACAAAAATTCTTTCATAAGTGTAGCTACAGTTTTCTGATTTCCATATTTCTTTAGAAAGCATTTTTCAAATTCTTCCCAATCTAATATTGAGCTGGCTTGTAGGCTAAAATACCAAGAAGACACCTTAGGCTCGAAGGTTTAGGGAAAAATCCTACAAACTACATCTTCATGTTGCACATTCAAAAGACTTAAGGCTAAATAAAAACTCTTAAGGTGATCTTCTGCAGAGATTCCTTTTCCAGGATCATATTTAGGCAAAACTTTCTCAGGATTCTTAGGAAGATTGTGAAAAGGTCCAACTAGATTTAATGCTCCCCTTTCTCTCCAAGTAGGCACAGCCATGGCTTCAGGTGGAGTATGAGGTGGAGAATCATGTGGAGAATCAAGTGGAGTGTTCGTTGGATTGAAAGGTTCTTCAAGATTTTCAAGATCTTCAAGTTCGATTTCTCCAAGAGGCTCTGTAATTTCTTCCAAAGACAAGTCTACTAATTCTTCAAAGTTCTGCACAAGAATTGAATTGCGTGTATATTGCCTTTTTTTTCTAGGATCTCTTCTTCTAGGGAGGAAAGGGATTGCGTTTGAACCACTAAGATGTTTAACATAAGCACGAGTATGTCTCTTTAAATCAGCTACTTCAGCAAACGGTATAGCATATAATGTTTCTTGGTGTTGAAATTCAAAATTGGGATTTTCTTGATTTGTTGTTTCAAGCAAGTTTCCAGTAAAATATGCTTAACATGAAGAATCTCCTCTGTCATCCATGCACTATAGGCCCTCCTTCTAATGCCAAAAACCGTTGATGCCTCGAAAATCGTAGCATCAATCAACAAGGGATTCTCCCTGGTAAGTAATCCCAATTATATCACTCACCGTTTGATGTGGGGAATCCGCCCGGTTAATGGTTCCGGCTACCGTAAGATTTAAAGATTCTTGTTCTTTACACCGGTTGTGGCCCGATCCACCGTTTATGTATTTTATTTTAAGATGAAATGCAATTTCCCTAAGCTAAGTGCAAGTAACTAATCTAAATTAATCTGAAACTGTATAAGAAAATTTAACCTATCCTTGCAAGGAGCAAATTATAAAGATGAGTAATATACTGGAATAAACACCTAAAGATTATACAGATAGCAATTTAATCATAAAGATGTATCTACGGCATAATATGAAAGATCTTAAATATATCTTCAATTCATTTAATACATTCTATTACTCATTTGAGATAAACATATTTGCACAGGAAAATGTAAGAGCATTCATCACATAGAAACAGTTCATGATAGCAAAGAATAATCTCACAAAAATATGCAGATCATACAGGAATAATCTAGCACACATTTGACACATTCCCTAGGAAAAAACACCTTCTCCCAGGATTTTATTAGGAAAAATCCAGTTCTTGGAGCAAGTAGCAAAGTATTTCACGTACAAGGAAGAAAATTTCATTCACCTGCAAAAATTCCTCCTGGCCTTCTCCTATCCCTCTACATATAGCTTTACAAATTGCTTCTTGACCTGACAAGTGTACCCTAAAATTCTAGAACCTTCTAATTTGTCATTTAGTGTTTGACTACAAAGCTGAATGATTCTTGGGGAACTTTTCACTCAAGACAAATTAAAGGACAGTTGTCTCTAAATGTATTTACATATCAAAATTTCCAGCTTATTTTCCTAAAGTATAATAAGACAAACTCAGGCCCAGTTGGTTATGATGACTTATTGGGTTCCTCTTCTCCTATCAACTCATTTTCTTCAACAGGCTTGCCTTCTTCAACGGGCATGCTTGATTGTGTTGATTTATCTTCCTATTCAATGTAGCTTTCCCACTGTCCAATTTCCCTTACAATGGTTGTCCCCCTTACTGATATTGTCACATTCCGTGATATCTTGTTCCTACAAAAGTCTGTTTTTATGGTTACTGTCCCTGTTACAGTTCTTTGTGCGCAGAGTTCCAGAAGGTGAGTGTGGACAGCAATCTGTCCAATGAACCGATTAAGGTCTTTTGTAGATATAGCTTCTATCTTCTTTAAATAGTCCAACTCAGCGTTTAAATTATTCCTCAACTCTGTCATGCGTTGGCCTCTTTGAGGAAACTCGAAAATACTCTGTGGTAGAGGCATCTGACATGTCTCGTGAGCTTCTCGGATCTTGGAATAGATAACGTAGCAATTTTTTACTGTCTTTTGAATTTCAACACTTAATCTGTTGCCACAATCTCTGCAAAATTCAAGGACTCCTATATCCATATCTAGCTCCTCATTGGTTAAGTTGCGCAGATTTGAAGGAAAACCGGATTTTCCTTTTCTCCATTCAAACTGCTCCTTAATCTCGGTTACGTGTTGATCATACGTGTCTTTAATCTGAAGTGCTTCAATTTCAATGTTTGTCATCTTTGCGATCATGTCTTTCATCCCCCAAATTTCTTCAGAAATCAATACCAGTGATTAATGAATCATCTCTTGCATGTCGCAAGCATGCTTGCAAAAGGTGGACAGATCCTGCCTGTTTTCTGTTATCTCCTTGAGCTGTTTCACTAACTCTTCCTTTTCCTATAGTAACCTTTCAAACTGAGGTTTGAAGATCTGAGTCCTGTTGGCCTCAAGTTTCTCCAACTCTAATATACAATTCTTTAAGTTCTTTTGCTCATCTTCTGAGATGGACAGCTGCATATCCAGTGAATTCTTCTCATTTTTGAGTTGTAGAGATTTCGAAGTTGTCCTTAACTTCTCTTCTACAAGTTCCTTGTATTTCCTCTTCATTTCATTTGCTTCTAGCACCTCTTTCTTCCTGTCAGCTTTTATTTTGAAGTATTTCTCTCTGTAATTTTTTACCTCTTTCATTAACCGGTCAGTATTGGCTTTACTGGATTTGGCTGAAGCTACAGTGCATCCTACTTGGATTGAAGGATCAATGTCACTCCCTTGAACAAGCGTGGTCTCTGACACTCTGAATTCATACAAGTCAGGACCAATCTCCATTTTCCTCATCGTTTTTCCAATGATAGCCTTCCTTCGGTCGTGAAAATAGACAGAATCCAGGTTTTCCACTTGGCACTACTTTCTAGGGTTATATGGGTTCAGTTCCAATTCCTCAGTAGAAACAACCCCAATATGAGTAATCCCTAGTTGATCTATCTCTGGCATATCTAAGTCCATGGCATGTGAGCTCAGCAGGCTTTCTTCTGGAGTTCTCTAAGCTTGCTCCTTTTCTTGCCTTTCAGCTAGCTACGCTAACTCTGCTTGTAATATGTCTGCCTCCTCCAGCAAGAGCCTCTCTTCTTCTTCTTCTTCTTCTTCCTGCAGTTTAGCAGCTTGCTCTTGGAGGATCCTATTTTCTTCTTCTTTCTGGACCTTCATTTCCTCCTTCTGGATTCTAGAAGCTTCTTCTTGTGAATCCTTTTCTTCATGCTCCCTCTGGATCCTAGCAGCTTCTTCTTGTTGCTACAATCGAATAGCCTGCTCTTGTTGAATTCTTGCGGTCTCTTCTTGTTCCATTCCTGTCGAATCTCCTGATTGGGACACTGATTCCTCCTACTCCTTTTGGATTAGGCCGACAAGCCTAGGAGCAGAGCTCTTTCCACCTTTCTTCTTGTAGCGCTTGCCTAATTGTGTTAAGTTCCGAGCACTACGGAAGAACTCTTCGTCTTGGTCCATAAGATGGGCATATTCGAAGCTAGTCTTGGCATCATTAATATGTTTGGAAACTTTACCACAAGGGTCATTCCTTTTGTATAACTTTGTACCAAAATGGAAGATTTCCAAATCCTGAACATAGTTTTCTCCTTCTTTGGCCCTCAGGAGGATGTACACTTCTATGGTGAAAGGCATCGATGGATATATCAATTTCTTTTTTTCAGTGGGAACTCTACTGATTCCACCAACGCTGAAGAGTTGCCTTAAGGCTTCCCTATGTATCACAAAATCTATAGCATATCTGGGAAGTAAAAAGGGAGCTACATATCCTCCACTCATGCAGAGATAAGTACCTTCTAAAACATGGTAATAATCACCAAATGCTTCAATAATGGCCATGGCATTCTCTTACATGCAATCTGGTTCCTCTACAAAAATAAGCTGATATAAAGGCATGATGAATTTATCGCACACCTGCTTGTAATAGCTCTCATACTTACTTTCCCACGTGAGTTGATAGTCCATGAAGAGGGGTGTTTCCTTTCTGTTCCATGAGCAGCCCATGTTTGGGAAGGTGTGTTTACTCAACAAGAAGTCTATCAAATATGAAGACATAAAGAATTATGCTTTCTTCTGAGTCATTTCTCCTTGGGTAGCAATTAGCTATGAGGCCAAGCTTTCTGAAATTATATCATCCCAATTAAAGATGGTACCATTCATAGCTATATGTAATATTACTGGTACCCATCTGAGCTTAAAAATATTTCCATTTGGCATGCCAAAGATCTGAATCAGCATCAGAACAATGATTCTATAAGGATTCTTTAGGAGGTTATTCTCATACTCATTATTTTTCCTTTTTCTTATATGTCTGTCAACTATCATCATTTTCCTGGCGGATTCCAGCGGGTCCATAGTGTTTTTTGCTATCCATTCATTATCTAAACAAGCTCTAGCCTGGGGCAATTTGTAAGTAGCCATGATATGCTCAGGAGCAAAAGATGCTAGGTTCATTCCATTCTTATCATTTATAAACCTAGTGTCAGTCTTAACATGAGGGATCAACCAGCCAAGGACTTCAGAACATGGGAATAACTCAGGGAGAGCTGCTACCTTATGGAGACAAGACCTTCTGATATTTGCATATACCATAGCGTCCTCTATGGGGTTTTGAGAGTTGTCTTGATCTTTGATGAATCTATATCAGTCACCCCACTGAAACTCTGGGGCAGAGCTCCCTGGGGGTACATTGGTGGTAGCTTGTGTATCAGTAAACGTGGTCTCAAGTGAGGTACCCAGCAATATCTCTACATCTAAATATGACTCTACCTTTTGTGTGGCTTTCTTCCTTGCAGATTTTCTATGCATGTTAAACCTGTGGCGAGCCGGGTAGCACAAATAAGAAGAAATTTAGAGCAACTATTTAAACGCAATGCTTCCCATAGATTGTAAAATAAAACGTGACACAATTGGCTTTTAACTAAATGATTTTCAAGCATTAGTAAAATAGTCGTAAAATTTCTAGAATATGCAATTTTCACAATATGAAGGCTATTTTGAAAACAGATTAACTGATTTACAGATGCAGCTATCATTTCACGATTGCTGGCCTTTACAAATGAGTGTAAATTTATTCATGATGCTACTACTGCAGGACAAAAGGCTTTCTTAACACGTTCTAAGGTGGTTTTGGCTTTCAAACAACGTTGTTCACGGGTAGGGACAAGGCGGACGTATTTAAAACTAGCTCCATAGCTCACTAACTCAACGAGCATCGTTGGTGATTATCGACCATGCGTGGTAGAAAACGATGATTTCACTTCAGTCCTTTGTAGAGGAATGCAGTTATACGAGGCACTATTGGTTTTGTCATTTGGGGCGTGATCTATATAGTCCATGTGAGCAAACTACGGCTGTCAAGTTGTGTCATCTCCCCAATTTTGGTTCATCCAGTACCATGGGTGAAAGGGGACAAGATCAACCCCTAAGGGAATTAAATTGTATTAATTCTATTTGCTTAGAATTAATTTTATCCTAACTATCACAAATTGGCAAATTTATTTATTAAAGTTAATTTTGATAAATAAAATTAATAGATAATGAGCAAGTGGGCCAAGAGGGCGCCCATGTGGAAAATGTTGCCAAAATGTATTAAGGGTTGAATATATGGCAAAACGATGAAGAGAAGGAAGGTGGAGATAAGGTTTCCAAATCAAAAAAAAGAAACAACTAGAAAAAACTAAGGAGGGCGCACTTGCCAAAAAACAATCCAGTTTACCAAAAAGGAAACATCCTGAATGGCGTAGTTTCCATTTCAATGCCCAGTTCACAAGGAAAGCAAGTGCTAATGAAAGAAGGAAACATTTAAGGTCAAGGAGGGCATAGTTTCTAAAGGAGAAAGCTTGTAAGGAAAAATTGAGGAAAGTATGTCCACTCATGGGTGACCTATTCTCACAGGTCACCAAGCCAAGTAACTTGCCTAGCAGGTCATCCTAAAGTTTATAAAAGAATCCAACCAACTCCATTTCACAACTTTTGTCATTGTGAATTTTGTATGAGAGCTTTGAATCTCCTCTAGGTTTGGCGATGTACCCAAGCCACTCTATGGGTGATGTGCCCCATTCTCTCATTCTCTCTCTCTTTCTCTCTAACAGGTATTGAAGACTATTGGGCAGCCATTGAAGATCTATTTGCAGCCACTGAAGATAATTTTGCAGCCATTAAAGTTATGATATCAGTCTGGGGTCGAATTGCTTCGGTAGAGTTTAAGAGTTCAAGAATAATCCTTCTCATTATCCCCTCTCTTCTTCCCCATTCTTCAGTATTGCAGGGTGTTGGTGGAAGGTTTTCTCCATTGAAAGATTTTCAGTGATCAATGAGATGAAGGATCTGATGTGTGATGGCCATATTCAGAAATAAATTTGAACTTACAGCCATTCATTCAACTTTTATCATGTCCAAGTGATTCTAGTTCAAGATTTCCCAAGGGTGTCATGTTTTGTACTCAAAGAAGTGAAGAACTGAGGGATTGAATCTTCTTTCCTTCTGTCATTGGAGAGGATTTTTTGCTATTGTTTTCCATCCATCAAAGATCTGTAATAAACATCTAAACTCAGTCCTAAAATATTCTCTTCTTTGTCCTACTAGCTCATGTAAGAAGAAAATAGCTTGTGAGGCATCGTTATTTGCAAAGCAAGCACTAGAAGATAAAAGAATTGTTTTGAACTCTATATTGAATTTTTATTGGTCATAATAATTAATATAAAAATTAATATAATCATCAGAACAGAGTTTACATTTCTTTTAAGCAGTTTACCATGTCAAAATCCAAGACTAGCTAGTTTGATGCCTAAATTTGACTAGTTTTGCCATTTTAGCTATAAAATTCATTCTGTGCACTCTTTTGTTGATCCGTCAGTTGGATCAGGTCCTTGACACATCCCAGTATCCATATCAGTCCAAAAAATCAGAGTTTGAAAGCCTTTTGACCTTTCTTGGAATTTTAAGAAAAAGACTAGCTCTACAATCCCGGAAGAGACCAAAAGCCCCAATTCTTTGCAAAATCTTCCAAGACTGATTATTTATTATATTGAGCATAAACAGAAACCCATTGACTTATATAAACCCTTTTATCCTTACCGATCTTGTTTTTATATGCGGATGTACCCAAGAAGCATTGCAGTAGGCTTCAACGGTAGCTCATATCCGAAACATATATGGTCTATGTGCTTTGTACAAAGGATCCAATTAAACACTGTCTAAGTTGTTGCTGCACATTGTCCCATATAAATTTCAGAACTGAAATTTCATCTTACCAAACTCAGTTTCAAGTCTCCTTACCCGTCACTGACTTCCTGCTTTGTTCGGTTAATTGATAAAAAAATGGACAAGTAAATTGAATTTAAAATTCTGAACTTGAGTTAATATCTAGGTTAAATATTTCCTAGGATATTACAGTGGTATCAGAGCACTTTCTTTGGCTCATCCCGTGGAAAGTAATTCTCATTGGAAAATTATCTCAACACTATCTTCAAGATTGCAGATGTGGAATTAGTTCTAGTTATGGAAGATTTAGACTTTGAGTTGTATGAGCAAGAAGATTATTCTTATGAGGAGTATGATGAATATTATGATGAGCAGTATGAAGAATATTGTAGATAGTATGAGGAAGAGAATTCCCAAGAAGTACATTCCATGAGCATCTCCCATGAGATCATGATTGACAGAACAGACTATGGTTATTTTGATAGCCATATTCAGGAAAAAGTTGCATATTATACAGTCAAAATTCAACCTTCTATGGAACAGATAATAAAAGATATCAAAGTTGCATTGGATGCATGTGACTTCACAAGAATTTTTGGATCCTCTTCAAGAAGAGCCTCCAAGAATATTTATGCTAAGACAACCAAGGAGAAGCAAGACCCAAAGACCAATCATGAGATTGTTGACAGAATGGGAGAAGAATCCACTACAAACTTATATGTTGAGGATTTCAAGATCACCTCAGAGGAGATTGGTAAGCTTAATGATGGTGAGACATATGTTGGATCAGATCCAAAAGAAGAACCTCAATCAGATCCAAAGTCACTACATGAGCTACATAGTGAAGCAAAAGATGACCACACATCAATTGGATGTGAACCTAGAGAATGGGTGGCAGAACAAGGCACCATAGCTCCACTGTTTGAAGGGAGAAGTATGATCAAAAGGTATGCACCTCAATCAGATTTTTGTACCCATGTTCCTTTTGGAAATCATTAGAATAAAATAGAATACATTGTCAATAATGTGTGCCATGATGTGGAGAAACTAGTTCCCCGTGATGAAGCATTTAATTCTCAATGCTTAGCTCCTCAGAAACCAATGATTGTGGGAACATCAGGAGACCCTCAAAGTGTGGAAGAAAGAGGGAATACCATCTTTAGATATTAGCATATTTGCAGCAGCAATGAGGATGATGAGTCACCAAATCCTTTGTCAGAAGGAGAGGGAAAATATCCATGCACAACTAAAGATCCAACAGTCAAACATCTGATTGTTGGCAATGTGGAAGGTGAAATCACTCCCAATTTCTTCGTGGGTGATTTCAACATAAGTGCAGAAGATATGGGGAATATTGATGATGGTATGACATATTTTGGATCATATACAAAAGAAGAACATCAATCAAATCTGAAATCATCATTGGAACTTCAGGTTGAGGTGGAAGACAAGCCCAAATCAGCTGGGTGTGAACCAAGGAATTTGGGAAAGAAGCATGCTGCCATAAAAACACCATATGAGGAGGAAATTTGGGCACAAAGGTATGGCTTCAATTCTGATTTTTGCATGCATTTCTTGCAGCCCAAGATGGCAGCCACTTCCAGTGAGAATGATGGATTAGAAGATCCTTCTAGTGTCAGAATTCAGAATTGGGAGAAGGATGAATTGCAAGAAGTAGAAGACGAGGTTCACCTGCTAGAACTTCTTTCCCTGATTGGACCATTGAAAATGAGTGAGGAAAAAATCAAGGAGGTATTGAAAAACCTCCATGAACTTAGTGCTTTGATCTCTCACTGCTGTTGGAGAACTGCATCAATGGAGGAGCAACCCTCTGTTGAAAATTTTGTGCACATGTGGGAAGTAGTAGGAAGCTTAAAAGGAAATTTATGTCAGCTGCTTTCTGATAGAGATCACTTGCTGGAGCTTGTGAATATATACTATAATGCTGCAATAAGGAATGATGAGGAGATCAGCAAGCTCACTCTTACGTTGGAAACTACCCATGATTCTCTGATTGGTACTCATGGTGCTTGTCAAGAATCTGAGACTCAGATTGAGCAGCTTAATGAGAAGTTGCCATAATCACTTTTTGCCTCCCATATTTCACAAAGTCACAATAACATGGCTGAATTATTTCATGTTCCAAGGGAGGAACCTCATGAGTTGGTGGATCATGAGTAACAATATGTTTGGTATGTGCTTGAGGAATGTGCAGACAGAGTTGAAGAAAAACAAGCACATGACCTTTTCTAGAATGAACTTGAGAGGTGCATTGAAGAAAGTCACTCTTCCAAGGAAGAGCCAGATGAGTACACCATAGATGGATCAGCCATCAATGGAGAGGATACATCCACAACTTCAGTGGATGAAATGTTCAGAAGCATGGCTCACCATTCTTCATTCCCCGCTTCAAATTCAGCCACAAATTTTGGGAATGAAAATTTGGTAAAAGGATTATTCCTTTTGGTGTCACATGATGAGCTGGAGGATCCTAAAAGTGAGGCCTATGACATGTTCCTTAACTCGCAGCAGTTGAGGAAGCCATGCATATGTGTGCAACCACTTTTGACCAGGAGGCATCAGATCTACACTTACCTTCAATGTGTGGGTCAATTGATGAAGTTTTACACCCTTGGATCAATGGCAGAGAGTTGAGCCATTGGATGAAGAGGGGAGCACCTATGGAGTTCCATAGAGATCATGAGATCTATTCATTTGAGGAGGACATACATATGGCTGATCACATTTCATATGGTTTAGAAAATGAAAGTGTTTGTCCATCCATTGGCTGGATGGGTAGATGCAACATTGCAATGAAGACCCTAGAAGGTAAAAGGTTCTTTTATTTCTGCAGTAAATCTTTTGTTATAACTGACATTTTCCCGACATGTGAGCTGCAGCAAAGATGTATTTTTCAGCCATTAGATTTCTCCAGTGCACATGCACAAGAGATGCATTCTTATTTGCATGCTCTCAAGAATTTCCATGTTTAGTGGAGAAGTCTCACAGCTATTCAGTTTTGCATTGGTAGTGGCACACTTCCAGCATGGTGGATGGATCATGGCATACCCTGGAGTGACAAGTTGTTACAAGTAACAATGATGATGGATGGTATTCATCAGGTACAATGGGATCCAGGAATTCCTTGGAGTGACAACTTTCTAGAGGTGACAGAAAATTTTGGGTCCTTATAGAGGAAGCAGTGGGATCCAGGAATTCTACTCAGTTATCTTAACTGGGTTAATATTTTTGTTCATGATTTAGTGTAGATAGAGCTTACAATGCATTTTATTCTTCATATTCATGCTACATTTTATTCAGATCTTTTTGAAGGCCCCAAGTTTAATTTTCAGATTTCTCACTGGATGGGGACAAATATAATTAGAGTGGTGCAGCAGAAGCTCGGTAGAATCCTAACATTGCTTGAGGACAAGCAATCTTGGGAAGGGAGGACTGTCATGTCCCCAATTTTGGTTCATCCAGTACCATGGGTGAAAGGGGACAAGATCAACCTCTAAGGGAATTAAATTGTAGTAATTCTATTTGCTTAGAATTAATTTTATCCTAAGTCTCACAAATTGGCAAATTTATTTATTAAAGTTAATTTTGATAAATAAAATTAATGGATAATGAGCAAGTGGGACAAGAGGGCACCCATGTGGAAGATATTTCCAAAATGTATTAAGGGGTGAATATATGGCAAAAAGATGAAGAGAAGGAAGGTGGAGATAAGGTTTCCAAATCAGAAAAAAGAAACAACTAGAAAAAGCTAAGGAGGACACACTTGCCAAAAAACAGTCCAGTTTACCAAAAAGGAAACATCCTGAATGGTGTAGTTTCCATTTCAATGCTCAGTTCACAAGGAAAGCAAGTGCTAATGCAAGAAGGAAACATCTAAGGTCAAGGAGGGCATAGTTTTTAAAGGAGAAAGATTGTAAGGAAAGTATGTCCACTCATGGGTGACCTATTCTCACAGGTCACCAAGCCAAGTAACTTGCCCAGCAGGTCATCCTAAAGTTTATAAAAGAATCCAACCAACTCTATTTCACAACTTTTTTCATTGTGAAGTTTGTATGAGAGCGTTGAAGCTCCTCTAGGTTTGGTGATGTGCCCAAGCCACTCTATGGGTGATGTGCCCCATTCTCTCATTCTCTCTCTCTTTCTCTCTAACAGGTATTGAAGACTATTGGGCAGCCATTGAAGATCTATTTGCAGCCACTGAAGATAATTTTGCATCCATTAAAGTTCTGATATTAGTCTAGGGTCGAATTGCTTCAGTAGATTTTAAGAGTTCAAGAATAATCCTTCTCAATATCCCCTCTCTTCTTCCCCATTCTTCAGTATTGCAGGGTGTTGGTGGAAGGTTTGCTCCATTGAAAGATTTTCAGTGATCAATGAGATGAAGGATCTGATGTGTGATGGCCATATTCAGAAATAAAGTTTAACTTACAGCCATTCATTCAACTTCTATCATGTCCAAGTGATTCTAGTTCGAGATTCCCCAAGGGTGTCATGTTTTGTACTCAAAGAGATGAAGAACTTAGGGATTGAATCTTCTTTCCTTCTGTCATTGGAGAGGATTTTTTGCTGTTGTTTTCCAGCAATCAAATCTCTGTAATAAACATATAAACTCAGTCCTAAAATATTCTCTTCTTTGTCCTACTAGCTCATGTAAGAAGAAAATAGCCTGTGAGGCATTGTTATTTGCAAAGCAAGCACTAGAAGATAAAAGAATTGTTCTTAACTATATATTGAATGTTTATTGGTCATAATAATTAATATCAGACTTAATATAATCATCAGAACAGATTTTACATTTCTTTTAAGCAGTTTACCATGTCAAAATCCAAGACTAGCTAGTTTGATGCCTAAATTTGACTAGTTTTTCCATTTTAGCTATAAAATTCATTATGGTCACCCTTTTGTTGATCCGTCAGTTAGAGCAGGTCCTTGACACATCCCAGTATCCATATCAGTCCAAAAACTTAGAGTTTGAAATCCTTTTGACCTTTCTTGGAAAGTTAAGAAAAAGACTAGCTCCACAATCCCGGAAGAGACCAAAAGCCCCAATTCTTTGCAAACTCTTCCAAGACTGATTATTTATTATTCTAAGCATAAACAGCAACCCATTGACTGTTATAAACCCTGTTATCCTTCTTGATCTAGTTTTTATATGCGAATGTACCCAGGAAGCATTGCGGTAGGCTTTAGCGGTAGTTGATGTCTGAAACATAAATGGTCTTCATGCTTTATACAAAATATCCAATTACCCACTGTCTAAGTTGCTGATACACATTGTCCCATATAAATTACAGAACTGAAAGTTCATCTTACCAAACTCAATTTCAAGTTTCCTTACCCGTCACTGACTTCCTGCTCTGTTCGGTGAATTGATAAAAAAAATGGACAAGTAAATTTAATTTAAAATTCTGAACTTGAGTTAATATCTGGGTTAAATATTTCCTAGGATATTACAAGTTGTGAATGGGAATTTCCAAGGATTGTATTCTTATCAATGGGAATGCTACGTGGGAAAACTTACTTAGGATGCTGGGTAAGCAACAGTGGGAAGAGGCTGGGACGCGTATGTGAGGAAAGGGTGTTTCGGGCTCTGGTTCGCATAGGGTGGCTTCGTTTCCTCATTGTTTAGAATGAAAATAACCGCTCTACATGTAAGGGTTCCTTCAGCACACATATATAGCGACAACAGACTACCAAAGGGAGTATAATTATAGCTGGGAACCTCGGATAACATAACGGGGAGGGGCAGAGCACCTACCTGCCAATTTTGTGATAGTTCCTTGCGGCTAGCGGGCGTTCCAAGACAAACATCGGTCCAAATAGAGATCCAATAGCGAATGGCGAGATATGTCCTCCATCGGCAGTGGCAGAATGATTTCCCAAAATCTCGTTCTATGAATTCATATAGGGGAAGCAGTAATTTCACATGAGTGATAGGTTGGCGAGTTGATGAGCACGGGGCTCAAGGAAAATGGGCATTTAAATCTGCACATGGCGATATTAATGACTCCACCAACTCCGTATTCGCACATATGCCCAAAACGGTTTGCTGCGCCAAAGCGGTGACCTTACCATTAAGCTCAGCGCTATGAGCGGCGGTTTTAGGATTCAATCCCGCGATGATGGGCTGCGCCAAGAATTGAACTGCATCCAAAGATAAGGCGCAATTATGAGAGAGGATTTTTTAGGGATAAGTATTGCGCGCCGGTGGGGAATTTATTCACAACATTTGCGCTAATGAAAGCTGCGTCATCGAGTCGCAAAAAGATTCAAAGGGTTTTTGTGTCGGCGTCCCTTTTAGGGTTAAATCCTGTGCCTAAACGCCCGAAATATTATTAGCAATTGCGCCAAAGGCGGCCAATATAAGGCTAAGATCTGTGCTAAAGATCAGTTGAGATGAGCTTTGAAAGTGCTCCAAAGGTGGTCGAGATAGTTATAGAGGCCAATCTTAAAAAAATGCGCAAAAGAGGCCAATATAAAAATTGAGACTTGCACCCAAAAGCAGAAGATTTATGGTTAAAACTTGCGCCGAAGGCTAAAGGTTTATGATTAAAACTTGTGCTGAAGCAGAAGGTTTATGGTTAAAACTTGCACCGAAGGCTAAAGGTGATTTTTCCTTAGAAAAAATTTAGTCGAGAAAAACTTTCTTTAGGAAACAAGTGTTAAAGTTTGCCAAGTTGGAGCAGGATAAGCTTCAAAGAAAAGAGAAACATTTGTTACCCAAAAAGTAGGAGGGGCCCAAACATTTTCAAAAATTTGGGGAAGGATGTTGCAGCAACAACAGGCCCTATACATGGTTGAGGGGTGGAACCTTGTATTTAATCCCTAAAATAAGAATGTAATCATCCAAGTTCAAGAACAACTCATTAGTCCACTACACACGACCTCTCAAGCATATCCTCCGTTATGAGTAGTGATATTAATGATAATAGGAATGTAGCCCCTATAACCATTGACATCTAACCCTTATCGCCAATATACCCTATAACCCCTAATCATTATAATCCCTATCTAGTAACACTTATAACCCACAAATCCTATAATATGTATATATTATTACACAAAATCACTAACTTGCATTATCCTCTTGTACATATAAATCTTCATCCTTATAACCATAAATCCATGACCCTTATATCTCAATCTTCAAACCGTTAACCATTAGTCCCTATCCATTGCAATTCCTCTTCCCTAGTACAACTAACCATTATAAATCTTGGCCCACTATTATCCTAAACTAGTATAGCCCCTAAAACTCCTAAATCCTAACACGTGATGATATATCCCCCATTCCCTAACACTTAGATATCCCTTAACCCCTATAATCCTAACCTCTAAAGTGTCTACTCAAATAAAAATTAACCCCTAACCCTTTAACCTCTAATTCTCATCAACCCTAAACTCCATCATCAAACACCCAACCCTTAAAACCTATAACCCATAGCCAGTTTAGAGAGATAGTCAGAGAGAGAGAGAGAGAGAGAGAGAGAAATTGGAGGCTATGGGTTTAGTGAGATAGAGATTGGGGGTTAGGGGTTTGCACAGAGAGAGAGAGAGAGAGAGAGAGAGATTGGAGGTTGGGGGCTTAGAGGGAGAGAGAGAGGGATTGGGGGTTAGGGGATTAAAGAAAGAGAGTGAGAGGGAAAGAAATTGGTGGTTATGGGTTTCGAGAGAAACATTAAGAGATTAAGGGTTAAGTGCTTAGAGAGAGAGAACGGGGGTTAGGCGTTCAGAGAGAGAAAGATTAATTGGAGTTTAGAGGTTTAGAGAGAGGGGGAGAATTAGAGGTATTGGGGGTTACAGGTTTAGAGAGAGGGGGAGAATTAGAGGTATTGGGGGTTACAGGTTTAGATAAAGAGAGAATGGAGGTTAGGGGTTTAGAGAAAAAGAGGGAGAGAAAGGGAGAGATTGGTGGTTAATACCGTTGTGCATGCTTGCTTGATTTGCATCTGCACACTTTTGTTTTTAATTGTATGAATCGAATGAATGGGATAAGTTTATGTAAAATCCTAGATATTGGTATCATGTTCCCTTCATTGCATTGGGTCCACGGGAGGGGACTTGAGAGGGAGAGAGAGAGAGAGAGAGAGAGAAAGACTAGAGGTCAGTGTTTTGGAGAGGGAGAAAGTGAGAGATTGGTGGTTTGAGGTCTAGAGAGAGAGAGAGAGAGAGATTGAAAGTTAGGGGTTTAGAGAGAGAGAGATAGAAAGAGAGTGATTAGTGGTTTGGGTTTAGCGAAAAAGAGATTGGAGAGTAGGTGTTTAGAGGTTTAGAGAGAGAGAGATTGGTGGTTAGGGGTTTAGAGAGAGAGATATTGGGGCTTAGTGGTTTAGAGAGATGGAGAGAGTGAGAGAGAAAAATATTTAGGGTTAGGGGTTTATAGAGAGATATTGGTGGTTGATAGAGAGAGAGAGATAGAGATTGGGTGTTAGTGGTATAGAGAGAGAGATTTGGGTTAATAATTTAGAGAGAGAGAGATAGAGGGAGAGATAATGATGGTTATGGTTTTAGGTAGAAAGAGATAGATATTAGGGTTAAGGGTTTAGAGAGAGAGAGAGTGGGTTAGGGGTTTAGAGAGAGAGAGAGAGAATAGACGTTAGGGGTTTAGAGAAAGAGATAGAAAGAGTGATATTGGGGAATTTTGGTTTAGAGAGAGAGAGAGGGATATTAGAGGTTAGGCATTTAGAGAAAGAGAGATTGGTGGTAAAGGGTTTAGAGAGAGAATAGATTGGTGCTTAATGGTTTAGAGAGAGAGAGATATTGGTGGTCAGGAATTTAGAGAGAGAGAGAGAGAGACTAGATATTAGGATTTTAGAGGGAGAGATAGAAAGTGAGAGATTGGTGGTTAGGTGTCTAGGGAGAGAGAGTTAGATTGGGGTTTAGGTTTGTTTTTTTTGAGAGAGAGAGAGAGATTAGGGGTTAGAGGTATAGAGATAGAGAGATTGGACGTTATGATTTAAGGGTTTAGAGAGGGAGAGTGAGAGATAGAGAGAGTGGAAGTTAGGGGTTTAGAGATAAAGAGAGAGAGAGATTGGAGAGATTGGAGGTTAGGTGTTTAGACAAAGAGTGAAAGATTGGTGGTTAGTGTTTTAGAGAGAGAGATGTTGGGGATTAAGTATTTAGAGACAGAGAGAGATTGGGGGATAGGGGTTTAGAGAGGGAGAGATTGGGGGATAGGGGTTTAGAGACTGAGAGATTGGGGGTTAGTGGTTTAGAGAGAGAGAGAGAGATTGGGTTTTAAGGGATTAGAGGGAGCGAGATGGAGGGACATTAGTTTCTAGGGGTACATAGATAGAGAGAGAGAGATTGTAGCTTAGGGGTTTAGAGAGAGAGAGAGAGATTGGTAGTAAGGGGTTTATAGAGATAGTTAGAGAGAGATAGGGATTGGAGGTTAGGGTTTGAGAGTGAGAGTGAGGTTGGTGGTTAAGGTTTTTGAGAGAGAGAGAGAGAGAGATTGAGGGTTAGGGGTTTAGAGAGAGAGTGAGAGAGATAGAGAGAGATTGGAGTTTATGGGTTCAGAGATGGAGATTGAGAGAGAGAGAGAGAGAGAGAGAAATTGGAGCTTATGGGTTTAGAGAGAGAGAAAGAAAGAGACTAGTGGATAGTGGTTTACAGAGAGAGATATTAGGGTTAGGGGTTTAGAGAGAGAGAGTTAGAGGGAGATAAATTGATGATTAGGGGTTTAGGTACAATGGGAGAGATATTGGGGGTTAATGGTTTAAAGAGAGAGATCTGTGATTAAGGATTTAGAGAGAGAGAGAGAGAGAAAGTTTTGGGGTCATGGGTTTAGAGAGAGAGAGAGAGATTGGTGGTTAGGGGTTTAGAGAGAGAGGGTAGAGTTTAGGGTTTTAAAGACAGAGAGAGATTGGTTGATAGGTGTCTATAGAGAGAGAAAGTGATAGAGATTGGGGGTTATGGGTTTAGAGACAGAGAGAGATATTAGGGGTTAGGAGAATAAAGAGAGATATTAGAATTTAAAAGGATTACAAAGAGATAAAAAGAGAGATATTATGAGTTATGGGTTTACAGAGAGAGAGAGAGAGAGAGATTGGGGGTTAAGAGTCCAAATAGAGAGAGAGAGAGAGAGAGAGAGAGAGAGAGATTAGGTGTTAGGGGCTCAAAGAGTGAGAGATGGAGAGAGATTGGGAGCTAGGGGTTTAGAGAGAGAGAGAGAGATTGGATCTTAGGGGTTTAGAGAGAGAGAGGGAGTGAAATAAATAGACTAATGGTTAGGGGCTTAGAGAGAGAGAGAGAGAGGAATTGGAGATTCATGGTTGAGAGAGAGAGAGAGAGAGATATTGGTGGTTAGCGGTTTAGAGAGAGAGAGAGAGAGAGAGATTGGTGGTTAGCGGTTTAGAGAGAGAGAGAGAGAGAGATTGGTGGTTAGCGGTTTAGAGAGAGAGAGAGAGAGAGATTAGAGGTTATGGGTTTAGTGAGATAGAGATTTGGGATTGGGGCTTTAGAGAGAGAGAGAGAGAGATATTGGACATTAGAGTTTTAGAGAGAGAGAAAGAGAATTAGAGGAATTCAGGGTTATAGATTTAGATAGAGAGAGAGAGAGAATGGAGGTAGAGGGAGAGAAAGAGAGAGATTGGTGTTCTGGGGTTTAATGATAGAGAGAGGGATATTGGAGCTAGTGGCTTAGAGAGGGAGATAGAGATTGGTGGTTGAATCTTTAGAGAGAGAGAGAGAGACTAGAGGTTAGGGTTCTAGAGAAAGAGAAAGTGAGAGATTGGAGGTTAGCGGTCGAGAGAGAGAGAGAGAGAGATCGGGTGGTAGAAGTTTTGTCACATACCCCAATTTTGTAAAAATTATGTAATTATTTCATTATATTCCTGAGACATTATGTTAAATTCAATGCTAAGTAGGAATTGATGACTCAGCAGAGTCACTAGAAATGGAATGTAATTCCGAATATTTTATTATTAATAAATATATTATGGAGACAACAGCATGGGAGAGCTGTTAAAAAGAGGTTACTGGTCAAACTAGTGGATGGAACTAGGTGGAAAGGAAAATGACAAGTGGCAGCATCCTCAAACACTTCCTAAGTTGCAGGTGAAAACTTCCCTATATTTGGGGTCATGATTCCCCAAGAAAGTGGAATCTAGGCAGGTGGCTCATTAATGACAGTTAACCCAACAAAGACCTAGGCAATCTTTTAAATAGTACTCAATGAACTGAGCTGGGGGTTCGAATTGTTCTAGAGGGAGAATACATTCAGGTGAATGTTATTCAGGAGTCCCATTGAGGAAGAGGGAATATATACAGTAAGGAAGTTGTTTGAGAGGACTGCTGCAGTAACTTGGTTTCAGTATAGCTGTTTGGGCTGAGTGAATTATTTTGCTACACCTATTTCCAACCAGGGAGACCAGAGCAAGCTCGGGGGTCCTACGAAGTGTTGTCTGGGCACTCTCCAGGAGTTGGTAGGGAGGAACAGCCTCCCATTGTTATTGTTGTCCTCAAATTGAAACAGGTTCTGCCACCTATTCATGTTGTTTATTAAGTATAAATGAATGTATGTTATGTTTATCTTCTTTATGTCTGAACAGTAATTGGCTCAGTAAAAGTTAGCATCCCTGAATATCAGTAGTAGAATTATTGAGAGTTATTGTGTTTCAGCATTCCTTAATATCTTTGTTATCCTACTGATAAGGTAATTTTATGCATGTTGTACAATAGTAATGTTGTAATCAATAGTCTACTATTGTAATTTTAAACCTAGTTAATTATAATATTTACATAGATAAGTAGGGTTTAAGTAAACAATAATTATTTTCTAGAATTTCAAACTCGTTTAAACAATCATAAGAACAGAAATAAATTATAAACAGTTCAATTACAGCATTATTATCATTATAGATAACATTGCAGAAGATTTTGCTATATTTAGAGTAGCTTTATCAAGGTACAAACTTAGTCAAAATTAACCTATCATAACCTATTTATTTAAGACAATACACAAACCCTAAAATACAATTTTAACCAGTCGTTTCATAGCAACTAAATGATTGTTCAGAAACCCTAACAGAACTTCTTTTCAAAACAAATTTCATCAACAGTTAAATAAACCATTTATTGTTTTAGAAACAATAGAAATAACAGAATCATAGCTAGCTCGATATTGAGCTTAAGCTTATAGTATTATCCTCTCTTAAAAACTTTCACGAACCAACAGATTTATAAACGAAATAACAGAACCCTATTAGGCTTAGTATCAAGCTTAACAGTATAGTTTTAACTTCCATTAAACTCTCTATTACGGCAGAGTTCTAATCATAACAATAGATTGAGCAACTAAATGAAATCACGACCGTGGAGTTTTGGAACCCTATCACCCCAGTTTATCACTAAGAAATTTCCAACAGAAGAACGATCTAGTTATTATCTTTTAACAGAAGAAACAAAAACAGAACATTATCCAGCTCGAGGTCGAGCTTAAAGCAAAATAGTACATTCTTTCCTTAAACTTTCATTTAACCCGCAGAATCGTAATCATATCAATAAAATCAACATCTAAAACAAAATCACCACTGCCATTTCGGCTTGAACCCTATCATTTTAGAATTTACAAGTCAAATAAAAACTAGAACTTAAAACCACGATTTCACCTGTAGCCGCATTACAAATTCACAGTATGGTTGATTTAAAAACTTACGTTTAATTATTACTGTACCTAGATTAGAACAAAAAGAAACGCAGGAAACATACAAGCCTGTTGTACAGGCAGAACTTCTATTAAGTTAATTTTAAAAAAAAACCTAGGTGTTAACCCCAAAATCCCTTTTAAAAGTGTTGTAACGAAACATAAAACCCGAGGCCATAACCTCACCTACAGAACACGCTCATAAGCCTTTTTTCTCTTCAAATTTCACAATACATTTCTTCTGTATAAAAACCTAAGTGTCGAAAGGAGGTTAAAATAGCTACAACACCGACTGAAGCCGTAATATCCAAATACATCACAGAGTTGTTCTCTCCTAAACCAAACCCTAACCACTCAACAACCAGCAAGGAGGAAAAGCCATGGTGAAACCAGGCTTACCCGGTAAGAGCCAAGCACCGAGGGTTGTGTCTTTCACACCTTCACGAATTGCCAGCACCTGCATATGACAAAGTTGAATCAGATACAGATGATATTCTCAAAAACAAAATGAAATTCTTTCAAACTGAAAACGATGAAGTAAATTTATAGCTTACCAGCGAATTTTGAAGAAGTTGTAAACACAGTGTTGGCCTTGTAGCTACGAGATGGTTCAATGGAATGCCCCACCCGGGTTACCAAAGAACGAACTGGCAAATTCAAAGGATACCTTCAACGATAGAAGCTATTCCGGAACTAAGACAAAAGGTGCAGACAAAGGAAGCCGTGACAGGGATTGGAACTGGTAACAGAAGGGATAAACCCTAGGGCTTTCACAAACCTATAGCTGCTAATAGAAAAACACAACGACTCCCAAACCATACAAATAGACAGGCATGAAGAGCTGTAGCAGCATGGGAGCTGTTACCACCATTGTTTCAGCGAATTTCAGACAGGAGAATTCACAGAGCGCCCGAGCCCGAAGGCAAGGGAAGAAATGAAAGGATTAGGGTTAGTCAACCTTTTATATCATCAATACTTGGTTTTGAAATAGCCACGTAACCTTTTAAATATTTCCCATGCAGTGGGTCAACCTTTCATAGTTTCTACAACGAGAACTTCATCATTTGTTTGTCCATTAAAATGATAACTTGGATATTCCTTTAGGGTCGTAATACCATATGTAAACTTGCCATTATTTCATGATGAGAACAATGCCTTCGAAACTTGTATTGTGAACATTCACATTTGTCCTACAATCATTAAAAGCATGTATTGTCTTTAGTGTTTAAAACTTCGAAGAGTTACCATCCTTTTTTACTATTAAAAAATATAGTATGGGTAAACAAAATCATCACATGGCTATTTTTTTATGGTGGTATTACCCCAGTTCTCTTGTAATCCTTTTAACAATAAAAAGCATTAGGATAATACTTGGAATCTGGATTATTGCCTTATATTCATTTAAACCATGAATTATAGTTATCGATCAAATTCAGTTCCTAAGCACTCTATATATAGAGGAGATGGATTTGCATCATAAAAATTATAAGGATAATGGCATAACATTAAACTATAAGTGGTTTACAATAATTTATCACCAATATTCCTTATACCCTAGCTTCATGAAAAACGACAACAGATATTGCATCTCATTCAAAACTCTATTATAATGTAGTAGTGTTGGGTGTAGTATTTTACTTGTATCTGACAGTACACCTTATAACTGTTAGGAATAAGAAAAGTAGATATTGGTAACTCCAGGTCTTTTACTGATGAAGCTGCAAATTCTAAACAAAGGCTAACTTTAAATATGACATGATAGGAGAAGACTTGTATCAAATGTCTCCTGTGCATTCAAGCTGTAAATTGAAATTATATTTTAAGTCTATTAACTTGGCATCATACAGTAACAACAGATAAGTAAAAGTGGTATGAATATCATAATCCAGTGACATTATACAGTGCTAGATAAGAGATGTTATTGCAATACAATAATAATATCAAAGAAACAATACCTCATAGGGATACTTAAGTCATTTTGATCAAGATTAATAGCTATCATATTCTCATATAAATTCCAACTCTCTATCAGTAAGATTACATGAATATCACAGGAAGGGATTTCTACCTTTAAACACTTGACAACCTGTCTAGAATGTTTAGACTTTTACTGAATGATTTGGTACAGTTAAATGAATTTTAATGCTTTAAAAATTATTTGCAGCGACCCGTCCTTTACCTGTATATCTGTAAGAGAAAGACAATTTGATGCATTAGCTCGGAAGCTAAGTAAGCCCAGTCTGCTATGACAACTCCCCCTTGTGGTTGAAAAACAGAAAAACAATCAGCAACGGTAAAGAAACTCATAACGAAATCTAAGTATAACAACAGATCATTTGCACACATTTAAGATCATGTTAACAAATCAAACAGATCAATGAATGCATTTATTAATATTACTTGCTAATTTAAAAATTTTAAATTTTATTGGAAATTCTAGGTTTTGACAGGTTTATAGATATATATATGTATGTATATATATATATATATATTGGGGGTTAGGTGTATAGAGAGAGAGAGAGAGTGATATTGGGGGTTAGGTGTATAGAGACACAAAGAGAGAGTGAGTGAGAGATATTGAAAGTTACGGGTTTAGGGAGAGATATAGAAAGAGAGAGATCCGTTGTTAGGGGTTTAGAGAGAGAGAGAGAGAGAGATAAATTAGAGGTTAAGGGATTAGAGAGAAAACGTTATTAGAGATTAGTGGTTCGAATAGAGAGAGAGGGAGAGAGATTGGGGGTTACAGGTTTATAGAGAGAGATATCGGTGGCTAGATGTTTAGAGAGAGAAAGAGATTGGGGGATAGGCGATTAGAGAGAGAGACAGACTGGGGTTTAGGATTTAGAGAGAGATATATATTAGTGGTGAGGGGTATAGAAAGAGAGAGAGATTGTGGTTTAATGGTTTAGAGAGAGAGATAAAGGGAGATAAAATGGTGGTTAGGGTCTTATAGAGGATGAGATATATATTAGGGGCTAATGGGTTAGAGAGAGAGGGGATTATGGTTTTAGAGCTCAAGAAAGTGAGATATTGGTGGTTCCGTGTCAGGAGAGAGAGAGAGAGAGGTTTGGAGATAGAGGTTTAGAGAGATAGAAAGATATTGGTGGTTAGGTGTAATGACCCTTTTTCAAAATTCTATTAAAATGCCAATTTTTCTACTTTTTCCCCAATTTCGACCTTTGACTAGTTTAACTGTTTTGACCTCCAAATCAACCCAAATGCTCCCAAATCTTCTGTACGAGTGTATGAATGGTATTTAGACTTGAATATCAGGTTCAGGGATTTTTTATGGCCCTCCAAATACTGCTTCAAACTTGATTTGTATTCTGATCAATATAGGTAATTTTGACTAGTAGATTGTGCATCAAATCCCCCCCGGGTGACACTGAAAATGGCCTTCCAAATGCCTCCAAACTCCCACAAATTTATGAACAGAGGTATATAATGTGTTAATTATGTGATTAAGGTCTCATATGCACCATTAATTTATTTTTACTACTGTTCTAACTCTCTCACATTCAACAGCAAAAACCCCCAATCCGACCCTTGGGGAAATGGCACTATTTCACCTCCCAATACAACTAAACTGAGTAAAAATGCTTCAAATGCTCAAGTACAGTACATGAAACTTGTAGAATACATCCATGGCATTATATTTATCACAAATATATCAGATAATCATCCATCCATTCGAAATAATCAACATTATAGTGTCATACATCAATGCATTGGGGAAATGGACATTGTTTGCTCATTAATCAATAGTTTTGCATACAACCAGCGGGTATATCGACATGATACCTTCTGAATATTAATAATAGAGGATATGAATCTATTAAAATCATAAATATATAATGAGAAGCTCTCTCAAGAAGCACAAGTGCTCACCAAAAATGCCCTCCCTCAAGGAGCATGAATATGCCTTCAAAACTGGAAACGGTGGAGAGAAAGTGCTGCACTCAACCAAACCATGAAACTTCCTGTAGCTGCTACCTGCAAATACAAACTCCATTAAAGCACCATGAAATATCTGAGTGGCCTCTCCAAACACCAACTTGGATGGGAATATTTCACCCTCGAAATTGGCTAAGGCAAGAAACTAGTCATCCACTAGCTCTCTCTTCACAAATGCAATTTTTCTCAAATCATCAAAATCCATTCTCATTCTTCATTTCTACTTTTTATAACCAACATTATCCTTCTAAGGTTCGAAATCCTCTCAATAGATTTCCATTTAGGAAATCTTCCACATTTGCCACTTGTCTCCTGGTTCCAACCTTCCATCTTCTCCCAAATTCGATCTTGAGTTTCTTTGGCTTCTCCAACTCCCAAATTCACCTTCCTTGAGCCTATTTTTGGTGCTGACATGTCATAGTGGTCAGATGTCAGAGGTAAGGTCTTCAATTTGTCATAGTTGTCATAGATGCTCCATCATTGGTGTCATAGGGGCTAGGGAATCTAGCCCAAGTGTCCACAAACTTCTACTTTGACTCTTTATCTTCCATGGACGTTACCAATCCTTCCCCATTCGACCTAAGATGCTCAATGACATGTGTTATGACTTACCAACTCACCCAAGAGTGTTCACATTCCCATTAATTCGAATTTGCAAAAGAGAGATACCATGTATTATGAAAAATCAAGCTAGTGTGGGTCCCACCACCTCCATATGTCTCCAAAACCACTTGCCACTTAGAATTTATCTTGAATTTATTTATTCACCATATTTATTAAATTATTGAACCCCTCTAATGTCTAAATATCATTTATTAGCTTCCTTATTACCATCCCACATGTGCCCATCCAACCTAGGAAACTAGTAGGATTGATGGGATTGTCTTACTATGCACTTATTTGAATGGGGACATTACAGTCCTCCCCACCCAAGATTGCTTGTCCTCAAGCAATTTCAGATTTGGATGCTGCAAAATATTCTCCTCTTCCCATGTGGCATCTTCATTTGGTAAGTCCTTCCATTGCACTAAATATTCTTTGATGATTCTACTCCTCAACCTTCTTTCCCGTGTCTTCAAAATCTTTTCTGGAACAAGTGTGAGCTGACCTTCATCATCCAAAGGAGGAATTATTTATGAAGTGATGATTTGCTGACCAAGATCTTTCTTGAGACAAGAAACATGAAATACATTGTGGATTTTACTCCCTTTCGGAAGTTCTAGTTCATATGCTACTTCTCCAACCTTCTGCACTACCTTGTATGGCCCATAGTACCTTGGTTTTAATTTTTCTACTCCATTCTTTTTTAGAGATGTTTGTTTATAAGGCTGCAAACTTAAATATACTAAATCGTTGACTTGAAAGGTTCTTTCTTCTCTATGCCTATCAGCATATTGTTTTTGCTGATTTTGAGCAACCTGCAAATTGTCTTTCAAGAGCTTTAAAATTTCTTGGCTCTCTTCCACCCAATATTTAGCCTTTAGGGCTCTACTATCATCAAATATAATGTCAGCAAATGTAAGTGCATCATAACCATATAATGCTTTGAAAGGAGACATTCCTATTGACACATGATAGGTGGTGCTGTAGCAAAACTCACCCAAGTGTAGCCATTTTGCCCATGCTTTTTGCTGCCCTCCCACATAGTTTCTTAGGTATCCTTCCAACCATTGGTTTACCCTCTCTATTTTTCCATCAGTTTGTGGATGATATCTGGTACTTGGAGTCAATTGAGTGCCTACCAATCTAAAAATTTCTTGCCAAAAAGCACCCATGAATCTAGTATCTCTATCACTGACAATGCTCTTGGGGAGCCCATGCAATCTGAATATTTCTTTGAAAAAATATCAGCCACTTGTGCAGCACTAAAAGATGATGTAACAGCAAAGAAATGAGCAAATTTTGTCAACCTATCAACTATCACATATATGCAATCCTTACCCAAGGATTTAGGCAATCCGGTGATGAAATCCATGGAAATACTGTCCCATTTTTGCTCTGGAATGGGAAATGGTTGTAATAGGCCGGCTGGACATGTAAGTTCTGATTTGTTTTGTTGACATGCTTTACATTCATTCACATACTTCTAAACATCTTCCTTCATCCCCTTCAAAAAAAATATTTGCCTAAATTGTCTATAAGTTTTGAAGATCCCCGGATGGCCCGCTAGTGGGGAATCATGTGCTTCTTGCAAAATTCGGTACTTGAGCTTGGAGTTATGAACTAAATAAATTATTCCCTTATAATATATCAGCCCATTCAAAATCCTATAATTATCATCCCCTTTGATTCCATCAAACACATCACAAGCAAATTGTCTTTGGCATATTCAACTAGTAGCATGTTTTTCCAATCCTTGGCAATATCCATGAGAGAAAAAGAAGGCCTTCTTGACAAAGCATCTGCTACTATATTATTCTTTCCTTTGACATATTCAATATCAAAATCATAAGCTTGAATCTTGATTACCCACTTTTGTTTCCTTTCATTTAGATCTTCTTGGGTGAGAAAGTGTCTTAGACTATTGTGGTCAGTTTTTACCACAAACTTGCTGCCCACCAAGTATTGTCTGAATTTGGCCAATGCATGCATAATGGCCAGCATTTCTTTATCATAGATGGAGTAAATTTTTCCACGAGGCTGCAAGTTTCTGCTCTCAAAGGCTATGGGGTGTTGGCCTTGCTTAAAAACAACCCCTATTCCTCCACCTGAAGCATCACATTCCACAACAAAAGGTTTAGTAAAATCAAGAAGTGGAAGTATGGGACAATTACTCATTACCTCTTTCATTTTTTGGAAGGCCTTTTCATCCTCTTGATCCCACTTGAAAGCATCCTTCTTAGTCAAATCAGTGAGTGGAGAACTCAACTTGGAGAACCCTTTCACAAATTTTCCATGTGTACCTTCACTCCTTTCCCAATAATGTGCCCAATATATAGTAGTTCTTTCATCCCAAACTCACATTTTGATAATTTATCAAATAAGGACTCTTCTTGCAAGATTTTCAACACAATCTCTAACTGTTGCAAATGCTCTTCCCATGTTTTACTGTAAATGAGAATATCATCAAAGAAAACCAAAAAAAACCTTCTTAGTTGCTTGCAAAATATCCTATTCATACATGTTTGAAAGGTGGCTGTAGCATTAGTTAACCCAAAAGGCATGACAAGAAATTCAAAGTGGCCAAAATGACATCGAAAAGCGGTCTTTTGCACATCTTCATCTTTCATTCGAATTTGGTGATACCCTGATCTAAGGTCAATTTTTGAGAAGTATTTGGCCCCATGTAGATCATCCATGAGCTCATCAATCCTAGGAATAGGATACCTATTCTTGATAGTCTTTTTGTTCAAGGCTCTAAAATCTATGCACATTCTCAATGTTCCATCTTTTTTCTTCACTAGCACTACTGAAGAAGCATAAGGGCTAGAGCTTGGTCTAATGAGTCCCAACTCTAGGATTTCTTGGATAGCTTTTTCAATCTCATCTCTGAAATTTTTAGGATGTCTATAAGGTGGTATCTGAATGGGTGAAGTTCCCTCCTCCAAAATAATACTGTGCTCAACCCCCCTATCCGGTGGCCTACCATGTGGAAGGTCTCTAAAAACCTTTTCATATTTTTGCAAAAGTCTCTCTATCTCCTTTGGGTGTTTGAGAATATTTATAGTTGGATTGGGAGATGTAATATGACATTGAGCATCCCATTCTATATCCCCATGCCTCAATATATATCTCATACTATTGCAAGTTACTACTTGATTTGGATAAGTGTGTTGCCCTCTCACAGTTCTTTGTACTCCTTTTGAATCTTGAAAAATCATTTCGGGAATTTGATAATTTACTGTATGCTCTCCTATTGAATACATCCATTTCACTCCCAAAACCACATTAGTATCAGCAACATCAACCACATAAAAACTATCAACAAAAGTATAGTTACCTACGGTGACTTGCAGCTTTGGAACCCATGTTTTGCATTGCATTGTGTTGTGACCGGGAATGACAACTGTGAAGCCATCAAATGGTTCAATAGGTATCTTTATTTTCTCTACCATCTCTGAATCAATGAAGTTAAGAGTGGCTCCTCCATCTACCAAAACTGAAGTTCTTTGTCCTTGTACCACACCTTTGCATCGGATAGTATGATAGTGAGGTACTGCTGAAAGCACTACCATTCTTGCTTTGTCCGGTGAAGGATGATTTTCTTCTTGTCTTTTCTCTTCTAATGCTGTCTCATATGCCTCTTCTTGAAATGAAATATGTCCATCTTCATCCATGCCCCCATCATACCCCTCATTGTCATAAAATACTTCTATGTATTGAGCCTTTCCTTTGGTACATTTGTGCCCCGGTGTCCATGGTTGGAAGCATGTGAAGCACAATTTCCTTTTTCTAAGTTCATCCCTGTTTAGTCCCTCTTTTTTATTCCTCTCAAATGACTCTCTTTGCCAAGGTTTCTTATCATATCCATCCCTTTTCCAAGGTTTCTTTTCAAATTTGTAGCTAGGCTTAGGAGGAAATCGCGTTCTAGGAAGCACATTTTGGAGATCCCTAGTCAAGCTCATTGCATCTTTTAATGTAGTTGGCTTGTGGGATTTGACCAAACCTCTTAAGGTTTCAACCAAACCTTCAGTGAACAGCAATACTAATCTTCCCATAGATACATCAGCCACCTTGACTGATAATTTTTGAAAGTCCAACATATATTCAGTAGGGGACGAAGTTTGCTTCAATTGAGCTAGTTCTTTGAAAAGAAATTCTGGATCTTTTTGTTCAAATCTTTCTAGTACCCTGTCAACAAATTCTCCATATGTTTTAACCTGATTGTGACCCAAGGTTTTCAGCCCATGAAACCAACATTCATTGGCATCTCCTTCCAAATGCAAAATGGTCATTTTTAATGCATCCTCTTCCAACATAGGATTCAGCTGAAAATATACATCCAATTTTTGCACCCAAGTGTTAGCAGAATTTTGAGAAGAACCATCAAAAGTAGGAAGTGACATTTTTCCAATAGCACTATTCAATTCTTTGTTTTGGAATGGACTCCTATTGTCTCCCTTCATTTTAATCTTTTGCATAGAATCAATGTAGTCACTAAGTGGTACACCTCTTTTACACTCTTCATTCAAATCGTTCCAATCATTTACTAGTTTCTTGTAATCCAATTCAAGATTGGGCTCTTCTTTGGGTGTGAGAAATTTAGGTGCAGTATGCCTTTTTGTGCTTTGAAATTTATCAGGTCTATTATGAGGTCCTGTACTTGAGAAAATATGCTCATTCCCTTTCATCTTTTCCCCTGAGTGTGAACCACTATTATCTCATATCATCCCTTTGCCTGAAAGTTGGCTACCCAACAATTCGAAACCTTTCATCATTTGTTTATTCATATCTAGCATAACCATGGTAATTCCTTCAAAACATGGTTTGAAGGCTTCAATAAATTCCTCCTTCTGTCTTAATTTTTCCTCCTCCTCTCTACCCATTGTTTTAGAAAAAAACTCTTTTTCTGCTACTATCTCTTCTTCAACCAAAACTTATTCAACTACCGATTCAAAGGGTGGTGTTTTATTTGTTTGGATTCTTGTTAATACCATCATGTGCCAAGACCATGCTCCGATACCACTTGTAATGACCCTTTTTCAAAATTCTATTAAAATGCCAATTTTTCTACTTTTTCCCCAATTTCGACCTTTGACTAGTTTAACTGTTTTAACCTCCAAATCAACCCAAATGCTCCCAAATATTCTGTAGGAGTGTATGAATGGTATTTAGACTTGAATATTAGGTTCAAGGATGTTTTATGGCCCTCCAAATACTTCTGCAAACTTGATTTGTATTCTGATCAATATAAGTAATTTTGACTAGTAGATTGTGCATCAAATCCCCCCCGGGTAACACTGAAAATGGCCTTCCAAATACCTCCAAACTCCCACAAATTTATGAACATAGGTATATAATGTGTTAAGTATGTGATTAAGGTCTCATATGCACCATTAATTGATTTTTACTACTGTTCTAACTCTCTCACATTCAACAGCAAAAACCCCCAATTCGACCCTTGGGGAAATGGCACTATTTCACCTCCCAATACAACTAAACTGAGTAAAAATGCTTCAAATGCTCAAGTAAAGTACATGAATATTGTATAATACATACATGGCATTATATTTATCACAAATATATCATAGAATCATTCATCCATTCGAAATAATCAACATTATAGTGTCATACATCAATGCATTGGGGAAATGGACATTGTTTGCTCATTAATCAATAGTTTTGCATACAACGAGTGGGTATTTCGACCTGATACCTTCTGAATATTAATAAAATAGGATATTAAGCTATTAAAATAATAAATATATAATTATAATCTCTCTCAAGAAGCACAAGTGCTCACCAAAAACGCCCTCCCTCAAGGAGCATGAATATGCCTTCAAAAATGGAAACGGTGGAGAGAAAGTGCTGCACTAAACCAAACCATGAAACTTCCTGTAGCTGCTACCTGCAAATACAAACTCCATTAAAGCACCATGAAAGACCTGAGTGGCCTCTCCAAACACCAACTTGGATGGGAATCTTTCACCCTCGAAATTGGCTAAGGCAAGAAACTAGTCGTCCACTAGCTCTCTCTTCACAAATGCAATTTTTCTCAAATCATCAAAATCCATTCTCATTCTTCATTTCTACATTTTATAACCAAAATTATCCTTCTAAGGGTCGAAATCCTCTCAATAGATTCAATAGATTCAATAGATTTCCATTTAGGAAATATTCCACATTTGCCACTTGTCTCCTAGTTCCAACCTTCCATCTTCTCCCAAATTCAATTTTGAGTCTCTTTGGCTTCTCCAACTCCCAAATTCGCCTTCCTTGAGCCTATTTTTGGTGTTGAAATGTCATAGTGGTCAGATGTCAGAGGTCAGGTCTGCAATTTGTCATAGTTTTCATAGATGCTCCATCATTGGTGTCATAGGGGCTAGGGAATCTAGCCCAAGTGTCCACAAACTTCTACTTTGACTCTTTATCTTCCATGGAGGTTACCAATCCTTCCCAATTCAACCTAATATGCTCAATGACATGTGTTATGACTTCCCAACTCACCCAAGAGTGTTCACATTCCCATTAATTCGAATTTGCAAAAGAGAGATACCATGTATTATGAAAAATCAAGCTAGTGTGGGTCCCACCACCTCCATATGTCTCCAAAACCACTTGCCACTTAGAATTTATCTTGAATTTATTTATTCACCATATTTATTAAATGCTTGAACCCCTCTAATGTCTAAATATCATTTATTAGCTTCCTTATTACCATCCCACATGTGCCCATCCAACCTAGGAAACTAGTAGGATTGATGGGATTGTCTTACTATGCACTTATTTGAATGGGGACATTACAGTCCTCCCCACCCAAGATTGATTGTTCTCAAGCAATTTCAGATTTGGATGCTGAAAAATATTCTCCTCTTCCCATGTGGCATCTTCATTTGGTAAGTCCTTCCATTGCACTAAATATTCTTTGATGATTCTACTCCTCAACCTTCTTTCCCGTGTCTTCAAAATCTTTTCTGGAACAAGTGTGAGCTGACCTTCATCATCCAAAGGAGGAAGTATTTCTGAAGTAATGATTTGCTGACCAAGAGCTTTCTTGAGACAAGAAACATGAAATACATTGTGTATTTTACTCCCTTTCGGAAGTTCTAGTTCATATGCTACTTCTCCAACCTTCCACACTACCTTATATGACCCATAGTACCTTGGTTTTCATTTTTCTGCTCCATTCATTTTTAGAGATGTTTGTTTATAAGGCTGCAACCTTAAATATACTAAATCATTGACTTGAAACGTTCTTTCTTCTCTATGCCTATCAGCATATTGTTTTTGCTGATTTTGAACAACCTACAAATTGTCTTTCAAGAGCTTTAAAATTTCTTGGCTCTCTTCCACCCAATCTTTAGCCTTTGGGGCTCTACTATCACCAAATATAATGTCAGAAAATGTAAGTGCATCATAACCATATAATTCTTTGAAAGGAGACATTCCTATTGACATATGATAAGTGGTGTTGTAGCAAAACTCACCCAAGTGTAGCCATTTTGCCCATGCTTTTTGCTGCCCTCCCACATAGTTTCTTAGTGTAAAATCTCAAGCACAGCTGAATCTAGCTACTGTGGATTCCTCACTGGTGAAAGATTGCACAACATTTGCAAGAATGGCATAAAAAAAAAATTTAAATGAATGAAGAACAATTACACATGAATTGGTGAATAATCTCAATATTATTAACTGTCCAACCTTAACAAAGGTTAAGAACACCCATATATACAAATCTGGAAGAATTCGAATCCATCTGGAGTGTTCACACTGATCTAGCTTAGAAAAAGCTCAAACCCCCCTAGGTTGACCAAAATATCCCAAACCATCCCAAACTGGTTCGAATCTGCAGTGTGAATGCTAGGAATGACTGGACAGGCCCATGTGACCTCACACATGTGAAGAAACTGGTTGGTTAGAGGTTTGGAGTCTAAAAATGGTCAAAAATATGACAAAACAAGGCAAGATTGTCCACAAAGTGAGCAAATGCGCCCTAGGTAGAAGAGAAGCATGCTGAGTGCATTAAATGACCTGAGGAGGGCGCTCTAGGCATGCTGAGTGCATTAATTGTCCTGGGGAGCGCTCCACAAAGCTGGTTTGACTCAGCACTTGTTCACATTGCTAACCAGTTCATGATAATTTGACCATTTACCAACTAATCAACTTAGGGATGTAATCATTAATCACTTGGGCTAATTAATCATCATTAATAAATGATTAATGTACATAGGTGAAAAAATGTTCTAACACCCCCCCTTAAGCTAGACTTAGTGAAGTATCAAAAATTAAGGCCTTGGCAACTAGGCTCAAGTCACCTTTTACATCATAAAATTTATTTGTCCATGTAAAATGAGGAAAGAGGCAAAACCACATGGGAAAAATCCTCCCTCAAGAATGGACATGATACAGAGATGATCAAAAGGTCTTCAACAGGTCTTGTTCTTCACTTGAATGAGTTGAATGAACAACTTCTTGCTGAAATACTTGGTGAAGATGTTATGGATGTCATGATCATGCACCAATTCTTCAATGTTTTGTAGGAAAAAAACATGTTGGAAGGCTCCTTGAATCTCATCATTTGATGATGGGGGAGCATTATAAGAATGCTTCTTGCTGCATACATACTCTGATATGAATACATGATCAATAATGGAAAAGATATCTCTGCAAAATCCTTCCCAAAGAACATCAAAAATCTCAACAAAATCTGCATTTTGAGGAGCTTCCACATGGCAAATCAAACCATGAATCTTCCTTCCGAACTGATGTAGCACCTTCCCAAATCTGTAATAGAGATCATGTGGCTCTGATATATCAGAATAGGAGCCATATGGAGCAGCAAAAACTAGAGGTATAATGTCTCCATGATCGAATGGTTTTACAGTAAGAGAAGTGTGTGTAACTGGATCACACTGACAGTTGAGCAAACTTGAAGGGTCTGGAGACTTGAGTTTTGAACCATAGGTGGTAAGATCAGGTCCAGACATGTGGAACAGCAGTCCCATGATAGCCAATGACATGGCTGTCCAACCAAGGAATGATATGCAAGACATAAAACCAAGATAGATCAGTGACACAGTTTTGGAAACAATAAAATTGTGAGATTTTCCAACTGTAGAACTTGGGGTTTGTGTGGTCTTTTGGGCATCCGATGGTTGGGGAAATGGTTTGATGGCTGTCATAACCTGTATATCAGCCTGCATATTATCTTCCATATCAGAATATGAAATATCTGATTGAAGTGGGAAAGAGCTTTCAGAAGGCATGTCAAAAACTAGTGAAAAATTACTAGTATTGGGAGAAAGCTTCGGTGAACTGGATGGAGATTCTTTCAGGGAAGAGACTGATTTTTATGAATCTGATATATCAGAATGTAAATCAGAAACAGAGATATCAGAAAAATATTTGGCTCTTTCACCCAAATCATAGAGCTTTTTACCTTTGCATGTGGCATAGAGGCAATGATCTTGTTCCAAAGAGAGCTTGGCTTCTTCTCTTCTTGCAAAATCTGGAACATCAATGTTATGTTCTTCAAGTAGCTTGGTTAGAATGTCTATATTCTTTCTGAAACATGATTTTTCATTGTGAGAACCTCTGCAATAACCACATTTGGGCTTCTCTTTCTTGCTCTTCATCTTCTTGACTTTTGAATCTTCATCACTTGAACTTGAGCTTTCATCACTTGAATGCTTCTTCTCCTTCATCTTCTTCTCTTGAGGTTTCGGCCCCTTTGGTTTTTGCTTGCCTCTTCCATATTTCGAATCTCCAGCTGCAAGAACTTGGTCTTTTTGCTTGATGGATCCCATCAAGACCAGCTTGTCTTGCTCTTGAGTTAGCATCTCCATGAATTCAGCCAAAGATGGCATCTTCCAACCTCTAACTGTGAGCCTTGTGGAGTTGAAGGAAGACACAAAAACTGAGTATTCAGAACCCAATTTGGAGAGAATGGACAACACCAACTGTTCTTCTTTCTTTTCTATGCCACATTGTCTGATCTGCAAGACCAAGTTCTTGAACTTGGTGAAGAAGTCCTGGATGGAATCGAAATTCCCTGGGCTCAGTGAGACAAGCTCATTTTCGAGCTGGTGGCCTCTCATCTCATCAGTCTTTCCAAACAGTGTCTCAAGCTTGATCCACACTTCATTTGGAGTTGCTAGACTTTCTACATGAAACAGGAGGTCTCTCGAAATGCTGAGACAAAGGAGGCCAAATGCCTCATCCATTCTGTTAAAAAACTTGGATTTCTCCACAACTGAGTTTGGCTCAACCTCAGTGCCCATCGTGATTCTGTAGAGACCCTTAGATCTCAGCAAAATCACCATTTCTGCCTTCCAATCGAAATAGTTGAAGGGTGTGAGCACGTTTGGGTGAGATGGATCCATTCTCCTCTGCTGCAATTCGCACTTGCTGACAATGCTGAACTCCAATACCTGCAAACAACTCTCAAATCACTCTGGAGGGATCTACACTCACAGATTCGAACCCTGTATGGATAGTGGGTGCATTCGGGAGAGCATCACACCTGAGAGGAGCCACTAGATTTCTCCAGTAAGCTCAAGGCAATGGCCTCAGGAATTATGTGGTTTCTCCACTGTTTCTGGCAATCCACTACAACAGTCTGCTGGTTCGAATTCTAGCTCCAAGAGCTATGATACCATGTAAAATCTCAAGCACAGCTGAATCTAGCTACTGTGGATTCCTCACTGGTGAAAGATTGCACAACATTTGCAAGAATGGCATAAAAAAAAAATTTAAATGAATGAAGAACAATTACACATGAATTGGTGAATAATCTCAATATTATTAACTGTCCAACCTTAACAAAGGTTAAGAACACCCATATATACAAATCTGGAAGAATTCGAATCCATCTGGAGTGTTCACACTGATCTAGCTTAGAAAAAGCTCAAACCCCCCTAGGTTGACCAAAATATCCCAAACCATCCCAAACTGGTTCGAATCTGCAGTGTGAATGCTGGGAATGACTGGACAGGCCCATGTGACCTCACACATGTGAAGAAACTGGTTGGTTAGAGGTTTGGAGTCTAAAAATGGTCAAAAATATGACAAAACAAGGCAAGATTGTCCACAAAGTGAGCAAATGCGCCCTAGGTAGAAGAGAAGCATGCTGAGTGCATTAAATGACCTGAGGAGGGCGCTCTAGGCATGCTGAGTGCATTAATTGTCCTGGGGAGCGCTCCACAAAGCTGGTTTGACTCAGCACTTGTTCACATTGCTAACCAGTTCATGATAATTTGACCATTTACCAACTAATCAACTTAGGGATGTAATCATTAATCACTTGGGCTAATTAATCATCATTAATAAATGATTAATGTACATAGGTGGAAAAATGTTCTAACACTTAGGTATCCTTCCAACCATTGGTTTACCCTCTCTGTTTGTCCATCAGTTTGTGGATGATAGCTGGTACTTGGAGTCAATTGAGTTCCTACCAATCTAAAAAGTTCTTGCCAAAAAGCACCCATGAATCTATTATCTCTATCACTGACAATGCTCTTGGGGAGCCCATGCAATCTAAAGCTTTATTTGAAAACAATATCAGCCACTTGCGGAGCACTAAAATATGATGTAACAGCAAAGAAATGAGCAAATTTTGTCAACCTATCAACTACCACATATATGCAATCCTTACCAAAGGATTTAGGCAATCCGATGATGAAATCCATGGAAATACTGTCCCATTTTTGCTCTGGAATGGGCAATGGTTGTAATAGGCCGGCTGGACATGTAAGTTCTGATTTGTTTTGTTGACATGCTTTACATTCATTCACATACTTCTGAACATCTTCCTTCATCCCCTTCCAAAAAAATATTTTCCTCAACTGTCTATAAATTTTGAAGATCCCCAGATGGCCCGCTCGTGGGGAATCATGTGCTTCTTGCACAATTCGGTACTTGAGCTTGGAGTTATGAACTAAATAAATTATTCCCTTATAATATATCAGCCCATTCAAAATCCTATAATTATCATCCCCTTTGATTCCATCCAACACATCATAAGCAAATTTGTCTTTGGCATATTCAACTAGTAGCATGTTTTTCCAATCCTTGGCAATATCCATGAGAGAAAAAGAAGGCCTTCTTGACAAAGAATATGCTACTATATTATTCTTTCCTTTGACATATTCAATATCAAAATCATAAGCTTGAATCTTGCTTACCCACTTTTGTTGCCTTTCATTTAGATCTTTTTGGGTGAGAAAGTGTCTTAGACTATTGTGGTCAGTTTTTACCAAAAACTTGATGCCCACCAAGTATTGTCTGAATTTGGCAAATGCATGCATAATGACCAGCATTTCTTTATCATATATGGAGTAAATTTTTTTCATGAGGCTGCAACTTTCTGCTCTCAAAGGCTATGGGGTGTTGGCCTTGCTTTAGGACAGCCCCTATTCCTCCACCTGAAGCATCACATTCCACAACAAAAGGTTTAGTAAAATCAGGAAGTGCAAGTATGGGACAACTACTCATTACCTCTTTCATTTTTTGGAAGGCCTTTTCATCCTCTTGATCCCACTTGAAAGCATCCTTCTTAATCAAATCAGTGAATGGAGAAGTCAACTTGGAGAACCCTTTCACAAATTTTCTGTAGTAGGTGCATATGCCAATAAAGCCTCTCAATTCGGTAATATTTTTTGGTGATGGAGATTCCAAGATAGCCCTGATTTTTTCCATGTGTACCTTCACTCCTTCTTTACCAATAATGTGCCCAAGTTACAGTAGTTCTTTCATCCCAAACTCACATTTTGATAATTTAGCAAATAAGGACTCTTCTTGCAAGATTTTCAACACAATCTCTAACTGTTGCAAATGTTCTTCCCATGTTTTACTGTAAATGAGAATATCATCAAAGAAAACCAAAACAAACCTTCTTAGTTGCTTGCAAAATATCCTATTCATACATGCTTGAAAGGTGGCTAGAGCATTAGTTAACCCAAAAGGCATGACAAGAAATTCAAAGTGGCCAAAATGACATCGAAAAGCGGTCTTTTGCACATCTTCATCTTTCATTCGAATTTGGTGATACCCTCATCTAAGGTCAATTTTTGAGAAGTATTTGGCCCCATGTAGCTCATCCATGAGCTCATCAATCCTAAGAATAGGATACCTATTCTTGATAGTCTTTTTGTTCAAGGCTCTAAAATCTATGCACATTCTCAATGTTCCATCTTATTTCTTCACTAGCACTACTGAAGAAGCATAAGGGCTAGAGCTTGGTCTAATGAGGCCCAACTCTAGGAGTTCTTGGATAGCTTTTTCAATCTCATCTCTAAACTTTTTAGGATGTCTATAAGGTGGTATCTAAATGGGTGAAGTGCCCTCCTCCAAAATAATACTGTGCTCAACCCCCCTATCCGGTGGCCTGCCATGTGGAAGGTCTCTAAAAACCTTTTCATATTTTTGCAAAAGTCTCTCTATCTCCTTTGGGTATTTGAAAATATTTATAGTTGACTTGGGAGATGTAATACGACATTCAGCAGCCCATTCTATATCCCCATGCCTCAATATAGATCTCATACTATTGCAAGTTACTACTTGATTTGGATAAGTGTGTTGCCCTCTCACAATTCTTTGTACTCCTTTTGAATCTTGGAATTTCATTTCGGGAATTTGATAATTTACTGTATGCTCTCCTATTGAATACAGCCATTGCACTCCCAAAACCACATTAGTATCAGCAACATCAACCACATAAAAACTATCAACAAAAGTATAGTTACCTACGGTGACTTGCAGCTTTGGAACTCATGTTTTACATTGCATTGTGTTGTGACCGAGAATGACAATTGTGAAGCCATCAAATGTTTCAATAGGTATCTTTCTTTTCTCTACCATATCTGCATCAATGAAGTTATGAGTGGCTCCTCCATATACCAAAACTTAAGTTCTTTGTCCTTGTACCACACCTTTGCATCGGATAGTATGATACGAGGTACTGCTGAAAGCACTGGCATTCTTGCTTTGTCCGGTGAAGGCTGATTTTCTTCTTGTCTTTCCTCTTCTACTGCTGTCTCATATGCCTCTTCTTGATCTGAAATATGTCCATCTTCATCCATGCCCCCATCATACCCCTCATTGTCAGAAAATACTTCTATGTATTGAGCCTTTCCTTTGGTACATTTGTGCCCCGGTGTCCATGGTTGGAAGCATGTGAAGCACAATTTCTTTTTTCTAAGTTCATCCCTGTTTAGTCCCTCTTTTTTATTCCTCTCAAATGACTCTCTTTGCCAAGGTTTCTTATCATATCCATCCCTTTTCCAAGGTTTCTTTTCAAATTTGTAGCTAGGCTTAGGAGGAAATCTCGTTCTAGGAAGCACATTTTGGAGATCTTTAGTCAAGCTCATTGCATCTTTTAATGTAGTTGGCTTGTGGGATTTGACCAAACCTCTTAAGGGTTCAGCCAAACCTTCAGTGAACAGCAATACTAATCTTCCCATAAATACATCAGCCACTTTGACTGATAATTTTTGAAAGTCCAACATATATTCAGTAGGGGACCCAGTTTGCTTCAATTGAGCTAGTTCTTTGAAAGGCAATTCTGGATCTTTTTGTTCAAATCTTTCTAGTACCCTGTCAACAAATTATCCATATGTTTTAACCTGATTATGACCCAAGGTTTTCAGCCCATGAAACCACCATTCATTGGCATCTCCTTCCAAATGCAAAATGCCCATTTTTAATGCATCCTCTTCCAACATAGGATTCAGCTGAAAATATACATCCAATTTTTGCACCCAAGTGTTAGCAGAATTTTGAGAAGAACCATCAAAAGTAGGAAGTGACATTTTTCCAATAGCACTATTCAATTCTTTGTTTTGGAATGGACTCTTATTGTCTCCCTTCATTTTAATCTTTTGCATAGCATCAATGTAGTCACTAAGTGGTACACCTCTTTTACACTCTTCATTCAAATCGTTCCAATCATTTACTAGTTTCTTGTAATCCAATTTAAGATTGGGCTCTTCTTTGGGTGTGAGAAATTTAGGTGCAGTCTTCCTTTGTGTGCTTTGAAATTCATCAGGTCTATTATGAGGTCCTGTACTTGAGAAAATATGCTCATTCCCTTTCATCTTTTCCCCTGAGTGTGAACCACTATTATCTCCTATCATCCCTTTGCCTGAAAGTTGGCTACCCAACAATTCGAAACCTTTCATCATTTGTTTATTCATATCTAGCATAACCATGGTAATTCCTTCAAAACATGGTTTTAAGGCTTCAATAAATTCCTCCTTATGTCTTAATTTTTCCTCCTCCTCTCTACCCATTGTTTTAGAAAAAAACTCTTTTTCTGCTACTATATGTTCTTCAACCAAAACTTCTTCAACTACCGATTCAAAGGGTGGTGTTTTATTTGTTTGGATTCTTTTTAATACCATCAGGTGCCAAGACCATGCTCTGATACCACTTGTAATGAACCTTTTTCAAAATTCTATTAAAATGCCAATTTTTCTACTTTTTCCCCAATTTCGACCTTTGACTAGTTTAACTGTTTTGACCTCCAAATCAACCCAAATGCTCCCAAATCTTCTGTAGGAGTGTATGAATGGTATTTATACTTGAATATCAGGTTCAAGGATGTTTTATGGCCCTCCAAATACTTCTGCAAACTTGATTTTTATTCTAATCAATATAGGTAATTTTGACTAGTAGATTGTGCATCAAATGCCCCCCGGGTAACACTGAAAATGGCCTTCCAAATGCCTCCAAACTCCCACAAATTTATGAACAGAGGTATATAATGTGTTAAGTATGTTATTAAGGTCTCATATGCACCATTAATTGATTTTTAATACTGTTCTAACTCTCTCACATTCAACAGCAAAAACCCCCAATTCGACCCTTGGGGAAATGGCACTATTTCACCTCCCAATACAACTAAACTGAGTAAAAATGATTCAAATGCTCAAGTACAGTACATTAAACTCGAAGAATACATCCATGGAATTATATTGATCACAAATATATCATAGAATCATCCATCCATTCGAAATAATCAACATTATAGTGTCATACATCAATGCATTGGGGAAATGGACATTGTTTGCTCATTAATCAATAGTTTTGCATACAACCAGTGGGTATTTCGACCTGATACCTTCTGAATATTAATAACAGAGGATATCAATCTATTACAATCATAAATATATAATGATAAGCTCTCTCAAGAATCACAAGTGCTCACCAAAAATGCCCTCCCTCAAGGAGCATGAATATGCCTTCAACACTGGAAACGGTGGAGAGAAAGTGTTGCACTGAACCAAACCATGAAACTTCCTGTAGCTGCTACCTACAAATACAAACTCCATTAAAGCACCATGAAAGACCTGAGTGGCCTCTCCAAACACCAACTTGGATGGGAATCTTTCACCCTCGAAATTGGCTAAGGCAAGAAACTAGTCATCCACTAGCTCTCTCTTCACAAATGCAATTTTTCTCAAATAATCAAAAGCCATTCTCATTCTTCATTTCTACATTTTCTAACCAACATTATCCTTATAAAGGTCGAAATCCTCTCAATAGATTCAATATATTTCCATTTAGGAAATATTCCACATTTGCCACTTGTCTCCTAGTTCCAACCTTCCATCTTTTCCCAAATTCGATTTTGAGTCTCTTTGGCTTCTCCAACTCCCAAATTCACCTTCCTTGAGCCTATTTTTGGTGCTGACATGTCATAGTGGTCAGATTTCAGAGGTCAGGTCTGCAATTTGTCATAGTTGTCATAGATGCTCCATCATTGGTGTCATAGGGGCTAGGGAATCTAGCCCAAGTGTCCACAAACTTCTACTTTGACTCTTTATCTTCCATGGAGGTTACCAATCCTTCCCAATTTGACCTAAGATGCTCAATGACATGTGTTATGACTTACCAACTCACCCAAGAGTGTTCACATTCCCATTAATTCGAATTTGCAAAAGAGAGATACCATGTATTATGAAAAATCAAGCTAGTGTGGGTCCCACCACCTCCATATGTCTCCAAAACCACTTGCCACTTATAATTTATCTTGAATTTATTTATTCACCATATTTATTAAATTCTTGAACCCCTCTAATGTCTAAATATCATTTATTAGTTTCCTTATTACCATCCCACATGTGCCCATCCAACCTAGGAAACTAGTAGGATTGATGGGATTGTCTTACTATGCACTTATTTGAATGGGGACATTACATTAGGGATAGAGAGAGGGAGGTTGGAGGTTAGGGGATGAGAGAAAGAGAGATATCAGAGCATATGGGTTTAGAGAGAGATATTGGTGGTAAGGGGTTCAAAGAGAGAGAGATATTGGGGCTCAATGGTTTAGATAGATAGAGATAGATTAGGGATTATGGTTTTAGAGGGAAAGAAATAGATTGGATATTTGAAAAGGGAGAGAAATTAGGGTTAGGTGTTTATAGAGAGATGGAGAAAAATTGGACATTAGGAGTTTATAGGGAGAGAGAGAGAGATTAGGGGTTAGGGGTTTAGATGGAGAACTCATTACCCCTATAACCTTTAAAGACTATCAATTTTTAACACTAAAATATATAACCTTTAACCTCATAACCTTAACAAATCTTAACCTACAATCCTTATAACCCTAACCCCTACCACCTTTAACCCATACACACCATGTAACCCTATCACCCACTAACCCTTAACTCCAACACTAAATTCTTTACCAATAAAACCCCTCCTAACCATAGAACTTATAATCCCTAGACCCCACAATCCTTTATGAACCCTACTATCTATCTTCAAATCATTGTTATAACCTTTGTTTGTATAGACTTTAAAAGAATTTAGTAGTGTTAATGTCAAACACCTTAACCCTTAAATCCTAGTTAACCCAAAACACCTTAACCCCCTAACCGTTTTTTATTTGGTTTAACAAGAGCGCGTGTGTACCCTTGGGAGCATACACACTAGCAACAAGCACTTGAAGCAGTGTGCATAAGCCCTGGTTTGGTACCAAACCTGAAGGCGTGTGCGTGCTTCCTTAGGTGGGTGTGCGTCCTGATTTTTTTCCGCTAACGTGGCCCCATTGCAATGGTTTTGGGGATCAAATTTGTGCACCCACCCTTTTGTATTATAGTAAAAATGAATTTACAACATGGGTTTACCTCAAAATGGTGAGAATGTATGGTCCCTTGCAACCGTATAAATGGTGGTGCTCCAAGTCTCCAATGTCTCTTGCTCTCCACCGATTTCTCATGAGTAGCCAAAACTCAACTACAGGGGAACACAAGCTCAAATATGGAGGCTAGGGTTCTGAAGGAATTTCGGCACAGTTTCGGTAAGAAAGTGTGAAGATGTGAAATGGGGGACTTGTTGAAATTAGGTTGAGATTTGATTGATCCAGATGGATATTGGTGGCCACCCACCTATTCCACTAGCTCAAAACAGTATCCCATTCCGGCAATTTCCTAGTAATTTTCCTACGGTTTTTCGGGGTCCTAAACTTCCGGGGCCGTTTTGAGGCCCTAAACGACCCTTTTTGTCAATTTGGGGGGCCAAAATATTTCTAGTCGAAAGTTGTAAATCTTGTATAGACCTTTCCAACGGGCTACCGAGCGCCCCAAACGGAGATCGTATGCAAAATTTATGACCCCGGGAAGTTGACTACTCAACTAACCACCTTGGGGCCGCAAACCTTATGATGGTTCATCTTCTAGGGTTAGGTTTTTGGATGTTTGGGATTCTTTCCCTCATGCTTATTATAAATAGGCCCTTTCGGCCTCTCTTTTTATTCATCTTGGCACAAATGAGCATAGCGGCCACATCTCTTCTTAGAGATAGCTACCACCATTCTAGCTATTATATTTTACAGTCTGTTCTATTTCCGTTATTTAATAGAATATGTGTTTACTGTATCATTGTGTCATTTGCAATATATCTCTGTATTTGATTCTGTAAATGCTCTCTTTTATTTCGTTCCCACATAAATCCGGATCATTGATCTTTAATTATTTTATATTTACTACATGGTCAATCTGTGCTAACTTTAATTATCCATCACATTACATTATACTAAGAAGAATTATTGGATGTTGTGATCATATTATACTATTCAAAACCAAATGATCATATGGTAAATGAATTCACTTTAGAGGTGATCAATCTCTAAAGGAGACTTAATAGAAACTAGTTATCATGGTTAGTAATACATCACACAACATTAAATTATTTTATTGAGTAAAGCATGACATTTATATGGAAGGTCCACCTCTATATGGGAGGTCTGTCTCATGGATACCTTTATACGGAAGGTTCACATGATAATCATGACTTTACACACAAGTCCAGAGTCTTTTCCAACAAGACTTTACAATACCATTACTTTGATCAAGTACCTGTATAGGGAGGAATAACCTTTATATGGAAGGAAATCAAAGTGCTCACCTCTATACAGAATGATTAATCTTGGCTACACAAGATTGGTTTGGAGAATGTCTTATGATGTTGTGTATTGAACACTCCCTCTCAGTGAGGGAGGCATTCTCTACCATACCAATCTTGTCTAGGAAGTACCTGAACTTTGTCACTGACAGAGGATTTGTTAACACATCTGAAATATACTCATTAGTAGCAATGTATTGAAGTTTCATTGTACCTTTCTCGAGCATGTCTCGGATGAAGTGATACTTCATTTCAATGTGCTTCGAGTTGTCATAAAAAACTAAGTTTTCGTAAATATTGAAGCAACTTTGATTGTCACACCTAATAACTGTAGGCTCGATATTTTCCTCGAACAACCCTACAAGTAGATTTCTGAGCCACACTGCTTCTCGGTGGGAAATACTAGTAATTATGTATTCTGCTTTGGTAGTTCTCTAGGCTATAGAGCCCTGCTTCCTGCTAGAGCAAGATATCATAGTTGATCCTAGGCTATAACAGTAGCATGATGTACTCTTAAAATCCACAATGCTTCTTCTGTAGTCTGATTCTATAAAACCAAGTAACATGAATCCTCCACTGGAGGCATATCTAAGTCCATATGGAATTGTACCTCAAATGTACTTAAGCACATGCTTAGAAACTATCCAATATCTGTGTCTCAGATCAGACATAAATTGACTCATAATTCTCATGGCATAACATATATCAGGCCTCTAATGTATGAAGTACATTAGTGAGCCTATAAGTTGTCTATACAAGGTGGGATCTATAGGATCTGATCTAGATCTTGACTCATTCAGTTTCCTCAAATTGGAAACCATTGGTGTAGTCATATATTTTCAATCTATCATGCCAAAGCTACACAATATATCCACAGTGTACTTCCCTTAAGATAGAAAAATTTCATCTTTCATTTTCCATATCTCAAGGCCAAGAAATTAGTGCATTAGACCTAATTATTTCATATCGAACTCTGAGGTGAGATCCCTCTTGCACGAAGCAATCATATGTTCCTCTCCAGTTAAAAACAAATCATCAACATACAAAACCAATATCAACGGTTGGTTCTTCACTACTTTGAAGTACAAATTTGGATCATCTTCACTCTTACTAAAACCTAGTTTATGAAGGTAGCTATCAATTATGGAGTAGCAAGCCCTAGGGGCTTGCTTAAGCCCATATAGATATTTCTTTAGCTTGCAAACATGGGATTCCTTCCCATGCACCACAAATCCTTCAGGCTACTGAACATAAACCTCTTCCTCAACCTCACCATTGAGGAAAGCTATCTTCACATCCATATGGTGAAGTTTCCATCCTAAAACAGATGCAAGTGCAATCATTGCTCGGATTATGGTGTACCTTACCACAAGGGAAAAGGTATCATCATAATCGATGCCTTCTTTCTGAGAGAAACCTATGGAAACGAATTTGTCTTTATACTTCTCAATGCTACCATCCGCAGCATGCTTTATCTTGTAAATATATCTGGAAGTCACAATGGACTTCCCATCAGTTTTGGGAACAAACTCCCAAACTTCATTCTTCATTATAAAGTTGTACTCTTCTATCATTGCATCTTTCCAAATATGTTTCTTTGTAGATTCTTCATATGAGGATGGTTTTGAATCACTCATATGACTCATCAGTGAAACATACCATGAATATGTTTCAGGTTGGTTGCGCTCTCTAAATGATCCTGTTGGTGCTCCATGTTTCTATGCATTTTGTAAGATGTCTCGGAACCAAGCAGATCTTCTTTTAGCAGGAGGTTCATTAGGTGACCTCTCAACTAGTTCTACTGGTTCTTCAATATCTAGCAAATTTGAGGCATCTTCTGGTTTATCCCTCTCTAACTCTGAAGGGGGGTAATCAGAATCGGGATCCTCCATATCTGAATCACATTGAATCTCTTTTGATCTTTTGAAAGCAGCTTCTTCATGGAAGGTAACATCTCGGTTGAATTCAATGTGTCTCTCACTAGGTACATATATTCGGTATGCTTTCGATGACTCGCTATAACCCACAAAGGTTTCTTTCTTTCCAGAAGGATCCATGTTTGTTCTCTTTTCTTTTGGTACATGAATGTATACTGGGATCCCGAAGATCCTCAAGTGTGAGATGTTTGGATTCTCACCAGTAAACACTTCTTCTGGTGTCTTCAAATCTAGAATGGCATACAGGCTTCTATTCTATATGTACACAGCTGTATGGGTGGATTCTCCCCATAATGAGGTAGACAAATCTTAATCATGCATCTTGTATTTTGCAGCCTCACATATATTTATATTCTTCCTTTCGAAAACCCCATTTTGTTGGGGGTTGTAAGGTATTGTTCATTGTTAACTGTTTATATATTCCTGCATCACTACATAGATCATTAAATGCATGTGAATCAAATTCAACTCCATTATCATACCTTAATGCATGGATGTGCTTTTCTTTCTGATTTTCAACTAGGTCTTTAAACTCTTTAAAATTTCCAATAGTCTCACTTTTATCCTTCATGAAATAAATCCATGACTTCCTATAAAAATTGTCTATGAAAAGTACATAATACAAGAATCCACTCAGGGAGCGGGGGTGACATGGGACCACATACATCATAATATTTTTTTCAGTAAGATGAAGGAATTCATGAGCAGTTTCCTAGTTCCATCTCTACCTGACTTCACTCAACCATTTGTGCTTGAGTGTGATGCCTCGATGGAAGGCATTGGAGCAGTTCTGATGCAAAATAAGCACCCAATTTCTTTTGAGAGAAAAAATTTGCAGCCACATGAAAGACATTACTCCATCTATGATAAATAAATGCTGGTCATAATGCATTCCTTGTACAAGTTCTAACAGTATCTAGTGGGTAGCAAATTTGTGGTTAAAACTTATCACAACAACTTGAGGCAGTTCTTAACTGAAAAGAAGCTTAATGATAAGCATCAAAAATAGGTGAGTAAAGTCCAAGCTTATGAATTTGATATAGAGTAAAAAAAATGAAAATGAATGTAGTTGCATATGATCTATCAAGAAAACCAACCATTTCTACATTGGAGGTTCCTATGGCTTGGAAGGAGTAGCTTTCCATAGAGTACTCTAAAAATTAGTTTACATGTGAGTTGATAGATGGCTTAATTAGAGATTATTTGTATAAAGTGTTGGATGGAGTCATTTATTATAAATATATAATTTATTTGGCGCCAGGATCAGAATTAAAGAAGAGTATTTTGGATTCTTCCCATGATTCACCCTTAGTAGGGCATCCTGGTTACCTGAACACTTACCCAAAAATCAAAGAGAGGTTTTATTGGAAGGGCATCAAAACTGATGTGATGAGGCATGTGAAAGAATGCAACACATGCCAACAGAATATGTTTGAGCATACACATCCAGATGGGCTACTACAACCACTTCCAGTTCTGGATAAAAAATGGGAGGGAATTTCAATGGATTTTATCACTGGTCTGCCCAAGGTGCAAGCTAAGGACTGCATATTTGTTGTGGTAGAAAGACTTACAAAATTTGCACACTTCTTTGCAATTCCATCCACTAGCTCAATAGCCCAAATTGTGGATCTTTTATTTAAAGAAGTGTTCATATTACATGGATTTCCAAGAACAATAATCAGTGATAAAGACAACAAGTTCATTAGTGATTTTTGGCAATAGTTATTTAAATTGGTGGGGCCATATTTGGAACTCAGTACAAGTTACCACCCCCAAAATGATGGCCAAACTGAGAGGGTCAATCAGTGGTTGGAAAGATATCTCAAAAATTATGTCATGGGTAAGAAAAATACATGGATTAGATGGATGGATTTGGGTGAGTTCTACTACAATACTTCTTATCATATGTCAATTGGCATGTCACCCTTCAAGTCCCTATATGGATATGAAGCTTCCACTTATGTTGATCTGATTTTTGGAGAGAGAAGAGCACCAAAACCAAAATATTGGATCCAAGAAAGTCAAGATATATTGAATCCATTCTATGATAACGGCGGCTACAATCTCTTCATGTTGGGATAATTTCCCCTTTCAAGCAAATCGTGTCTCTGCTACACAACAACGCCTCTTCTAGGCTCAAAGTGACAACTCCCTATTCAATAGGGGACTTGCTCACACAATGGCTCTGCTATTCTCCAGCAGAATGGAAGTTATATTCACTTGGAACTGTTCTCTTGCAAAAATCTTCTTCCTGGGTAACATGTATTCCTTCTCTACCTAACGATCCACACAATCTTTGGATTCGCAATCCCTTTCACAGAAATAATTGCATCAATAATTTATCCCAATGTACAGCTCCTTTCAAGCAATTGGTGGATGCACTCTCCAATCAACTACACAATCTACAACAAATTCTCTTCTTCACATTATAGCTGCAAATCACAGGAACGGGGGCTCTGCCTCCAGTGACGTGAGCTCTTCCTTTTGCAGCCAACACCATATTAGAGGTAGTAAGCAGCGATTTGGGCAGCGCGAACTCTGAGAAGCAATGTCTCCTCCTTTAGATGACAGGGGCGGTTCCTTTCTATCAAATGGCATGATCTTCAGTCCTAGGAGGATCCTCACTCAGACAGCAAACACCACAAACAAAAAAAGCTTTCACTCTTTCACACAGACTAAGCAATGCTCCTCTCTCATAGTCCTAAGCACTCCCGTGAGGGAGTCATGCTCAGTCCAGCTGTGATACCAAAATAGAAATTGAGAGAGAAGACATTGTTACACACAATATATAACTATTAACTATTACCATATCTTATGTACAAATGATATCTCTAATATATAGAGATGAGAGAGTTGTTATCATATCTAACAGTTTATAAATATAGCTGAGATAGGTTGAGATAACATATCAACCACACACCAAGCTAGCAGCGAATCTCTCATCTATCAACAACTAAACACACAATATAAGCATTATCTCTAACAAATAATAGCTTGTTTGGATTCAAAGAGGGATCTCGCGGTATCTCTACGAAGAGGAAAGGATGCTTATAAACAAGACAACACTTCCCCAAAGAAGGGGGGTCTCCATAGAAACAAAGGGTTTTTCCCTTAATGATGTAGCTTCTTTTAACATTTATATTTGAAAGAGGATATTCTACCAAGAATTTTTCTTTCAGACCTATATGAAAGATCAACAATATTTTTATGAAGAAGAGTTTGAAATACATAAAATGATGGTTGCATTCGCTTTATATATTCCACTGTTTTTTTAAGATTGTTATTTACTTATACAATTAGAATATAAATCAAATATGGATATTTTTGCTTTTTTCATGTTTAGTATTTATTATTTGATTGTTTAAAGCGATTGCAAATTTTATGTATAAACAATATATATAAGATCAGAAATAATTTCTCATTGTTTGATCTCAAAATATTTATGTGCTTATGATATTATTATTTATTCAACTTTTTTTTAGTAAACCAATTATTAAATTAGCATTTTATGCATCAAATTCATTTTAAATCATGCTCTCGGGATAGGATTATATTTAAATAGTACAAATAGTTTTTTGTATCTTTTAAGTAGTGTTTTTGTAGCTTTTAAACAATTTTTTTGTAGCTTTCTAGATTAGCTATTGAAATCATTTGCATGATTAGGTAGGATAGCATTTAGGATTTAGGAAAATTCAAGTGAAAGTCTCCTTTCAGGGAGCAACATTTTCTTAGTGCCAACGAGGCCGACATACCCTTACAGTAATTACATCTTCTAAAATTATAGTCCTTTCCAAAAACGAAGGATCCAACATATGTAGTTAGCACGGGATCAACAATGATGAAGCTATCAAAATGCAATTTCAAATGGAGATGAAGCTATACATGAACCTTATTTTCAAGAGTTTTCTTTTGAGTTCACCAAAGAAAACCTTTCAATGATGTAGCAACATGTAGTAAATCAACCTCTGTAGATTTCAAAGCAATAGGTTTAGCCTTCTCTTTCTGAGTCCTTCATCAAACCTTGGGAATAAATCAACAACAGCAAGCACATAACAAGACTTCGATATGACAAGAAAGTTACCTTTCATATTCTCAATTATTCTAGACCAATCCAGTTCCAAAGTGTTGGATTCCTTCAAAACATTTCAACTTCACCTGTTCTATTTTAGTATCCAAATGCAAAATGCCAACATTATCATTGATTTGGTCATATGGAAGATCAGTGTTTTGATCTCCATCCTTGTCATCATTAAAAAAACTCAAATAATTCATCAAACAAATATTCTACATTGAAGAAACTTGCAAGATCAAAATTACACTATGAGTGGCTTAATCCTTAGAAATGGTCATCAACAACCAATAAATTATATCAGTCTTATTGCAGGATTAATTCCCAAGTAAAGACACAACTTACAATAGATAGCCTTTCAAAACTCTGTTGCACCTTAAGGGGAGGATTAATCTTATGAAGACAAAATTGATTAGGTAACAAAGGTTAGGGGTCAATGAAAAACCACCAAATAGTACATGCTATCACTAGAAAGTATCCATTCTTCTTACCTTGCACCCAATTGAAGGAATAGTAGTATTGATCATTGTCAAGCTTCAAGTTTCGAAGCCTTATCAATCATAATTCAACCAGAAAATTGGTCTATAATCAAATTAGGGAAGTTTTCGACATGGAATATGGAACTTCATATCATCATCAAGTCAACATTTGGGAAGATCCAACATGGAATTTGGGCTCCTCTCATTGCATTTTATTATCCAATTGGGATACAATGGGATGTTGTTTGACACCTAAAAGTGTAAAAAATGGCTACTGGTAATCCCAAACCACTAGATACATGGTATCAATTGGTTAGTGGTCATCCCAAAACACCATATTAACAGAGCACTTTAGTAATTACAATGAGAGTAGAGTGGTGATATAACTATATGTTCACCAATTAGCAGGAGACATCAACTTCTTCTAGCTCAAATACTTGGCAAATGATCAAGTTGTCAAGAAATTGCAGAATGTTCAGATATTGCAACTATTCACTTCCATATCTAATCTCTCTTCCAGTTCATTTTAGATGAACCATTCATCATCTAGATTGTCGATTTTTCAGGTAGATTTTCATTGAAGCACAGATCAAGGCTTTATATCAAATTTTGCATTAGTGTTTATTGGTTAGCTACTACAAATATATAGACTTGTGATTGAGGGGGGGAATGTTAGCCTATGGCTCCCTTTAGCAATCACAAATTTAAATGTAACCTGTAATTGTATTATTCATTTAGGATAATAGTTATTTATCCTTAAATGATGACTAAGTGAATCAGTTTAGATTTCCTAGCCTAGTCACCATGCAATGTGTTAGGATCTAGAGCAAATCTCTCTATGAGGCGACATCACATTGTACTCTCTCTATCTATGTGTGTGTATGTGTCCTATAATGAATGTAAGAGTTGGCTAGTGAACATTTTCCGTCATATTATTGTTCTTGTGCATATTTTATCACATTATAAGTTATTCTTTATAGTTGATTCTGTGTAGATATAATATAGGTCGTTTTTTATATATTATATTCGAATTTTGACTTCTACATATTTAAAATAAATTATACATTTTGAAGTAAATATTATTATTATTATGGAGGTTGTGACTTATACATGATTTTTTAAAGATAGGAATGAAGTTTGGTAGGATGATATTAGTTTGAATATGGAAATTTAATTTAATGTTTTATAATGAGGATGTAGATTTACCAATATACATTTTACGATCATGGTCATTGTTCTGCAATCTATACCTTCACTATACATTCACTACCACCTCTCTCACATGATGACTTTACCATGTGCTGATATGGTTAAAGTTTTATTATTGGCCCATGCTCTCTATTGTACTGCAATGCTCTCCATTGATAGAAATCAGAGTTCTACCTTTATTCAAGTTCCACACTCATCTATATTCACATAAATTCATTGTTTTGGATAAATTAATTTCCTTTAATATTGTTACAAATATTTAAATTCCTTTGTGGTATTAAATAATCATATCATTTCAATTCTGAAGCTTTTGCGATCAATATTTTTTATAAAGAACGTTTTTTGGATTCATCGTAATAGTTTATCAAATCGATGTTTTAGACCATTTTAGTGTATTCCATCATCAGGAAAAGAGAAAAATGATGATGGACTACACTAGAATGGTCCGAAACATCAATTTGATAAACTATTGCAATGGATTTGGAAGACATTCTTTATCAAATCATACCATTTACATAAATATATTTTCATACTTTGGTGTGTTAAATAAACGTTATAAAATTTAAATTATTCTCATAAAATTTGATCAAATTAGGAAGTTATATGTTTTTTAAGTTTAGTTTGAGAAATAAAATAACCAATTTTCTAGAAGATATAAAATTAGTCTAAAGTATATGAATATGTTTTGCTCGCAACTACAAGAAATTACAAATCAAAATCTAATGATAATCAACATGATTATGTAACATAGAAACACATATATTGTAATATACCCAATTTTGACTTAGAATGTATTTAATAAAAATTATGTAAATGATGTAAATAAGCTAGTATGGATTTCTAGTGCAAAGCTCAAGGCTAATGCTCGACTAGTGAACAGCTAGGCATGTATGTTGCATATGCTTTTATTTGGGTTGTATGGTTGGCTTGTCATGATAACTTGAAATATATGTAAATACTATGTTGCATAATAACTAAATGGTCCAAGAAGGTTGTGTAAAGAACACCAAAGGGCTATGATTCCACCAGAGGGGAAGAGGAAAGGGGCCCTGTGGGAGACTAAATCCTTTGCTTCCAAGTGTCAACCTTATAACTCATCCAAATGTTTTCATGTGATTTAAATGAGCCAATTACCTCCTTTTGACTATTGAATCCAATCATTGAATGCATGTGTGAGGTTGGTGGGAAAACTAAACTCATTCAGTTATTGAAGCATGTGGATGAATGTACTTTTGTGACAATTCTGTCAGTTTTCAAAAGTCGGTTATGTAGTGTCAGGAGTCCTTTATTCTATGGTCATAATATATATTAGTTGTCTTTTCAACATTATCTCATATCCTATGGAGTCAACACTCATTCTCCCATGCATATCTACACTACGCAAAGCTCTCAATTGAAGTTCATGACAATTACCAGACTGTGTATAACCTATAATTTCAAATTTAGAGACATATTTGCATGTTTTTAAGGAAAATAAATGGTTGTAGATGATCATAGAGGTTGGGAAAGCTAGAAAACCTTACCCATTGATTTTTGCTACTCACATATGCTTGAGAAGCTAGGAATTAATGCTACAGGTGGTTCTCCAACAACATACAATAGGTTGATCTCCTTCTATACACACACTGGAAGCACCTGGAAAGATGGATCGCCCAAGAGAGTTGTGGATTGGTGAAGGAGATGCTTGAATCCAAAAGAATGTTGTGTGGAGTAGGTATTGTTGGATCCAAGGCTATGGTGGTTGAGTGAGATCCATGTAGAGATCTGTATGGGAATTTATCTAAGCATAAAGAACATAATGAGTTATGGGATGAGAGAGAGAGAAACATTGTAGGACCCAAGTCCTAAATTTTCTAAGTTCAATAATAATCCATGTTCTTACCGTTTTCACATTCATTTCAAGTTTTCAATTTTGATTTTCTAACTTATGTCTATTTCTATGCATGTAAAATATATCAAGTTTACATTTACTGTTAATCCAATTCTAACATTTACTTCTTATGTGCAGGTGCAACAGCATATAATTTTGTTTCCATATCTTAAAATAAAATTTGACAAGGGTAGAAATGGTTATATACCTGACTGAAAATTACCTCACAATAGCTAGTAGATCCACTTTGCCTTTGTTATTGATGCTCCCTTTTTTTTCCTGCTTGTTGTTTTTCCTGCAACCAAGCCTTCCCCAAACCTTATGAAACTCAACCAGCACAAACAAGTATGCCACCCTACCAACTGGCGAGGTCTAGCCGACCACCTAGCTCCAAAGGTACCCCTTTGGACCCCCGAGCCTAAACCAAGTACAAGCCAAACTATTATATCCCTTCAGAAAATCTCTAGCAAAAACCCCCTTTCAGCTCTGCTCTAGAAATTCTATATCTACTCTCAAAAACTTCTCCCAAAATAACTAAGGTAAAAGATACCCCTTCTTCCTCCCTTCTTCCTCCTTATCCCCCCCATGTTTTTCCGACTCTTCTCCCTACAATTAATACCCTTATCCCCCAAATTAATGTTTTTCCCTCAAGGTCCTTCCTCGATCCCATCCCCCATCAATTCATAATTAATCATTTTATTTTAATGTATGGGCCCCCATCAATTTATAATTAATAGTTTTATTTTAATGTATGGGTTGGGGTCACCCACCAACCACAAGTTTCACATTAAATACAAACTTATCCTCATTAATACCATTCTTCATTCATTGACTAATACAATACACAAATTCATATTTTAATTAATAATATTTACTTATAAATCTCAAGCATATTTTAACATATTAATTTAATACCACATCCTAATTAATCATAATTAATCCTAATTAATTGTGATTAACCTAATAATCATTCATGACACTATTACCATTCAACATTACTCTCTTAATTACATTTAACTTGATTAATAAATTCTACTAAAGATAAGAATAGCCTAATTAACATTAACTAATCACTATTAACACATAATGAACATTAGTAAACCATAATTAACATTATTCCAAATTGTTAACATTAATCCACAATAATTAATCATTAACCAACTTTATTAACATTAATCGAATTTATTAACCTTAATCGAAAATAACTAACATTAATCTACATTATTAACATTAATCATCATTATTAACCTTAATCGACATTTTAACATCAATCAACAATAATTAACTATTACTCAACAATAATTAACATTGTTATTCAACAATATTTCAGGCAATTCACAAATATGTAGGCGAGTTATGTAAGCGTAGCTACTACTTACATACCTCGCGTAAGTACACTAACAGTAATAATTCACACACACATCAATCATAATCATGAAACTTGTTGTTCACTCACACAAGTTTTAAACGTAGTTTGCAAGGTACAATCCATTAACTAACTGAAATCTTATTAAGTTACGACAATTTATACATTATTGAGTTACGACACATACTCAATCAAGGGTTTTACACACATATAGTTAGATCTTGTTTTCACCCCTACTTCAAGATACACCTATCTACCTGCATCATCACTAACTTCCACATCCTATCCTTTCCTCTGTTGGACTACCCTGAAATGTCAAGCCATGACCGATTCCAGCTAGAACCCATAAGCGGAAGTGTCGACTACATCGACCAAGCTTCCCTAGCAGGAAACCACCAGTAATCATCACACACCTTGGGGAGTGCGCTGTAGCACAGCGCTCCCATGACTCTAGGTTTCGAGGATAAATGGTGGGTAAATCCTCCACCCCCCTAATGGAACAAGGGACTATGTCTACCCGACACAATAATTGTGTTGCACCTGTACTCGGTTTGTCATCGTATAACCAATATAGGCGGTTGAGTTTCCTAAAACCCTACCCCACCCATGTCATAATATACATCATAATAATAATCATGTGAAAGTAAAGAATGCATCACTCGCATACCATTTATCTTTCGAAGTCCATGTCCCCGAGGCTCTCCCGCCTCGTAGGATCCAGCTACTACTTAGCCTTTTAACCTGTAAGTTAGTCTCTGACATACAGTCTAGAATATCGTGCATAAATCCTCAACATGTACACATTCATTTCATCATAACATAACAACAATAAATTCATTTATGCCCCATGCGCCTAGCATAACACTCATTTATTCAACATATAGATGTAATGGTATCCATGTACCCATCATTCAGTAATTTGCATATATGAGACATAATTAACACATGATACATATCTAAACATGACTATTGATCATAATACTAACATCACACACACACACACACATATATATAGGCAAAATAATAGAACCATATGTCCACAGTGTCATCAAACCGACGAAGTCTCACAATCAAACAAATACAACATATAATAGTAGTTCAGGTAGTAATGTCAAAACGGGGTGCTACATACACCCACCCTTCAGGAAACTTCATCCCGAAGTTATGGTCAAAATAGTGTGGGGAAATAACGACGCATGGTCTCTACCCCCTCTTAGGTAGCAGAACCTAGGGTATACTTGCCTTACTAGGACACCTCCTAATTATACATAACGATATCTACAAAATTTACTCATTTAATCTTATTGGAGGTGTTCTTATATTTGTTTTAACGTTTGCAAGGTTGTTGGTTTGACTACTCAAGGTTCGTTACCACCTTAATCCATAGAATAGTCAACATCCTTGTTAAATTAAATTAATTTGTACATTCTATAATGTGATTCATAAGAATACCATGTCTTATATATATATATATATATATATATATATATATATATATTTCAATTTGATTCTAAGTCATTGCCATGACTCTTTAATCGGATCTCATCTTCAGTTAATTCCACTTTGACCTACACCATTTCTCTATATCAAGATTTATTATTAGTGATAAATTATGAAGCCAACATGCTCTTTGTTTAAAGGTTGTTGGTTTAAATTATACACCCTTGAGACTACAGTTTAAACATCATGGAGAATTTTCCATATCATCATAAACTACTTTTACGAGTTCAACTAGAACTTATCTTATACTGTATTTCCATTTAACTTGTAATCCTTACATCATTGTCCTATGTTTGGTACTATTTCGTTAACTATCCCTTACCTTGATATACCTATTTCGTTCATTCACTTCTTTATGTTGTCCCACTAATCCTATCCACTCTATTACTCTTAGTATCTAAGCTACACTTATTAGTTCTCTTATTTATAATCCATTAATTACACAAGATGGTGACTCTTACTTATTTGTGCATACCAACATTATAGTCCTTACTCATCATTACTTATACTGTATTAACAATACTCTCATCACAATATGCAATGAGCTCATCCATTTTTATCACACCTTACCAGATACTATGGATGATGCTCATGTTGTTTAACCCCCTTTACTTATCTTAACGGTCATTTTCCATTGACATGCCTATAATTGATATGCTGCAATTGTGTTGTTGTTGTTTTTAATCATAAACCACTTATACTATGAAACGAGAACTCGACACAGTTCTCGTTTTTCTCTCTCCTAATTTTAGTAGCTATTTTTACCTCCGTTTCAAAAATGGTTGATGCCAGTATCACACATTTTCATTTTGAGGCATTTTTTTGGGCCTTTGACACATCTTTATTGTAAAGTATTTTTTATTTCTATTTTCAAGTGTGTTTTTTAGAAATTTAACAAAAAACATACATTTAGAAGCTAGCTATAATGAAAAACACATACATTTTCCACATTTATCTTTAAAATTCAATCATAAATAATATATTTTTATGGAAAAAATAGTAAACAAATCGAGAAAAAGAAGACATTTAAACCCATTTTTAACAGATTTTTAGTCATTTTGTATAAAAATGATACTATTTCACATTATTTTTCATAATATTTAACCCCCTAACCAATTATTATTAAAATTTAAAAAGAAAATATTTAAAAAAATTACATTGCCCCCTTCTACCCTAACCCTATCCCTACTCCCCCACAAACTATTACAAAAGTTAAAAAAAAATTATAATGCGTCCCTTCTACCCTAACCCCCTAACAAACTATTAATAATTTTTTTTAAAAATTACATTTAAAAAAATAATTACATATCCTAACCTAACCCCTCAACCAACCATTAATAAAACATTTAAAAAAACAAAGTACATTTTCTAATGTCCTAGCGCCCTACATTACCCCCTACCTTAGCCCCCCGAAAATTACATTTCCTAATGCCCTACCCACTACGTTAACCCCCTAATGTTACCCCATTACCCCTCACACATCGTTTTAACTAAAAAAATTTAAAACCCAGCTTAAAAAAACTAAAAAATTAAAATAAAAACCTAAACTTAAAAAATAAAAAATAAAACCTAAACTTTACAAAAGAAAATAACAAAAAACAAACTAGACTTTACAAATTAAAAAAAAAAAGACTTTACAAAAAATAAATTTTAAAACAAATTAAAAATTTTAAAAAAAAACTTAAAAATAAATAAATAAAAATTTAAAAAATAAATAAATTTAAAAACAAATTAAAAAATTTTAAAAAACTTTAAAATTTTTTTTTTTAAAACAAATTAAAAATTTTAAAAAAAACTTTAAAAAAAAATTAAATTTTAAAACAAATTAAAAAATTTTAAAAAAACCTAAAAAAAAAAAATTAAAAATTAAAAAAAAAACCGTTGGGCGCCCAAAGGGCCGCCCCACGGGGGCAGCTCAATGCCGGAAAAAAAAAAAAAAAAAAAAAAAAAAAAAAAAAAAAAAATTTAAAACAAATTAAAAATTTAAAAAAAAACTTAAAAAAAAAAATTTAAAATTTAAAAAAAAAAAAAATTTTAAAACAAATTTTAAATTTTAAAAAAAACTTTAAAAATAAAATTAAAAATTTTAAAAAAAAATAAATTTTAAAACAAATTTAAAATTTAAAAAAAACTTTAAAAAAAAATTAAAAATTTAAAAAAAAAAATTTAAAAACAAATTTAAAATTTAAAAAAAAACTTCAAAAAAAAAATTAAAAATTTTAAAAAAAAATAAATTTTAAAACAAATTTCAAATTTAAAAAAAAACTTAAAAAAAGAACATTTAAAATTTAAAAAAAAAAAAAATTTAAAAACAAATTTAAAATTAAAAAAAAAAAATTTAAAAATTAAAAAAAAAGCCCGTTGGGCGACCAAAGGGCCGCCCCACGGTGGCAGCTCGATGGGCATCGAGCTGCCCCCGTGGGGCGGCCCTTTGGGCGCCCAACGGGGCGGAGCCAGGGCGGCGGACGCTGGCTCCGCCCCGTTGGGCGCCCAAAGGGCCGCCCCACGGTGGCAGCTCGATGCCGGGCATCGAGCTGCCACCGTGGGGCGGCCCTTTGGGCGCCCAACGGGGCGGAGCCAGGGCGGCGGACGCTGGCTCCGCCCCGTTGGGCGCCCAAAGGGCTGCCCCACGGTGGCAGCTCGATGCCCGGCATCGAGCGGCCCCCGTGGGGCGGCCCTTTGGGCGCCCAACGGGGCGGAGCTAGGGCGGCGGACGCTGGCTCCGCCCCGTTGGGCGCCCAAAGGGCCGCCCCACGGTGGCAGCTCGATGCCGGGCATCGAGCTGCCACCGTGGGGCGGTCGTTTGGGCGCCCAACGTTTTTTTTTTAAATTTTAAATTTGTTTTTAAATTAATTTTTGTTTTAAATTTTAAATGTTTTTTTTTTAAGTTTTTTTTAAAATTTAAAATTTGTTTTAAAATTTATTTGTTTTTAAATTTTTAATTTTTTTTTAAAGTTTTTTTTAAAATTTAAAATTTGTTTTAAAATTTATTTTTTTTTTTAATTTTTAATTTTTTTTTTTAAGTTTTTTTTTAAATTTAAAATTTGTTTTAAATTTTTTTTTTTTTTAATTTTTAATTTGTTTTTTTTAAGTTTTTTTTAAAATTTTTAATTTGTTTTAAATTTTTTTTTTTTTTAATTTTTAATTTTTTTTTTTAAGTTTTTTTTTAAATTTTTAATTCGTTTTAAAAAAAAAAAAAATTTAATTTTTAATTTTTTTTTTTAAGTTTTTTTTTAAATTTTAAATTTGTTTTAAATTTTTTTTTTCGTAAAGTGTTTTTTTTTTAATTTGTAAAGTCTAGTTTGTTTTTTGTTATTTTCTTTTGTAAAGCTTAGGTTTTATTTTTTATTTTTTAAGTTTATGTTTTTATTTTAATTTTTTAATTTTTTTAAGCTGGGTTATAAATTTTTTTAGTTAAAACAACGTGTGAGGGGTAATGGGGTAACATTAAGGGGTTAACGTAGTGGATAGGGCATTAGGAAATGTAATTTTTGGGCGGTTAAGGTAGGGGGTAATGTAGGAGGGGCGCATTATAATTTTTTTTTTAACTTTTGTAATAGTTTGTTGGGGGTTAGGGTTAGGAATTTATTTGTTGAAAACAGAAAAGTTCAATTTAGGGGTTGATTTTAAGGCTTTCGTAAACAACAGTATGAGATTTTTAAGCCATGGCTATATTTTTAACCCAGAGAAAAAAACGTTGATACTAGTATCAACACTTTTCGATTTGGGGGTTGTTTTTGGTGTTTTTTATGAAAACATGATACTGGCATCAACACTTTTTGATTTGGGGGTTGTTTTCGGTGTTTTTTATGCAAAAATATGAGTTTTTATGGCTAGAGTTCTCGTTCTTAGTATATAGTTCTCGTTTCATAGTATAAGTGGTTCATACATAAATTCATTCAATGTCCAATATTATTTGTTGTGTGATACCTTTTATTACTCATACATGAATCTAGGATAAAGCTCAAAACTAACACATCATCAACAACATATGTTAATGAGAGATACATTAGGTAATCCAAACTAGGCACACCCAACAATGTCCTTAAAAATCATTATATAAACATACTCAAGGATAACAATTAGGTTAAAAATCAAGTCGAATTCATTCCAAAATCCCAATTTCTCATTAAGTAATGACTACTTCTAAGTCATACATCACAGACCATTTTCCCATCAATGTACTACATTATGAACCACTTTCAAGGAATCTGACTTACGCATCACGTGATATATCATGTTTCTTTGGTTTACACATTAGATTATGACATAAGGTCATTCCCTCACAGGATAGCATCACACCCTTACACATTTCCTCCTAGCATGACTATCTAGGTTCCTCATAAAATTTTACAATTTTACAACCCCGTCTATTGTCATTCAACTTTTAATTTACCCTACAGAGTGAAGATCAAGATCATGTATTCATTCGACGTACCAAAATTAATTTTATGTCTCACCCAAACTTGATAATACATGCACATTTCTTGTATTACGATCTTCTCTTATTATTACTGCCAACTGCTTTAGTTGTCACAAGCTTTTATTGAATATCATATGTCATTATACTCTTCCAGTCAAGGACTAAGTTAAATGTCCAAATTTCATTTATGCCGCCTTAATCCCCTTTTTTTTCATCCTTGATACCACTATGGATAGTGCATTCCATGATTTATGAATCAACCACTTATATTTCATCGTCTAAATATGCGCTTTTTACGACAATTATGTATTTACCTTCACTCCATAATTATAGTATTTCATTACTAACTTTTTTTCCTTCTTCTCTTGTTTACTCTCATAGCATAACCCTATCTGCCAATGCAGCGATAGTTCCCTTTTTACCTTTATTACAAACGTAATCTCTCATATATTAATATGAGTTGTTCTATGCACATTCATAAGTATTATTCGTCCATGCAATCCACTTCGCAGGTGTCCCCCATGCTAAATACATAAGCACATTACCATCTAATGCATCATGACATATTACATTGTATTGATTCACGTCTCAGTTTTAAAAATACCTCCCTATCTACTAGTATTATATTAACGATTGCATTTATCACCACCTGGCCCATATGTACATTGTTTATGGGTTGCTTCCTTATTAGGAATATTTTATCCTATGCACCTACTCATTTTAGTCTTCCTGCTTCATTGACCACTCCATTCCTTTGTCCCTACTCAAGTTAATCATTATTCCCCTCGTACTATCTGAATGACTATCATAATAGTGCTCATCGTACTATACACCTATTATCATCGACCTATACCAACTATGTTAATACTTGCATTTACTACATCCATGACATAAATTTTAAATTGCGCCAATATTTGAATTTTTTTTTTCATTTATTTCCTACAACCTTATTGTTTGTATCATATTCGATACTCTCATAACTATGTGTCGTAACAATTACTTTCCATTAAGCATATTACCCTATATTGCATAGTGTTTTACATTACATTAACCCCCAAATCACTTGAAAATTATATCCTTCATCGATGGTATTATATTAATGTTCACATTACGTGGCCCATATGTGCATTGGCTATATATTACTTCATTTAATAATGCTTTACCCTAAGCCATTGCTTGTACTAGGTTCACTAAGTGTTTGCTTCATTATGTGTTCCACATGTTCTTAAGTCATTTGAGCCTAAATTCTTGTTACTCGTTAATAATCCTTAGATATATTTTCCCCTACTAAGCCTTCCTTCCACAAGAAGTTCAACATTGGGGCAAACTTGCCCCTTACTCACTGTTATATTTAAAACTAATTCCAATTACTGGAATCCACCTTAAGAATTAAAACCCTAACCAACAATCATGGATTAGCAAGGCATTGTACTAAGGTACTCCTAGCTGCTCTTAAAGGCTCAACAAGTTGGCATCGACACCAACAAGCCCAACCTCGATCTTCTTCAATCTTGCCTCACACATGATTTCCAAGGAAAGCATTTGAAAGTCTCCGCTATGGTTTCCTTGCATCAAATATTGGGTCCTCTCATAATGACACTAACCCTAGCATTTCAAATCCTCTCCTAAACCTTAACACCTTCCTCTATTGCATCAACGAAAGTACAAATACTCAAGACATGTTTATCGACATGATATAAAGATCTAGTGAACTCTAACCTTATTTTTCTATCATAGGGTTTGCGTCCCATAATGATACAATGAATCATCAATTGTACATCAATGTAAGCTACATGTCCTCTTGTTTATAAGCGTCATAACAAGCTCCAAGACTACTCTACCCCTTTAGTGCTCCATATTCTTATGTTAGTTTTACACCACCTAAACTAATATGAATAATTAATTAACCATCATTAATCACCAAGTATTTGTCATCAACCTATAATTAATGATTAACATTAATTTAAATCTAAGTATAGTATTAACATGAATACACAATTTTAATTTAGCATTTAAATTTAGCTAAATTTAACATTTAAATTTAAACTTAAATTAAATTTTAAGTTCTATTCCAACATTTAATATTACATTTTATGTAAAATGCTAATAGTATTAACATTTAATATTAGCATAAAATGTAATATTATAATTTAAGATAAATTTATTATTAGATTCTCTCTCTCTTTTATAAAACAAAATTAAATTTTATTAATAAATTTAACTTCACTAAATAATGCATTTAAAATTTTAATTAAATTAAATTTTAATAATTCCAACTTAATAACATGCACACCCCCGTTTTTTTTTTTTTGGTCTTCTTTCAAGAAATTATATTAGTTAATATTAATTTAGTATATCTATATTTATATTAAATTAATTTAACATGAATACAATTCAAGCCTTTAATATAAATACAATTTAAGCCTTGCAAGAAATCATATTAGTTAATATTCATTTAATACATTTATATTAAAAATTAAAATATTAAATTAATTTAATATAAATATATTAAATCGAATTACATTTATAATTAAGTTGAATCATAATTAGATTTTATGTTAAGCCCTAACTTAGCTAACCCTAATCCTAACACTATCTAGTCACTAGGAAGGCTTGCATGGGCCAGGTGTCCTCACCTCCGCAACCCACTGTTTTAAACAATAATAATAAAGGAGGTGAACCCTCGACCTGGTTCATTTCTTCGACCATTTTCGGAGTGGGATCTGCTCTGCAACCCAACCAAGAGCTCTTTCTTGCACCTCCCATGACGAGCGCAACTCTGCCATGACCAAAGCTCTGCAAGGGTGACCTGTTCAAGTATAACCTAGTTCCTTCGAAAATGTTATATTCGTTAGTTTTAGTGCACAGGTTGTGTGGTTTTTTTGTTTTGTTTAACCCTCACAGTTTGCAGAGGGCGGTTGGATGGCTTGCTCCTATTTCTTGCGCGATCTTGCTCCCCCTTCTCACTCAAGCGTAGGTCTCGCGCAACCCTCTCTGGTGTTTTGGTGTTTGCATTTTTTTTAATGCAGTTCATTTGTTATATATATATATATAGATAGATAGATATATATATATTTTTCTTTGCCTTTCATGGGCCGGCCGTCCATGGCCGCAGCAGCTCAGCTGCTATCCGCCCGCACCCAGGCCGCGAGCTCTCGGGCTGTGCCATGGCTGGCCCAATAAATTTTAACGCAAAAAAAAAAAAAATTTCATCTCCTTTAGAGTTTATTTTGCTCAGTTAATAGAAATTTAGAGACAGTTTCCAAAGATTGATTTATTCAGCACTGAGGGTTTTTTTTTTATTGTTGCACAGGCAGCATGCCCATTGGGTTTCCAATGGTCGCGCCCTGCTTGGCTGCTAGCCAGCTTGCCCTGGCTGCGCCCTGCGGGCTGCTGGCCAGGCCTCCATGGTTGCTGGCTGCTGGCCGCCAGCTATGGCCACACCTTAGCTTGGCCAAAAAAAAAATTTAAATACGTTTTATTTTATTTATTATGCTCTTCTTTTATTGGGCTCTTAACCCCATTGCCCAGACGGCACCGAACCACGCTGCGCATAATGTACCAAATTCAAACATATATAAATTTATAACCGGGTTACATAACTCAGTTTTATAAGTAGAGAACTCAATTTATTTCTCATAATTCTTCTATGCAGTGTTTAAAGCTTTTTAAGATTCATAATTTGGCTATAAGCATCGACATAGAGCTAGACTAGGGCACTTTCTACCAAAACTCGATTTTTACGGTGTAGGTAAAGCAAAGTCTAGCGAGAATAAAGAAGGATTAGTGATTGATAGTCCTCAAGCAGAGCAAGAAAATTTTGAGGGCTATCAAGTGAAATCCACTACATAATTTCCAACTAATATATATAACAATTCCTTGAAGAATTTACTATTATTTATAAAGAAGGCAGTCGTTTCCCAAAAGTGTTTTAAAATTTTATTTTATTTAGTCTTTTTTTTCATTGATATTATTCATCTAACATGACTTGTTTTGTTTAACATGACTTGTTTTGTTTGATATTTAAAAGACAGGTTAATGAGGTAAAAGGAGTCTCTCACCCAGAAACAGGAATGCGTAATAGAAATAGGGTTTCTTATGAATAACAAGTGCTTCAACTACTTTATATACATGTAAGGAAAATATATATGTGTCTCTTTTGTTTTGTTTATATGACAGTTTAATTTCTTTGCCTAATTTATAAATACCCTTTGAAAATATATTTTATCTCATACATATATAGAATTCCTCACAACCTGATTTATATTTCTTAGCCTCTATAAATTTCACATACCTCGAGGATTTTAAACAATAATTATATTTGGCTAGGTAGAATTTCATAAAGAATTATGTTTTCGTTAAGTAACAATCTAATCATGTTTGTCTTCTCATTTATTTTCTTCTTATTTCTTAGGTTCCCTGCTCATCATTTTCTTTTATGAACCATAGCATAGAACTTGATTCCTCTTTTATACTATAATCACCATATTCTAGGAAATGCTCACTTATCTAATAAATAGAATTTTGTATTTAAGTACTTTTCTGTCTTAAATAAGGGTTTTATTTAATATTATTTTATTTATTTTTCTTCACTTAAACTTAAGTTTCTTATCTTAGATTTCTGCTCTATTATATCTTATGTATGGGTCAGTGCAAGCTAATGAGGGTCACTTTTGGCACGTTAGATGCAATAGAAAACTCAAAAAGCAGGCATCCCTCAACTTACTTGGATTTTTTGATTTACTTACGGAAAATATCTTGCATTGAGTAAAAAAGATGAAATGTAGGAAATTGAATCACGTTTCTGAATATATAACTTTTATGTATTGAAAAATTTGCATAGCTATGTCAAGTTTCATTTTTCCTAACAGACACTTTTTATTTTTCAGGCAAATGATAAGGTATATGTTTTTGTGGGTAGAGCCTTTGAGGGCCTAAATGATGGAATCAAGCTACAAAAATCGGCATGCATGTAGAGAACACATAGCACTTGTGCGCCATTATTTTTCGAAAATTAAATTAGTAATTTTATAATTTTTTTATAATTGTCTAAGTGATCAAACCTCAAAAATAGTACCTCTTTTGTGGGTAGAGACTTTGAAGGTCTTAATGCAAAAATCTTGAAATGGGTTTTTCATAGAACGTGGAGGTTAGTGTCCTCTTGTGCACCATACAATTTTTTTTTGAAATGATTGAGAATTGAAAAAGTTATGGAAGAAACACTAACAATGTGTTCCACGAGTTAAGGAGGTAGGACAGAAAAGAAATTGAAAGAAAATAGGAAAAATTAATATTTCAAAATAAAAGTTACATATTTGGAATCTGCAGAAAAAATGCTATTTGTGTCTAAGATTTCGTCAAAAATGAATCTGTGTAGCATATTGTAACGAGTGGCTAAGCACATGCTTCTCCAGAAACTGGAAGAAATACCCAATTAGCTTTGGTTTTTCATTAACATAGCACAGGTTTGGAATTACCGAAGCAAACTCCAAAGCATACACATAGGATTATTGTTGACATGTGAGCATGTGATTCGGCCTGTTTAAATTCAAAAATATTGCCGCGCTTTTAGATTTAAATAACGCGTATGCGTTATATAACTAAATAACGCGTGCGCGTTATATCAATACTTAACGCGTACGCGTTATATAACTACATAACACGTACGCGTTATATAGTTACAAAACGCGCTCGCGTTATTCAAATCATAAAATACATGTTTAATACTTGAGAAAGAGGGGGTGTGGAAGTCAAGGGAATTTTTGTTTAATATTTGAGAAGGGGTGGGGAAGGGTCAAGGGAATCTATGGTTAATATTTAATAGGGGTGGGAAAGGGTCAAGGGCTTAGAAGGATGTTGGAAGCTTGAGTGGGGAGAGATGAAGGGAATGAGAACATGATGGGCTACAGGGGGTGAAGGGAAGTGGAGCTTGAGAGCACTATTAGGAATAGAATAGGTTCTGAAGAGGTATAGGGTTAGAAGTTGAAAGTGAGACTTGAGTGACAAGGGGGAATGGATGGAGGCAAGGGGGATGTGAGAGAGAAATAAAGAATACAAGGGGGGGAGAGACATAGAGCGAGGGAGGGAGAGGGACAATGGGGAGGAATGGATTTGGAGGGAGTGAGAGATAGATGGGGATAGAACGAAATAAGAGATAGGAAGGGAGGGACAGAAAGTGTTGGTGGGAGACATGCAGAGAGTGGTGGCGATGGAGAGAGAGGGAGTGATAGAGAGATTGGGATAGGTTGAGGGAAAGATGAGGGAGGGATAGAAGGTGAGAGACAGGTGATGAGAGAGGGAGGGAGAGAAGGTAGGGTGAGGGATGGAGGGAGAAAGTTGGAGATAGATATGGATGGAGGGGGGATGGGTTTGAGAATGGAAAGTGACATAATGTGTGTGTATGTGTGTGTGTTTGAGAGAGAGAGAGAGAGAGAGAGAGATTGATGGTTGGGGAGAGAGAGACTAGAGGGAGTTGTGAGCATCATATTCTCCATCAGCATCATATTCTTCATCATCATCATCTTCATGACCATCATCGTCATCATCAACATCTTCATCATCACCATCATCATCATCATCATCATATTCCTCATCAAATCAACATCTCCATCATCATTATCATCATCATGATCATCATCTAAACATCACCATCATCATCAACATCTTCATCATCATCACCATCACCATCATCATCAAAATCTTCATCGTCATCACCATCACCATCACCATCACCATATTCATCATCATTGTCATCTCTAGGTTCCCCATCAACATCAACATCTCCATCATCATCATCTTCTTCATCATCATCATCTTCATCACCATCATCATCATCATCAACATCTTCATCATCATCACCATCATCATCATCATCATCATCATCATCTTCCTTGAATCAGATCAACATATCCATCATGTCACCATCATCTTCTTCATCATCATCTAAACATCACCATCACCATCACCATCACCATCATCATCATCATCATCATATTCATCATCATTACCATCACCATCATCATCAACATCTTCATTGTCATCACCATCATCATCATCATCATTGGCATTTGTAGGTTCCTCATCAACATCTCCATCATTATCATCTTCTCCATCATCATCATCTTCATCACCATCATCATCAGCATCAACATCTTCATCATCATCATCATCACCATAATCATCATCTTCATCGTCATCAGGTCAACATCTCCATCATCATCATCTTCTTCATCATCTTCACCATCATCATCATCATCATCATCTTCATTGCCATCTCCATCATCTTCAACATCTCCATCATCATCACCATCACCATCATCATCATCTTCATGACCATAAACATCTTCATCATCATTTTCATCTCCCCCTTCCTCATCAACATCTCCATCATCATCATCATCATCATCATCATCGCCATCTGAACATCACCATCACCATCATCATCAACATCTTCATCATCATCACCATCATCATCAGCAGCAGCAGCAGCATCAGCATCATCATCAAAATCTTCATCGTCATCACCATCACCATCTTCATCATCATTGTCATCTCTAGGTTCCCCATCAACACATCTCCATCATCGTCATCTTCTTCATCATCATCATCTTCATCACCATCATCATCGTCATCTTCATCATCATCATCATCTTCATCACCATCATCATCGTCATCAACATCTTCATCATCATCACCATCATCATCATCATCATCACCATCATCATCATCATCATCTTCCTCATCAGATCAACATCTCCATCATGTCACCATCATCTTCATCTTCATCATCATCATCATCATCATCATCATCATTACCAACACCATCATCATCAACATCTTCATCGTCATCACCATCATCATTGGCATCTGTAGGTTCCTCATCAACATCTCCATCATCGTCATCATTGGCATCTGCAGGTTCCTCATCAACATATCCATCATCGTCATTTTCTCCATCATCATCACCATCATCACCATCATGATCTTCTGAACATCATCATGATCATCATCTAAACATCACCATCACCATCATCGTCAACATCTTCATCATCATCGCCATCAGCATCATCATCAAAATCTTCATCGTCATCACCGTCACCATCTTCATCATCATTGTCATCTCTAGGTTCCCCATCAACACATCTCCATCATCGTCATCTTCTTCATCATCATCATCTTCATCACCGTCATCATCGTCATCAACATCTTCATCATCATCACCATCATCATCATCATCATCTTCCTCATCAGATCAACATCTCCATCATGTCACCATCATCTTCATCATCATCATCATCATCATCATTACCAGCACCATCATCATCAACATCTTCATCGTCATCACCATCATCATTGGCATCTGTAGGTTCCTCATCAACATCTCCATCATCATCATCATTGGCATCTACAGGTTCCTCATCAACATATCCATCATTGTCATTTTCTCCATCATCATCATCATCATGATCTTCTGAACATCATCATGATCATCATCTAAACATCACCATCACCATCATCGTCAACATCTTCATCATCATCGCCATCAGCATCATCATCAAAATCTTCATCGTCATCACCACCACCATCACCATCACCATCTTCATCATCATTGTCATCTCTAGGTTCCCCATCAACACAACATCTCCATCATCATCATCTTCTTCATCATCATCATCTTCATCTCCATCATCGTCCTCATCAACATCTTCATCATCATCACCATCATCACCATCATCATCATCATCTTCCTCATCAGATCAACATCTCCACCATGTCACCATCATCTTCATCATCATCATCATCACCATCATCATCACCATCATCATCAACATCTTCATCATCATCACCATCATCTTCATCAACATTATCATCTTTATCATCTTCATCTGCATCATGATCATCTTCATTGTCATCACCCTCCTCCTCCTCATCATCTTTATCATCTTCATCTACATCATGATCATCTTCATTGTCATCACCCTCCTCCTCCTCATCATCTTGTGCACTTATGCACTTAGGGATTAATGTTTAGAAGAGGGTCTAAAGGCCTTTATGGGGGAGGGGCTCTAGGAACAAGGTAAGACAGAGAGGGCAGGGGGGAGGGATAAAGGCATAGAGGGTTAGTGATTAAGGGAGAAGAAGGGAGAGAGTGCTATAGGGAGGGATAATGACGAAGATAAAGAGAAGGTGGAGAGATGGAGAGTGGGGTGGTAGAGACATGGCTGAAGGGAGAGAAAGAAACATGAAAGAAACATGTAGGGAGAATGAGGGACAGATATTTAGAAAGAGATAGGGGGTATCTAGGGATTATTGGGAGAGAGCTAGGGGGTATTAAACCATACAAAACAAATGTTAGTTTTCTTTGATTTTGTTCGTTGCCCTAGCCGTGCACCTAACCTATTTATTGTGCTTGACTATATCGCGTCGCGTTTATTCACTACATATCGCGCACGCGTTTTGTATTTATATAACGCGTACGCGTTTTTCAACTCCAGAAATAATGGCCTGTTGCTGTCCGAGAGCAACTTCACTCTGTCCGAACGAAGCAATAATCCCGCGATTTTTCGAACAGCACGAGCCCGCGTCTGAAAATTTTCACATTCTACACCAACTCCATCATTTTTTTTTATGCAGGTGCAGCATTGAGGACATCTTTCATGGTTGCTCACTGTGGTGTTGGGTTATATGGCCATATTTGAAGAAAATAATTAGCAAGCTTGAAGAATCTCCAATTGAAGAACACCAAAGATAAGGCCTTTGAAAGATTCATTTTGCTTATATTTCAGGAGCACACAAGATAAGATATCAAGCTTCAAGACCAACAAGGAAGAACTTCCATTTGCTTATTATTGAAGAGCTTGTAATTGAGGAGCAACAAAAACAAACTATATTGAATTGATCATTGTGGTGATGGGGAATGCACGTAACCGAGTAAACAAATCAACAAGGAAGAAGAGATCTCAAGAAGTCATTGAAGAAGAGAAAGAAAAGAAAAGAATATACATGATGAATCGGAGGCTTTCTTTGGAAACTAATCCAAATCCAATTGTAGAGGATACCATGGTTCATCCTATTAATCCACGACAAGAGGGACCTTCAATTTCCACAATAGTTGTTGAACAAGCACCCCATGGAAGTAATCAAGAAGAAAAACGTAGGTGCTCATTAGGGGATGTTTCAATTCCCACTTCAAGTCAAAGTGATAAGTTACCATCTCAAGATGAAGCTCACGAAGAAACACCCAATTTGCTATCCGGATGTAGTTATACAAGCGATGAAGTCAGAGAGGCGTTGGACATTTTTCCTACTGTTGAAGAAGAGAATGTTATCCACACCATCGATGAGGATGTTGGACTTCCACAAGGGGATGTTGGACTTCCACAGACCATGGATGAGGATGTTGGACTTCCACCATCCAACTACCAGGAAGAGAATGAAGGACACCAAGCTACTACTGAAACGCCAGAGCGTCTTGGTGATGCGCTACATGGTACAATTCCAACCCCCTTACCTCCATTAGCAAGCACACGTCGAAGAACTCCGAAGCGTATACAAGTTGATGAAAGACTTATGAATTCCATTGAAGGTACGCTATCTAAACGTAGTATTGCTTATCAAACTCAACAAATACTTGATAAATATTTTGTTTCTAAATGTGATGGAGATAAATGTAGATTATTTTTATCATTGTTAAAATCTAGGAGCATGAATGTTGTTAGGAAAAAGTTAGGGATAAAGATGATAAAGAATTCTGAACCAAGTTCTCATATAGTTAAAAGCCTAGTAGATGCATTTGGTAAAATTGGTAAGAACACACGTTCAAAGGACCGCAATGCTGCTCGTCGTGTGTTGTCACAATCAATTGCAGATAAGAACACCAGGGCCCTTCGTATTCTCAGGCCTACATCCGAACTAGTTAATTTGAATGTAAAAACCCTCCGTAGGTATTCTATTAGAAGAGAACATCTTGACACAACCGATCAGACAGATTTTTGGGCCTTTGTTGGTTGGTTGCCACGTCGTGACATGAAGCTAGTTGATGCAGTAAAGGGACTAGTGCACAGTTTTTGGCATGATCACACAAGGCCTTCTTCAAACCGAAAGGATGTACTAAAACTAAGAAGGGGTTCAAAGGATCGTGAACCACATACTAAGCATCTTCTTGATATAACACAGACAGAGCTTTACGAGAAATTTAAGATTGAGCATAGACAATTGAACTTGGGGAAAAGATCTTTTGAGAAATGTAAGCCATGGTATGTTAGAATAAATACTCTTCGTAACACTTGTTGTTGTAGATACCATGTAGAATATGAATATTACTATGAAACATTTTTGTACATTCGTCGTGTGTTGCATACTAACATTGTGCAGGATTGCTCCATGACAATACCACCGACTTCATCAAGAGAATTCATTCATAGCATCATGTGCAATAGGCCCGAGGGGCAAACATACTATGCAAAATCTTGTTTGGATGGAACATGCTCCAACTGTGCTGGAATGGCATTATTGAGCCAATGTATGCACGAGAATGGAGACAGTGAATTTGGAAAAATGGTTACAGACATGAAAAGTTTCAAATATATCAACTATGAAATAGTCCCAGGAAAAGAAAGCAAAAAAATACAATTGGTGACATCTCAGGTATGCATTTATATCTATAAAATTATGTTGTAACGGTTACATTTCAATCCTTACTTACAACAAAAAACTGACATTGAGATCATTTTGTGTCACCAGGTACAAGTTAGTGACTTCATCAAGGAATTTATTGAAAAGACACATCAATATGTTCAGCATGTCCACGTGGCACGATGGCAGGATGAGAAGTTTAGAATATGCAGAGATACATTTCCCCTTGGTACTATACTTTCAGTTGTTGATTTTGCCGATAACTACACTCTGCAACCTCAAAATGAGATCCAAAGTCAGTATTATCACTCTGAGCAGGTTTCCTTGATGGTCCATATCACATATAGGCATGGCCCAAATAGCACTGAAGAGCAAAGAGAAATTCTGAAGGAATATCACTTCTACATAAGTGATGATAGGTGCCACGACTTCCACTATGTACGTCATTGCTTCATCATGTTCTATGATCACTTGAAGGGAAGGAACATACAGATGGACCGACACTGGATTTGGTCTGATGGGTGTGCTGGTCAGTTCAAAAATGCACGCATATTTCAGTGGTTGTGTTCAGTGCATAAAAACTACAAAGTGCCACATATGTGGAACTATTTTGAGACTGGGCATGGTAAAGGAGAGCATGATGGAGCCGGAGCATGTGTCAAAACAGCCCTACGAAGAGAGGAATTGAAAGTATCTACAGAATCTACTATTCTAAATGCTCAATCTATAGTCAGGTGGTGCACGTCAGTAATGGGAGAGGAATCAACTATGCGAGTAGAATCCACAAGAAAGAGACATGTGGAGAGATTTTTTGGGAGGTGGTAGACATAGATCGTTCACATGCATGGGAATGCAAGACTGTGCCTGGGACTCGTGGCTTTCATTCGGTTCGAAGCTCTGATAACCCAGTATTTGAAATTTGGACCAGAAAACTCGCTTGTTTTTGCCCGCCTTGTTGTGATGGTGACTGGGATGGGTGTGAATCATTGGATTGGGTTGATGGATGGGATCGCATATCACTTCCACTTGATCAGCGTGCAATTGTTGAGTTAACTCCGTTGGAAGAAGACCAATCATCTATTTTTGCAGATTTTGATCATGTCTCAGACCTTGTACAACCCGGTATGATGCATTTCCTTAACATTTTTTGTTTGTTTACGTAGTCTTCAAATGCACATTAATGGCCTTGTATCGCACGAAAAATATTTTGATCATATACCTACAATCATATAATGCAGGGCACATATACGCAGTGGTTGCCTCAAAAGATACTGAATGGGGTGATGAATACTGGTTGGCACGCTGTATAGATGGAAAGCAAACCCTCATTGTTTCCATGACTGACGATGAAAACAACCACTTTCCAACTGGGTCTATGGTTGTTAAAGGTGAATACTTGACACGGGACAGCAATGGAAAAAAGAAGGCCTCACATAAGATTATCATGGATGAAAACATAGCACATTATATGGATTATCATGTACAAAGATAAGTGAAGATGGTATTATATGAGTGGCTACAAATGGTTCTCAATTTACGATCATCAAGGAAATATTACCCATTTTTAAAGAAGAACCTCATAATGTTAGACTTTCATTGGTAGTTGATGGCAATGGGTGTGCATGAGTGAGTTCGTTGAAACCTTGAAAACATTGTATTGCACTTAGTTTGATTAAATTACACGAGCAAGAACTTTGACATAACTTGTAATGATCATCCAAAATCACAAATTTTAATTAGATACCAATTAGTGCATGCATGTAGTGAATTCGTTGAAACCTTTGAATATAATAGTTTGTTCTTTTGACATAGTGCATTCATGAGTAATAGATAATCCACACAAATCAACACATTAGATTGACACAAGTACATGTATCCAAAAGTACATATATATCCAAAAGTGCATGTCTCCAAAAGTACATGTATATCCAAAAGTCTCCAAAAGTGCATGTCTCCAAAAGTGCATGTCTCCAAAAGTACATGTATATCCAAAAGTATCGAAAAGTACATGTATCCAATGAAGACAATGTACATGTCTCCAAAAGTACATGCACAATAAAGTCAATGTACATGTCTCCAAAACTGAATGTATCGAAAAGTACATATATATACAAAAGTATCCAAAAGCACATGTGTCCAAAACTATCCAAAACTATCAAAACTCAAGCTTTTTCTTGTTCTTTCCCGACGTTGATCCTCTAGGCACATCCCTAGGATCAATGTGCATCCCTAGATCCTGCAAATTAAATATCAATTGTTAAATTCAACTAACTATTTACACTAATACATTAGCTCAACAATTATCAACAGGTGCATGGAAAGTGCATGAAACATTTGGTCACTGAAGGACATCTCACCTCAACTGACAAAGGAGATTGCGTTGCTTGTGTAGCAGATGGAGCCGTCGGTTGAACATCCAGGATGGTCGAACCAGGGGGGCCAGGCACTGCTCCTGCTGGTGGTGGCTACAATGAAAAAATGTTGAAATAGTTAGAAATGCATGAATAAACAATAGGTCCAACAATAATAAACTATGTAAAGATAATGTTGAAATAGTTACATACCTGTGTGTGATCAGTCGCCACTGCAGATGCGGCACTAACTGCTGCATCAACCATCGATGCAAGGTTCTCAGTAGACAACTCGGGTTCCTGATGCAGTAAACATGCAATTCAAACATTAACAAAAACGATTTATGCACTGGATTTCAAGTTAAACAACAAATATCATCGAAGGATATACATTACCGTGGTGTGAGTAAGCCCATGGTCGTGGGCAGCTGGAGTCTTTCTAGGAGTAGAACGCCTCACATACACACGACCCTTGTTCACGAATGGCCTGGAGGGAGATACAAATCCAGGAAATGGGCCAGATGTCTCGGATGGTGCCTACAGTCAGCAAGTGTTCATGTAGTTAGACATGCATGATTCAACAAACAAACATGTATTTAAAAAATGTCATTTTTAATTGTTTACCTGGAGCCCAGATGTTTCAGGGGACGGTATGACCATGGGTACTACCTCCACATTACCTTGCCCCAGTGAAGGATCTGCCATTTGCAAGTTTAATAATTGTAAATATTAGACCGTAGATAGCATTAATGAACTAAAATGTAAAGTATGTGGAAAGTAACAAATTAACAAGTATTAAAAAACTGAAATTTTAAAATGTTTACCTCGGTGTGAGATACGGCAATAGGTGGTATATAAGATGGGCCTACCGAATGGGTAGCATCATGCCCCCCTGTAGAGTCTAGAACATCCGGCTCTGGGGCGTCACTGCCGGCATAAAGCATCAACTGCAAGTTCACAAACATAATATATTAGCTCAAACTATATATATGTGTACAAAGACGAAAATAAATGAAGAATTTATTACAATTAACCATCAACATACCTCTCTCAAAAACCCACTGAAGGCAACATCTGAGGCAATACCATAGCAGGGACGACCACATGATGTGCACTCGTGAGGATCAGTACTAGGATGGGGAATAGTCGATGGTCCTGCACTAGTGGATGGTCCTGATGGTCCTGCACTCGTGGATGGTCCTGATGGTCCTGCACTAGCTGATGGTCCAGCATGGTGACGAGCTGGTGTATGTACCACACCAGGGACAGATGTCCCTTCCTCACCCATATGTTGAACCATCGTGCCATGGCAAACAATCGCCCGTGCCAAACTCAAAAATGCATCCCGTGTCTGCGGAATAATGCGATGTGCTGGTGGGACATCTGGCCCAGGAAACTTCCTGCGAGGTGCAGGGATAGGGTGATCCTGGTCTCGAAGCCTGGCACTGGGTCGGTTTTGGGGCATCCCCCCACCGATCCCCTGAAACTGTAAGATGTCAAAATAGTTAACGTGTTTATGCAACACGAACTCTGCATACATCTTTCGAAGGAAATATAAGGGAATTTCCCTGTTGTTGTGTGGTGGCATATCAAAAACCATGTACCATCTGTCCATCCAGTTATCAACAAATGGTTGAAACGTGCACCACTCAATGGAGATATGCGGCTTGCTTGCATTTGGGATTTCCCCCATCCGAGGGTCCCTAAACAATGCAAATATAACCTCTTTGGATATTTTCAACTTTTTTACTGCATTGTAATCTAGTCCATCAGCATATTGTTGTCTTTTTCTTTCTCTGTAAGATGCAATATCATATAGGACATTTGTAGATTGTGAAATTGTGTCCACAATTGCATCCAAGGTTGATGCAAGTGAACGGCGAATCCTGTCGCCACCACTAAAAGCTGCACTTATGCCCCTCAATTGGGCAAGCTCAATCAATATTTCGGCATTGGTATCCATAGCCGCAACTGCAATAAAGACATTAATACAAAAATCATTAGAAACATATACATGGTATATAATGACGTCTCTTCAAAATTGAACATGTATTAAATCAAACTCACATAAGCAATTTAATGGCATTCACTTACATACATTTAAAACTTAAAATTAAACATTTGACAATTAAAAAGTAAGTTAGTCAGATTGGCAGAGAGGAGGAGGAGGACGATCAAGGCAGTGATGAGTTTGTTGATTCAGGCATGGAGGAGGAGGATCAGGGCAGTGATGAGTTTGCATCTATGTGTCTCAATGTCTCATTGTGTTTTGTGATTGTGAATGACAAATGTGTTGTGATTTGTGAATGATCTAATTTCTATTGAATATTTCATATTTGTAATTGTAAATGTAATTTCTATTGAATATTTGTAATTGTAAATGTTAAATTTTATTGGATGATCTATATGTCTATATTTTTAAATTTTAATATATTTTAAAAATATATTAATTCCGGGGGTCACCGTGTCCTACGTGTCATAATTCTGGGGATCACCGTGTCTAGTGGGGACCAGGGATCAAATTTGAAGGGTGGGGTCCCATTTCACTATGAAGGGCTATGAGATATTGAACACTATTGAAGGGCTATGAGAAATTTATTAATATTTATTCTATGTGTATATATGGATGTGTTCATGTTGCATGGATTGGATTCTAGGTTAACCGGGGCCTTTTTAGAGCAAAGAATGGGGTAATTACTATTTGGAAACAAGTTTTTTATCAAATGTAAATTGCGGTGATGGAAGATATTGAGGGTGCCACATGTTGTGGAGAAATTAGTATTGATTCCTATGATGTAATAGGGAGTTCAAAAACTCTGGTTTCAAGTATTGTCATGCGTAGCTCGATTGATTTTTCTCGCGCTAGGGTTGTAGCAACTGTTATGGCCATTACTGTTAAAAGGATTGATGGGGTGGAATCCCGTGAAATGATGAGTTCTTTTGTTAAGACGTAGATTCAGTGAAATTTGGTGGGAGTCTTATGTTCATTTTATGCACAAAATTTGATTACGTGATTTTGTTGCATTGTTAACTCTCCTCCTAGTCATAGGTACAATCTCTTATCTAATTGTGAAGGTTATCAATCCACTCAATATATTAAAGTTGTAGTAGGCCAAAATCATCAACATATTTATTGTACTCACAAATGTTGACATTCCAATTTCTATGTAGAGCGCCCATTAACATTAGATTGTATGGGACATGTTTTTGAGGCATGATGTCATTATCTCATAACAACAAGCTTTTTATCCATAAATATGTCATCTACAAGCCAACGGAATTGTTCCTAATACTTTATAAAACTTTGTCATAATTATATCAATACCAACATCCCTACCTATTGACTTAGCTTAGAAGATATTACACCTTCAGATAACCAAACCTGATTCCAAGGTTGGTAATCATAAACGTAAAAGCATCATCATAAGGAAATAGCATGTTGTGTTGAGGAAATTCCTTTTTTTCCATTTCCTTCTCAGGATAATATTTGGTTGTGGATCATTTAAAATGTATAATTTATTTTAATATTGGGAAGCTAAATTCAAACTCATTAATATATTAATGTGATTTGATTTTTTTATTAATAATAAGTTATTCTTTTCATTTGAAAATGTAATAGTACATCAAAATTTCAATTTTTACTGACGTAGTAAAGTTGAGAGGCTTTATTTTTCAGTGGATATAGCAGACCTGTAAATTCATAGGATGTCAAAAATCTAGTCAGCCTTGAAGTTGAGCTCCTCAAAGAAAACGAATTTCTTTAAATATGTTTATGGCAGGCTGGCATTGCCAGCTTCGCTTCGCAAACTATCCTGGAGGACTGGAGGAGATAGGGTAGGTGGAACTTGGAAGTAGCTCAACCACAGTGGAATAGGGGTATAAGAAAAAGCTTGTTTCTATTCATGCAATATTATATATTGATGGTCGGAGCCATGGAAGCATGGAATTCGAGCATTGACTTGATACAACAAAGAAAACAAAAGGTGGAACTCGGGAGCTGCAGGATTGACTTGATACAACAAAGAAAACACAGGGTGTGAGGTTGGGAGCCGTAGACGGTAGGATTAACTTGATACAACAAAGAAAACACTGGGCTATAGGTAGGGGCCACGGGCAGGAGCAACAACCTGCAACATTACAAGAAGTTTATGGATTGTGGATTTTGTCTGAAATGCCAAATTCGCGGGGGCACATTAACATAATATATTATATATTGAATACTCAATTAACTCACAGAGTCAGCATTCACGAATTGGTATGTGATAACTTGTAACTTGGTAAGCCCGCTAGCAACAACACGTATGAGCCACCTACCAGGTTTAATAATTTTGTTGATGCCATGAAATGTGTTAAAAACGTAAGCGCTCGCTACAAACACGAGAACTTCGAAGCGTTCAAGCCATGGGTTTCTCAGTGTAAGCCCGTCCACGTAAGTTGCATAATGATATTATTAGAGGCCCAATGGTCCATGATCCATGGATGATCAAACACGTGGATATTGAAGAGTAACCGAGTCCCACTCCCAAGTCACCTAGCTAGTAGCCGCATTCCCAATTTCCCACTAAAAACTGTTGATGGGTGAAATTTGAAGCTACCCTTCTGTTGCAATTTTAAACAGTAGTGGTTAATTTAATTATTGAAGGGCTTACCATGAAATTAATTTTTTTTTGCATGGTAAAATTTGAAGTGGCCTTCTATGACGTGTAAAATGACCTCTGAAGGGCCCTAAAGGCTTCAAATTTGAAGCCTGGTTACAAGGAAGCGGGCTCAGAGCGCGCTTCAGGCCCGCTTTTTACCTCCATGTGCGAACCCTATCCGGCTGCACAAAACCACTGGTAACTCAACACCTGCATCCACCCAATAGATCTCCAACTCAGACTTGTGGATGTTCTTGCTCGACTTTATTGAGTTCAAAGATGCTGCCTGACATAATCCCTTTCGAGGAAGGGTCTGCGGCATGCTTCCCCTCTCCGATATTCCATAATTCCCGTCCTGGCGAACTCATCGGCACATTTTCCCGGCATTGGCCTCCTGATATCTACCGGTAGGAGAGTGTTACATGAGAAGCAGAGGCATCTGAGAAATCAGAAGTGAAGTAATTTGTTGTTGTTTCTTTTCTAACCTTTCTTTCGTCTCCATTTCTAGCAATTTCTCTTCTTTTGCTTTTTAAATTTTCCACTGTTCGTCAGGGGTTCGATTCTCGTTCGGATTGTTTTATTCCACAGCAAAAAGGGCTTCCAGGCTGGATGGTATTATGAAAACCAGCTACGGGATGGGGTGTACTGCGTTATCTGTATCAGTTGTTATAAATTTCCTTTCAATCGTTTCAGCATTATATGATAATTGTATGTATTTGGATTTGATGTAAACAGGCATGGTGCAGATGTACCTATCTCTTGAGAACGACTGCAAGTGGGGGCCAAACTGCCAGCAGTTGCCACACCTAATTCCACAGAAGTAGTCGCAGTCTCTCCAATTGGTGCATCATAAGTTCAGAGTATCATTATCTTTTCACATGATACAAAACATTTTCACATGATACGAAACCTTGCCAGCTAATGAAAAGACATGAGTGCACTCATTTTCATTATATTTAGTGAGTTGTGGCTGGAGGCGGGGACACTCGTGTCCCGTGTCCTCGTGTTGGGTGACTTAGATGGATACATTGTAGAAAGGGGGTCCGAGTTCTATTTTTTTCAATTTTAGGTTGGATTACGAATTTTTGAGTTTTTTAAAAATGATTCATTTTAATTATTCATTCATCTTGGTTGAGGGAGATTGAGGGAGATGTGAATTTAATGAAAGATTGGGTTATTCCCAATTTTATCAATATTAAAAAACTAGGTTTTTTTAAACAAAAAAATAATAATAATTTAGGTTAAAAATGATAAAAAAAGAGTATGGGTGAATGAATTACCTGATTGGATGACAATCTACCGGTGAATTTGTCCCCTCCAGCTAAATCGAGCAACACCAATGCTTGAGTGGGCCACAAACCGTCTTCGTCTAGGGTCAATTTCGCGTTTCTGATGCGTGGGTGCCGCGGGTGGTCGGCAATCGTCGGGACTGTGTATTTAAATTGTTTTTTAGATTTACATAACGCGTACGCGTTTTGTAACTACATAACGCGTACGCGTTTTGTAGTTATATAACGCGTACGCGTTTTGTAGTTATATAACGCGTACGCGTTATTGTTACCTAGCCTACATGTCCAATGACATGTTAGGCTCGGGTCTTACCATGGCAGGTGCTAAACATCATAAACGCGTTATGTTTTATGTATCAGGAACGAGTTTTGAAAAAGTAACATTGCATCTAAAGTGACCCTCATCTTCTTGCACACACCCGTATATGGATTAAATTTCAACCAAATTTGAGTTCTGTTTCAATTTCAATAAAGATTTTATTTACTGCTTATGTATTTTGCCCCTCTTTCTTTGGTAGAACTCATGTCTTAAGTCTTCAAAAACAAGTTTGTTAACAAAAGGTAAAAAAAAAGGTATTTCCCTATGGGTACCCAATCGTTGAATCTATAGGCATTCGTTTCAATCTTCTCTTTCCCATTCAAAGTTCTAAGGTGCCCTTTCAATAGGGTCTCTTTTGTTTTGTAGAAGTCTTTTTTTTTCTTACTTGTATTTATTTATTTTTAAATATGTAATCTTCATATCTCTTTATGGATTGTTTACTAACCCTTATCCTATGTTTGTAGGGTGTAGTTCTAACTATTTTATCATGGACAAGATTGAGTAGACTCGAACAGTTATAAAACCTTTTGATTTTCTTCAAGGTTCTCAAGTTTTCTATTACATGTAAATTTATGCTCCTTAGTAATAAATTTTGTTTTTTGTTTTTTATAGAGCCTGGAGCCTTTGTTCCTTGGTGTCTCTCCCAACTTGTAGTAAGCCCTCTGGTTCCATATTTGGAACCATGGCTTTGATACCATGTGTAGGACCCAAAGTCCTAAATTTTCTAAGTTCAATAATAATCCATGTTCCTTCCGTTTTCACATTCATTTCAAGTTTTCAGTTTTGATTTTCTAACTTATGTCTATTTCTATGCATGTAAAATATATCAAGTTTACATTTACTCTTAATCCAATTCTAACATGTACTTCTTATGTGCAGGTGCAACACCATATAATTTTGTTTCCATATCTTAAAATAAATTTGACAAGGGTAGAATTATTATATACTTGACTAATACAACACACAAATTCATATTTTAATTAATAATGTTTACTTATAAATCTCAAGCATATTTTAACATATTAATTTAATATCACATCCTAATTAATTGTGATTAACCTAATAATCATGCATGACACTATTACCATTCAACATTACTCTCTTAATTACATTTAATTTGATTATTAAATTCTACTAAAGATAAGAATATCCTAATTAACATTAACTAATCACTATTAACACATAATGAACATTAGTAAACCATAATTAACATTATTCCAAATTATTAACATTAATCCACAATAATTAATCATTAACCAACTTTATTAACATTAATCGACTTTATTAACCTTAATCGAAAATAACTAACATTAATCTACATTATTAAGGTTAATCATCATTATTAACCTTAATCGACATGTTAACATCAATCAACAATAATTAACTATTACTTAACAATAATTAACATTATTATTCAGCAATATTTCACGCAATTCACAAATATGTAGGCGAGTTATGTAAGCGTAGCTACTACTTACATACCTCGCATAAGTACACTAATAGTAATAATTCACACACACATCAATCATAATCATGAAACTTATTGTTCTCTGACACAAGTTTTAAACGTAGTTTGCAAGGTACAATCCATTAACTAACTAAAATCTTATTAAGTTACGACAATTCATACATTACTGAGTTACGACACATACTCAATCAAGGGTTTTACACACATATAGTTAGATCTTGTTTTCACCCCTACTTCAAGCTACACCTATCTACTTGCATCATCACTAAATTCCACATCCTATCATTTCCTCTGTTGGACTACCCTGAAATGTCAAGACATGATCGGTTCCAGCTAGAACCCGTAAGTGGAAGTGTCGACTACATCGACCAAGATTCCCTAGCAGGCAACCACCAATGATCATCACACACCTTGGGGAGTGCACTGTAACACAACCCTCCCATGACTCTAGGTTTCGGGGATAAACGGTGGGTAAAGCCTCCACCCTCCTAATGGAATGAGGGACTATGTCTACCCGACCTAATAATTGTGTTGCACATGTACTTGGTTTGTCATCGTATAACCAATCTAGGCAGTTGAGTTTCCTGAAACCATACCCCACCCATGTCATAATATACATCATAATAATAATCATGCGAAAGTAAAGAATGCATCACTCTCATACCATTTATCTTTCGAAGTCCATGTCCCCGAGGCTCTCCCGCCTCATAGGATCCAACTATTACTTAGCCTTTTAACCTGTAAGTTAGTCTCTGACATACAATCTAGAATATTGTGCATAAATCCTCAACATGTGCACATGCATTTCATCATAACATAACAACAATAAATTCATTTATTCGCCATGCACCTTGCATAACACTCATTTTTTCAACATATAACTGTAACGGTATCCACATACCCATCATTCAGTAATTTGCATATATGAGACATAATTAACACATGATACATATCTAAACATGACTACCGATCATAATACTAACATCACACACAGACATATATATATCAGCAAAATAATAGAACCATATGTCCACAGTGTCTTCAAACCAACAAAGTCTCACAATCAAACAAATACAACATATAATAGTAGTTCAGGTAATAATGTCAAAACGGGGCGTTACAAACATGTAGATGTTTCCTTCACCTTGGTGGGCTCATAGCGAGCTTGGGGGTGGCCTCTCAACAGAAAGAGTATATGCTGGACAGAGTGCCTAATGTTAAGTGGAAAATCGCTCTTACACAACCTGTTTGTTGGATCTTCTTTGTTTAAAGATAAGTATTCTTTTGTATTTGAGTATGCAATGTTTTTATTTAATGCCTCATATGATTATGCTAGTATATGCATGCTAGATGTGTGTGGATAAAGATTATTTCCATTATGTATTATTATTTATGCATCTGCACACATATATTAAATGTTATGAATTCGTATTATGGTTATGGGGTGAAATTTATAAGCTCATAATTAGTTATTGTCCCCCTCTGTTGGTCAAATTGATGAATAAGGATGTGACATCTATCACTAAATTGAGAAATTCTACTATAAAGAAAGAGTTATAATTGAAATGACAAAAAAGAGATTAAAAGCATGTAATTACAAATGATAAGTCTCATATACTAATAGCATTATTAGTTCAAGAGGCAAATATTTTTGTATGAGTTAAATTTGCATCGAAAATTTTGATACCTTTGTTTGATCATAGGAAATTGATATTAACTGGTACAAACCACTAGATCTTCAACATCCCTTCGATGAGCATCTAGCACATTTGAATTATGGGAAGTTCCCTCCATGTTGTCCCTATGATAATGTATACCATTACTTATCTGGATTTATGTGAGAAAGAAATGAAAGAGCATATGTAGAACTATAAACGTAGATATATTGCAAGGAACACAATGATACAATAAACTTAGATTCTATTAAATGAATGAAACATAAATCACTGTAAAATAAAAACAACTATAATGGTGTTAGCTTTATCTATGAGAAGAGATATGGAAGCTACAGTCATTCCTGATAAGCTAATTACAAAAGAAGGCCGAAGGGCCTTTTTATCATAAGCATGAGGGAAAAAACCCTAAACATAAAAAACCTAACCCTAGGAGATGAACCGTAAAAGGGTTTGCGGGCCTCGATGTGGTTATTTGAGGTGTCAACTTCTCGGGGGCATAAATTTTGCATACGATCAATGTTTAGGGTGCTTCGTAGCTTGTTGGAAGGTATAGCCGAGAAGTACACATTTTACCCATCTATATCTACCTTTGGCTATGCTTGGACTGTGGCATTGCCAATAAACCTCGTTTAGGGCCTCAAAATGGCCCCAAAATTTTTGGACACAAAAATCCGTAAAAATTGCCAAACTGGAAAAACCATTTTGAGCCAGTGGAATAGGTTATTGGCTACTGATATCCATATGGACCAGTCTAGTGACTTGAAAACCCATCAAGACTGCCAAATTGGAAGAGTTATTTTGAGCAAGTAGAAGAAGTTGGTAACCATTGATACCCATCTAGATCAATTACAAATTAACAATTTACAATTAAGTTGTTTTATTTTAAACTAAATAACAATGACCATCATTTTCATGTCAACCCAACTCAATTTCATATTTACTTATTATTATAATAATAAATTATCATAAATCAAACTTTCATCACCTATCACCTAAATAAATCCAATTGCACTCAACTTACATAAATGTTTGTACTCCCCCATAAACCACTATTTTAGAATTACTAACAGGTTAAGCATAAACATGACATGTGCACTACATAATTAAATACTTTTATTTAGATATTACCTCATTATCAATTGGTATTTTCATTTTGAGTGAGAGCGGTACAAGGTTTGAAGCTCTCTCCTCATGTTAAAGTGTGTACTTGCATTGCATTAATAAAAAATGTTATAAATGAGTGCAGAGTTATCAACCTTAATGAACCCAAACTTAATAAAAAGATGAAAACTCAATAGAAAATTTTGTTAAATGATTTTGGGTGCATGTCTTAATGTTCATAAAGGTATGCAAAGTTTTGATTCAAGTGAAATAGTTTTAACATACCAATTTTTAATGTCAACTTTTTCTTATATTCTCATGTAGCCAATATTATGATCTCAAGCATGTGAATTACTCTTAGTCATTAGGAAACTCATTCCAATGAACTTAGGGACTTAGATTAATTTCTTGTATTTTGTTGAAATGCCGTTAGAATGATATTAAGAATGTTTCCAATGTTTCTATTTTTTTTCAACTGAAAGTTTTTCTTTTGCTATTCATAAGGGTGAATCAAAAAATTTTACAATATATCCTATCCCATGGATAATGAATGATCATTTCGTTTTGACTATACTTTAAAGAATCTATTACTACCAATTATATACTATAAGATATGCTTCTGCCAAATATTCCATAGTTACCATAATTCTATGTTGTTTACCATCCACAATGCCTAAAACAAGGAAAGTTACCAAAATTACCAAAAAACAAAGTGTTCAGAAATAGTTATACATCATTAATAAATATGCATAACCTCATACTCTGGAGGCCTTTTCTCATTAAAGTGAGTAACCTGTAGAGTCTCCTCATCTAGAATAAGTCCTTTCTTCGATAAAGAATCAGCCATGTGGTTAAAGGATCGAGAGACAAGCTTGATAGAGAGTTTTTCATGTTGTTCCAAAAGACCTCTAACTTTCTTCTACCAATGTTATAGGGAGGCCACATTGAACGCCTTTAAATCCAACGCCCATCCAATTATGACAGAGGAGTCTCCAAAAATCTGCACATTAATAATATACAATGAGCTTATAAAGTAAAAAAGACACCATCTAAACACATGTTGGGAACATACTAGGAATGTTCAAATCATCCTCTATAGGGAATGAGAAATTTGAACATCCATAACTTATAGAAGAGGGTTTGGATACTTCTTAATAAACCATGACTAAATACTCTTTAACATGTTGCATGATGCATTAAAATTCCAATGGAGATTGTAGCTCATTCCCAGCAATCAAACATACTTAAATAAAAACCTTGTTTCAACATAGAGTAAGTGAAGTGTGGTTCCAATAGAGTTGAACTTGTCATGATTCGTTAAAACAATAAAAACATGAAACACTTCGTGGTTTGTTCATTGCATTGCATTTAACACGATATGCATTAAATTAATTTTTTAAGTATTTTTTTTATTTAATACATTTTAAATGTTATTAAATAATTTTTTCATGTGTTATTTTTTAAAAGTTTAGATGAAAAAGATTTTACATATATATTTAATATTTATATACTTATATTATATATATATATATATATATATTATAGTTATGATGAAGTTTTATTTGTGGTTTCAATTGATTGATGTATTAATTTTTTTCTAGAAATATATATAAATAATATTTTAAAAATAAAAATATCATATAATTTTTTTATTTAAAAAAATTAAAAATATAACATAATTTGATATTCTTTTTATTAAATGGTGGTTTACAGTTTAATCATTACATAGAGGTTCAACAAGAGAAAAGTAACAATGTTTTCTCCCAACCACTCAAGCTATTATTTCTTATATAACAAATTTGAATATTTATTTTTTACAATTTTTATTAAAATGAAATTTATTATAATTTATTTAGTTAAAATATTTTTCACTTTTTATATATATATATATATATATATAATTATTTTATTATAACTATTAATTAATAACATTTTCAAAATTTTAAAATAAATGTTCACATTTTTCAGAAAAATGTTAAAAATTGAATACCTCAAAATTACCTTATCTTTTGACAATGACAAGAAGACCACTCAAATGTTTGGTAGTGTTATAATCCCACTAAAATTCAAATTCAAATTGCGTGCTGCACAGAATTAATCACTAGTTAAGAAGCTTTCTCATAGTCAAAATTATATTGGACTCATTCTTTTTGGTAAGAAGCACACGTGTTAGGTGAAAATTGACTACCTTATCTTTTGAGAATGACAAGAAGACCACTCAAATGTTTGGTGGTGTTATAATCCCACTAAAATTCAAATTCAAATTGAGTTTTGATTAGATTTTGGTAATTTTTTTTCATAAAATCTTAATTTATAAATGTTTAAATTATGTTTTTAAATATATAATTAAATTTAGTACCCTCCAATATCCATAACACCCAAAAATAAAAGATATACACTAAAACTCAAGACAAAAAATATATTATGAACAAGTGTAGAAAACTTAAAATATTTAAACTAAATCGTATAGAGTCACGTTGAATAATAGTAGTTGTTGAATTCTCACGTGGGAAAAGAATGGAAAGGCGTTCTGAATTTGACTTTAAAGCGGTGCATTCACATGATGAACTCTTTCCCATACAGATACAGAATATTCCTGCATTTGATGGTTGGAAGAAGTGGGGAACGAAAAACCTCTTCGTAATTCTACCGGATCCAAGATTTTCAAAGTATCAGAGAGGAGTTGTTTATTCCCTTATGATCTCGTGAGGTGCGTTGGATACCCAACAAAAGTTATGGTGACTATATTTTTCTATTTGTAAAGGCTGGTTCCTTGCAAGCTGATCATTCTTGATTGTTCGGCGTTTTCCTTTCTGCTGTGCCGTTTCTCTGTTGTTGAGTATATATGTGTGAACAAGAAAGTAGAATCCACAGTGAATGGCATCTTGACAATGTTTATCCGAGTCCTGACCATAAACCCGTATCATTATGCTGTCAACCATGTTCAAGTGAAGAAGTTCAGTTTTCTACCGATTTGGCGTTTGGAGCAAAAAGTCTGAATTGTATCTTCTACATGCCTGCGAGTCCACCTGAATCTTCTTTTATGTTTTTCCAAGTAGATCTCTTAAGCTTTTGGGAGGAATTCAGGTTGATATCTTACTAGAATTATGATTTTTTCCATATCATGTAATTGTAGAAATTGCCCATATTGACAACAAAAATTTGTTTGTCAAAACAGCCGCTGGCACTCTTCTGCACTAAATATCTATGATATATGTAGACCTCATTCAAACTCTGGTCATGCATCATTGTTCCCTGCTGGACAAGCTTTCCAGTGCCTGTGTTCATGCTCCATTTCGACATCGGGTGTGGGAACTGCATCTTTTCAAAAAATGACAACTTTCACTTCAATTCTGCACATTTCACACAGTTGCATTTTGGTCCAAAATGCCAACTTTAACCACCTACAGAAGAAAATCTATGAGGAATCACAAAAACTTATCTATCGGGCGAAGTTATTCCATATAACAAGGAACACACGGCAATTCACAGATTTGAATTCCGATGCACCATTCGTCTTCTATGAATTTCTGGGTTTTACTACTTCTCACTTTTCACATTTTTCCAAAATTTCAAATTTTGGGCCAAAAATGGCTATCTCCCAAACGGTGCATTTCTGGGAAATCTTTGTCTAACGGAAATTGTCCGTCTTAATGAGAATATGAAATGTGTAGTTCAGTAATATTTTTTGATTCCCACATCTAGGGTCACTTTTACTGCCCACAAGCTTTTCAAAATCCCAAAAAAGTGGCCCGGAACAGTGTTTTTTGGCCTTCTTGCTCACCCCGACCTCACATCCTTTGGAGTTTGGCTCCAAGATTCTGAACTTAACATTGTTCCTGCTTCATGACTGCCTTATATCAATTTCAACTCAAACCGACCTTCTGTCAAGCCTCGGGACTCCATCCTTCAAAAGTCACTATTATCCGTTTTCTGTCAAATCGGAGTGTAATGGGCTCGGGGTCTTCACTGGTTCTTTCATGGCCTTCTTTAATGGCCTCCGAGCCCAACAGGAATCATCCCATTCTGAGCCCGGATGCTCCCTCTATCCAAAAATTGAGTTTTCGTCACTTTACTCAATTTTTTTTTTTCTACTCGCCATTGCGGGGCGGTTCGCCGATCACTCCCGCAATTGCGGAGCCATTCAGCGAATGCTCCCGCAGTTGCAGAGCCATTCGGCGAAATCTCCCGTTGCGGAGCGATTCGTCGAACGCTCCCGCAATTACGGAGCAATTCGCCAAATGCTTCCGCAGTTGCGGAACCATTCGCGGAATGCTTCCACAGTTTCGAGAAGATTCGCGGAACTCTTCCGCAAATTTCAGAAGAGAATTCTTTCCGAAAACTTCATCTTGACGCCGAACACTTAGAAAAAATTTCTGCTTTTTCGGAGCAGTTCGCCGAATTTTTCCGCGTCGCGGGACAACTCACGGAATCCTTCCGCAAATTTCGGAAGAGAATTCCTTCCGCAAATTTCGGAAGGGAATTCCTTCCGTAGTTTCGGGGTGACTTCCCGAACTCTTCCGCGTTGCGGAAAAACTCGCAGAATGCTTCCGCAGTTTCGGAGCAATTTGCCGAATGCTTCCGCAATTTCGGGAGCATTCGGGAATCCTTTCCGAAACAGACTTAAACAAATTTTCAAAAACTTTGGAAACAATTTCCGGATTCTTCTTTCCTTGTGACTGCAATTGGATTTGGCCCATAGAGGCCCAATGCTGCAACCAGCAACTCTGATACCAACTGTCACGTACCCACCCATTTAACCAATGCAAGGCAGGTTACATGATGCCAAATTCAGGGCTTTCCCATGATCTCAGCCCATTAGTTAGATTCATATAAATAAATTATGAATGTGCAGATGTAAAACAAATCAATTATGATGCAAAACGGAATTAAAACATCCACACACATTACTCATGCATACAGCATATCAACAGTGATTGAATTAATATAGTGCAGGAGTAAATATAGAGGCATAAAAACACTTATCTTCATTTTTCAACTGCCCAAGCAACTAGCTATGTCACTGCAACGTTCCACCCAGCCATAGGCTCTTCAACAGCTTATACTGAGTCCGTCCGAAGGCCACCCCTGAGCTGGGCATGATTCCTTCAAGGAAAATGGGACATTCACTCTCTCACAACCAATTAATCATTCCATCTGAGCCAAGCCAGTCCATAGCTGGGTTTATCAGGCTACAATTGAACCCTAGGTTATCGCACTCAAGCTCAAGCCCAAGCCCCATTACCCATCCCCATACCCAACATACTCTTCTCTAACACAGTAAGCACAAACAGGGGCATGGATACACATTTTAGACAGTGGGATTTACAAATAAGATGGCCATGGGTTTTCCCAAAAACGCTCCCCACCCAAAAACGGATTGTAGGATGGACAAACAACCACAGGGGGGAAAAGGATTTCTTCCCCAAATATCTCAGCCTTCAACAGCCCAACACGGTCTCTATTGAACCCCCATTCGATTTCCCTTCTTCCCCACTGGTATATAACACAGAAAACGCCCTTCTCTACTGGGGAAATGAAGAAAACGCTGCCACATGCCTGGAAGACGCCCAGGTAGCTCTAAACTCGTGAGGAAGGAAGAATGATCATGGATAATGGCTTGGGAGAGAAATTCATGGCTCTTTTCTTGCCCAAGGAGACAAACACGTTTTTCCATAAAGGGTGGCTTGCCCATACCCGAATTTGGACAGCCATACCTCTCCATTCCCAAGGCATTAACTACCTCAACCAACCCTTGGGAGAAATCAATGGTTGGGTACAAAAGTCAACATGGGTAGTTGAGGGTTTGATGGGTTCTCTCATTGACACTTGGCTTGACCTGATTGGCTCAAGGGTTTGAATGTTTTCCCTCCCAATTCCTTGTGAAATCATGCCCCCATCTCTTTGTTGCATTGCATAGCTAGTTGTGGGTATTTTTATTAGAATGCATATTACATGATATTTGAATTTCCAATGTGCATTGCTAGCACGCAAACCATATGCATCACTAAATCGATGGCGGGGCCTTGGCCTTGAGCTCCTCACCATGATTTCATAACAATATTACATCATTTATAATGTTAATGCCATAGAATCAAACTGGGGACATTACAAACATACTAGGAATGTTCAAATCATCCTCTATAGGGAATGACAAATTTGAACATCCATAACTTATAGAAAAACTTATAGAAAAGGGTTTGGATACTTCTTAATAAACCACGACTAAATACTCTTTAACATGTTGCATTAAAATTCCAATGGAGATTGTAGCTCATTCCCAGCAATCAAACATACTTAAATAAAAACCTTGTTTCAACATAGAGTAAGCGAAGTGTGGTTCCAATAGAGTTGAACTTGTCATGATTCGTTAAAACAATAAAAACATGAAACACTTCGTGGTTTGTTCATTGCATTGCATTTAACAAATATGCATTAAATTTATTTTTTAAGTATTTTTTCAATTTAATATATTTTAAATGTTATTAAATAATTTTTTCATGCGTTATTTCTTAAAAGTTTAGATGAAAAAGATTTCACATATATATTTAATATTTATATACTCATTCATATATATATATATATATATATATATATATTAGTTATGATGAAGTTTTATTTATGGTTTCTATATTGATTGATGTATTAATTTTTTCCTAGGAATAAATATAAATAATATTTTAAAAATAAAAATATTATATAATTTTTTTATTTAAAAAAATTAAAAATATAACATAATTTGATATTCTTTTTATTAAATGGTGGTTTACAATTCAATCATTACATAGAGATTCAACAAGAGAAAAGTAACAATATTTTCTCCCAACCACCCAAGCTACTATTTCTTATATAACAAATTTGAATATTCATTCTTTACAATTTTTATTAAAATGAAATTTATTATAATTTATTTAGTTAAAATATTTTTCACTTTTTATATATATATATATATATATATATATATATATATTTTATTATAACTATTAATTAATAACATTTTCATAAATGTTAAAAAATACCTACTAATTAATAACATTTTCAGAATTTAAAATAAATGTTCACATTTTTCAGAGAAATGTTAAAAATTGAATACTTCAAAATATTGAAAATTGACTACCTTATCTTTTGACAATGACAAGAAGACCACTCAAATGTTTAGTAGTGTTATAATCCCACTAAAATTCAAATTCAAATGGCCTGCTTCACAGAATTAATCACTAATTAAGAAGCTTTCTCATACTCAAAATTATATTGGACTCATTCTTTTTGGTAAGAAGCACACGTGTTCCGTGAAAATTGACTACCTTATCTTTTGACAATGACAAGTTAGACCATGGTTTTGTATTTGCACATTGTATAAGACCCATGGCTTTTGTCTTACCCATTTTATTTGAGCTCTCTTCTCCTCTATATAAATAGAAGCTCTCCTCATTTGTATCTAGCTAGAATTTTTATGGGGAATAAACTATTTGCTCTTGCTCTACAATCTTTAATTGTTTATAGGTAGACCACTCAAATGTTTGGTAGTGTGATAATCCCACTAAAATTCAAATTCAAATTGCCTGCTTCACAGAATTAATCCCTAATTAAGAAGCTTTCTCATACTCAAAATTATATTGGACTCATTCTTTTTGGTAAGAAGCACATGAAGAATCCTTCAAATGGCCTATGTTTGACAAAGTAATGTTTTGAGGAGAAGGATCTTGTGTGTTTGACAAAGTAAAGTTATCGAGTATTTTATTTACGTTTTGGATTTTATGGTGAGTTTTGGTTGTTTTGGATTTCCGGATAAGTTTAGATTAAATTTTTGTAATTTTTTTTCATAAAATCTTAATTTAGAAATGTTTAAATTGTGTTTTTAAATATATAATTAAATTTAGTACCTTCCAATACCCATAACACTCAAATTATGCAATTTTTATAACTAATAAATAAAAGATATACAATAAAACTTAAGACAAAAAATATATTATGAAAAAGTGTAGAAAACTTAAAATATTTCAACTACACCTCAGAAAAAACGTATACAGTCACGTTGAATAATAGCAGTTGTTGAATTCTCACGTGAAAGGCGTTATGAATTTGACTTTAAAGCGGTGCATTCACATGATGAACTCTTTCCCATACAGATACAGAATGTTCCTGCATTTGATGGTTTATGAATTTGACTTTAAAGCGGTGCATTCACATGATGAACTCTTTCCCATACAGATACAGAATATTCCTGCATTTGATGGTTGGAAGAAGTGGGGAACGAAAAACCGCTTCGTAATTCTACCGGATTCAAGATTTTCAAAGTATCAGAGAGGAGTTGTTTATTCCCTTATGATCTCGTGAGGTGCGTTGGATACCCAACAAAAGTTATGGTGACTATATTTTTCTATTTGTAAAGGCTGGTTCCTTGCAAGCTGATCATTCTTGATTGTTCGGCGTTTTCCTTTCTGCTGTGCCGTTTCTCTGTTGTTGAGTATATATGTGTGAACAAGAAAGTAGAATCCACAGTGAATGGCATCTTGACAATGTTTATCCGAGTCCTGAACATAAACCCGTATCATTATGCTGTCAACCATGTTCAAGTGAAGAAGTTCAGTTTTATACCGATTTGGCGTTTGGAGCAAAAAGTCTGAATTGTATCTTCTACATGCCTGCGAGTCCACCTGAATCTTCTTTTATGTTTTTCCAAGTAGATCTCTTAAACTTTTGGGAGGAATTCAGGTTGATATCTTACTAGAATTATGATTTTGTAGATTGCATGTACAGAGAATTGCACGTTTACCTCGGAATACCTCACCAACATAGGTATGTTTCAATTTAGGCCCAAAAGATCCATCCATGCCTTCTTGTTAATTCTGAGTTTACTTTATTTTGTGTTGTCAGTTCGAGCAGAGAAGCTCCCTGTAGTAGAAACATTACTGGCCTTCAAGGGAAGCATCAGGGATGACTCTAACATATTGAATGACTGGCATAATAATTACAAACCTCCTTGTAATTGGACTGGTGTTGTTTGTGATTCTTCCAATACAGTTATTAGAGGCCTTAGCTTGAGCTACAAAGGACTTTCAGGCTTTTTGTCTCCTGTAATCTGCCAGCTTCCAAATCTTACGGACTTAGAGTTTGCAGGCAACAATTTCAAGGGTCCCTTTCCGGCATGGCTATCTAATTGCACTAAATTAGCCAAGTTGGATTTGAGTTTCAATGGCTTTGGGGGTCCTCTGCCTGAAACTATTTCTGATTTTCGCAGTCTAGCCTATTTAGATATATCAACTAACCAATTTTCAGGAGCCTTGCCAGAAAGCATAGGAAGACTTTCAAAGCTTGAGTACCTGAATGTCTCAGTTTGCCAGTTCAGTGGATCAATTCCTCCCCAAATCGGTAATCTCTCTGAGCTAACAACCCTGTTTCTCTCCTGGAATTTCTTTTCTCCTCCATATCTACCCTCAAGATTGAGTAACTTGACTAAATTACAAGTGTTTAGCTGTGCAAGATGCCCTCTATCTGGAACCATACCGACATGGTTTGAAAGCTTGAGAGAGCTGGAATTTCTGGAGCTAACATATAACAATCTCACAGGTCCTATTCCTAAAGAGATCATGCGCTTCCCCAAATTGAAAATGTTGCTATTGTATATAAATCAATTGACTGGGAAGATTCCTGCTGAGATTGGGAACCTCACATCCCTAACTGACATTGACTTGGATAGTAATTATCTCACAGGTCCCATTCCTAAGGAGATCACTTCATTGAAAAAATTAGGTCTGGTACACCTCTGGAACAACAGCTTGACAGGTGAAATACCAGAGGGTCTTGCTGAGCTTGATCATTTATATGATATTGCTCTGTTCATGAACCAGTTAACGGGCAACTTAAGTTGGCAACTCGGGAAGAAAAGTAAACTTATTATCTTGGATGTTTCAAGTAATCAGCTCAGTGGGTTGGTGCCTCCACACTTCTGTACCGGTGGAATATTGCAAAAGATAATATTGTTCAATAACAACTTCCATGGAAATTTTCCAGACAACTATGGATCCTGCACAAGCCTAATTAGAATTAGAGTGCAAAATAACCGCTTGTCTGGAACTGTTTCAAATGGACTGTGGGGGCTTCCTCGTTTGACTATCCTTGATATTTCGAGCAATTTTTTCAATGGATCAGTACCTCCTGACATTGGAAGAGCTGCCAAGCTTCAAAACCTTCTGATTGCTCACACTCAGATAAGTGGAAGTCTGCCAAAGGAATTGGGCTTCTGCTCAAACTTGAAAAAACTGTATTTAGATGAAAACAAGTTCACAGGTGAGATTCCTAGTTCACTTGGTTTTCTTGGGTCTTTGATTGAGTTGAGCTTGGCCAATAATCAACTTACAGGAAATATCCCAGACACTTTTGGAAAGCTGGAGCAACTTATTAGTCTTGACCTTTCTCATAATTCGTTGGAAGGCAAGATTCCAAGCAGCTTTGCAGATCTCAATCTTTTATCTTTCATAAAATTTGATCTGTCCTTCAATAATCTTTCTGGCCATGTACCTTTTCCTCTGAATAATGCAATTTCTATTGCTAGCTTTAGGGGCAATGCTGGACTTTGTGTACCTGGGCAGCCAATGTCAAAGCATTGCTCCAAGACTGGAACTAGTCACACAAATCTTATATGGATTCTATGTTTAGTTATAGCTATATGTTTAGCAACTGGTTGTGTTTCTACCATCATCATCAAGAAAAAGCTACAACACAAGAAGGACAGTTTGCTTCTAAACTCTCAGTGGGACATAGTGCCATTTGAACATTTGATATTTGATAAAAGTGAGATTCTGAACAGTTTGAAAAGAGAAAACCTGATTGGTCATGGAGGTGCTGGCCAAGTTTACAGAGTTTTCCTAAGAAATGGTGGGGTTGTAGCTGTTAAAAGGCTGAACGTAAAGAGAGATAGTGAACTCCACCATGATCATGGGTTTGCTACCGAGGTAGAAACAATGGGTTCAATTCGGCATTCCAGCATTTTAAAATTGCTGTGCTACTTATCAAACTGTGACACAAATTTATTGGTCTATGAATACATGCCTAATGGAAGCTTAGGTGACTTGCTGAGAGGGAATAATGCTCATATGCTTGATTATCATATCCGGTACAAGATTGCGCTTGGCACTGCTCATGGCTTGTCTTACTTGCATCATGACTGTGTACCCCCCATTGTGCACCGAGATGTAAAGCCAGACAATATTCTGCTTGATGATGAGTGGGCACCGCATCTAGCTGATTTTGGAATTGCAAAGATCCTTGACAACATAAAACCAATAGGGTACACAGTTTCAAGTGTCCCAGGCTCAGTCGGATACATTGCCCCTGGTAAGCATACTGTTGGTTTTCATTGTATGTTTAAATTTCAATCACTCTCTTAGGATGCTGGCGTTCCTATTTCAATCAATTAAGCAGCATATTGTAGAAATATGGGCATTGAGAGACAGAATTGTTAAATCTTTGCTTCATTGTTTTGTCATTCAAGTCAAAATCCTAAATGAGGAGGTATTTGATAAATACATATTCTTTTACTTTTTATATTTTATAGATATATTAGTCCTTAGCTGAAAGCATCATGCACTTGCATAGACCATTACATCGGGATAGATGTCAAAACCAATGTAATTTTGATCAATCATGCAACAAGTAGTTACTAATATGAGCAGGAATGGATTTGATAGAGGATCAACAGTGCACTACACTTGCTCCTTGGACATTAGGAGACTCAAGTTTTTTGAATTTCCTCTGAAATTCCCTTAATATATGGATGGTAACCCATTTATTTTTATTGCAGAATATGGATTTTCCAACAGAGTTAACGAGAAGAGTGATGTATATAGCTATGGAATTGTGCTGCTAGAGCTTTTGACTGGAAAGCGGCCCGTTAGAACAGAGTTTGGTGAGGAAGTGGATATTGTGAGATGGGTTGCTATAAAGCTCAGTGCAGGAGAGGGTTTACAACAAATTATTGACAACAGGATGTTAGGGGGTTCCAGGAAACAGATGCTTTTCCTACTGAGAGTAGGATTATTGTGCACCAATAGATTGCCATCAAATCGTCCCTCAATGAGGGAGGTGGTAAAAATGCTATTGGAAGTTGGAACTCTATGACTATCCAGCGAGCATCCCTCCAACTCATATAAGTCGGACGCATATAGCTATCTGCTAAACATATGATTGTCGATGGCCTAACTGAATGTGTATCCTTTTCATCCAACATATTGATAGTCTTGACACTTATTAATACTTCTCATACCACTTTGTGATGATTAGTAGGAATGGATACACATAGTTGCTTACAGAGTTATTGTAGCATATTCAAGCTGTTTAAATGGTTATGCTATCACCTAGAGCTTCTTCATCCAGTGTTACAACATGAATCTATGTAGGACTCTTGGGTTCTTAAAGAGAGATATAGAAAGGCTAAACAAAAATTCAAACAAACATGGTGGATGCATTAGCATATGTTGAAGAGTATGTTTCTACCTGAGAATTTGCTGGAGAAATTGTTTGTGGAAGACAGAGTTTTCTCTGCGATTGAATCCATAGAGTTGTCAACGTTTTGAGCCCGCAGTTGTGGCTCTTCATCAGGACAAAGACTATTGTCAAGTTAGGGTAAGGAGCAAGAATATTTGTTGAAGAGGTCAAGGCATTGGTTGTACACATAGCCATTGTTGGAAACCTAATCCGTTAGGGTTAGGTGAATATGAACAGCCACCTTGGAGTCCAAGAGACAGATTGGAAGATGAAACCGAGTGTCTCTTCATATTGTATTTATACATGTATAATCTTAATGTAAAATTGAGCTTTCAGGCTTAACTTTCATTGTCTTTGTTTATCTTTCCAACTGAGCATTCGAACAGTGGTATTAGAGCAAGGTTTCGATCCTGGATTGCTATACATATCCTGTATAGCAATCCATCCATCAATTGTAACGTTGACGTTGCCAAGAGATTTTATAATAATCTTCAAGTTAATGGATAGTTTCAACTTTGAAGATACGAGTTGAGGAACTCATCTATGAATGGAAATGTTGGATCTCCACATCAATTTAGAAGAGATGAACTGATTTGCCTATGATCTTTATTGGTTTTAATAAAAATTGTGAAATTTTCATCTCTTGGAAAATGATAAAACATTGAATATTTCAACTTTGTAGAAGTTATGCATATTAGGCATTTCAGATCTTGGAAATAAGCATATAACTGAAGAATATTCACCAAAAAGTATTGTCAAAATGTTTCATAGGCATTTGTTGAAGGTGTCATAACTAAATTTAATTACTCACTGGCTTCTTGCAAAAAAAACCTGGGATTGAATGGACTCCACCAAACAGCATCAAGTTAATTTTACAAACAACTATTTTACACCTCACTGAAAAGAAAGAACCTTTTAAAGCTTTACTGGAAGTAGTACCCCTGTCTGATAGAGCCCTTGCGGGGTGTAGCTTCATTCCAAACAATGGAAGAACATGTTTAATATCTAGGGCATTGCATTCCAGTGAGGCTTTGAAAGGTCTACCTACCTAGTATAACAAATTTCCATGTTTGTTTTGATTCAAATTAAAATAACAAATCCTTTAATCACATTTCCAACATGCTATTGTATAGCAGTGAGGCTTTGAAAGGTATTCTCTTCACCATATGGATACCTACCTAATATTACAAAGTTCCATACCTACCTAATAGCACAAAGTTCCATGTTTATTTTGATTCAAACTGATATAACAAATACTTCAATCACATTTTCAACATGGTATTTAATTTTTTGAATGGTTGAATTTTAATTTTTTGAATGGTTGAATTTTACACAGAAGCAAGTTTAACCAAAAATGGAATTGCAAAAATTACATCTTGCACTAAAAATTTACTTGAATACCGGATATAGAGATGAATGTAGAACATAAAGGATATTTGTATACAGGGTATATAGATGGTAGTAAAACTTAAACATATTGAAAAGTTTAATGGAGAAATTCCCTTTTTCTTAAAACTTCACTTGTGGCTAGTTCTCTAGTTCTCTGAGTTCAAGTTTTGAAATGTGGAAAGTGCAATGGTAAGGCCAAAGGGAATCACCAAAAACTCATAATGACCTTGATATATTCTAAAGGCTGTTTTTGGAATGTCTTCTTTCCTCATTGTGGTCTGAGGATATCTAGAACGAAGATCCAATTTGGTAAAGAATTTTGATCCTCCTAATTCATCTAATAATTCATCAATGACAGGAATATGAAACTTATCTTTAATGGTCATCTTATTGAGCTATCTAAAATCTAGACACATACACCATGAACCTTCCTTTTTGTGAACCATCACCACTGGTGTAGAGAAAGGAATTTGGATAGGTTGAATGATCCTTACTTCTAACATTTGTTGAACCAATTTTTCAATCTCACTTTTTTGTGCATTTGGGTACTTGTAGGGCCTAATGTTAGGTGGTACACTTCTTGGTTGCAAGTGAATAGCATGGTCATGATCCCAAATAGGTGGAAGAACTTTAGGAATCTCTCCCAATACCTTGGAATGATTGTCAATAACTTGTTGAAGACCCCTGGATTAGAGGGTATAAATACTTGAACATCTAGTGAGCACAACTGTAAAATTACTCCATGGTGTCCTTTTTTCAACAATTTCATCATGTTGTTAGAGCTTATCACTTTATAGGGTTTGATTGTAATACCTGTGAGTTCAATTTCCTTTTCTTTATGAAGAGAATCTCGTGAATAATTCCTGAAAATTAAGAGTCATCGTTCCCAATAATTGTAGCCACTGGACCGCTAATACAACATCAACACCACCCATTTGGATTGCAATCATTGGGATATCTAATGAATACTCACCCATAGTAAGCTTAATACTGTGACACTTCCCTGAACAATTTATGGTACCTCCACATGCAATCATTACTTGATATTCTAGTATGGGGTATATAAAGCAATTGAGAAGTTTGGTTAATTTGCAATCAATGAAGTTATGGGTACTACCATAATCAATCAACAATGTTACTTTTCTCTTTTTTATATATCCTTCTATCCTTAGAGTTTGAGGAGTGCTAATGTTGGCCAATGCATGGAAATATATGGTTGGAGTAGTATCTTCTATATCTACATCTCAATGTTGTCCTAAATTTGGACCATCTTCCTCTTCATGGTCTATTCAGAATAATTTATTCTCACTACACTTATGCCCCTTATTGTACTTGCCATCACAATTGAAACATCGTCTCTTTTCTCTTCTTTCCTCCACTTGCTGAGGTGTCAACCTTGTAGAATTAAGTTGAGTGGAGATGGGAGAGGAAACATTTCCCTCTCTTTAGGTGTTAGTGGTAGTCCTTCTAGTAGCCATATTTTTATTTTTGTGCCCTCCTTCAGCTAGCACCGTATTTTTACTTTCGATTTTCCTTACCAGACTAAAATCACTCTCCAATGATTTGGGTTTAAAGATATGTACCTCATGTTGAATAATCTTCTTTAAAGTTCCCATAAAGAGATCCAACAAATTTTCTTCCAGAATATTCTTCACACTTAACTTCTGAAATTGCTTTATGTGTTTTGTAACTGTACCATTTTTCTTGAGATTTATCAATTGGCTAAAGAATGTGTTTCTCTTAATATCCCCATAATGTGAAATCAGTTCATCCATAGATATAGACCAAGAGAAAATAAATTCATTTTACAGTCACAAATCCATTGGTAACATACAAATTGATCATGCTCTAAATACAAGGATGAAATAGTTACCTTTTGTAAACTTGGCACTTAGTGTAGATCAAAGAATTGCTCCATCTAGAATATCCATGTTATTGGATCAATGTCATCAAACTTTCTCATATCAAGCTTGGAATCCATTGGTTCCTTTGCCCCAGGTTGAACCCATGATGATGTGGATTTGGAGTGTTGAATGATAAAGTATCGAATAATCGAACCTATTATTCTCCAATTATTTTTCAAATTTCTCAATTTGTCACTGGAACAAGTCTTTATTTTCCTCCTTAACCTTTGGGTCTTTAGGAGATTAATTATGAAGAATTATATGTCTTATCTCATTTAGCATTGCCTTCACCTCTTGAAGATCCTCTTTATTGGCCATCTTTAAAAGATCCTCTTTACTAGCCATTATTTTCCATCTTCTTTTGTATATCCTCTTTGAATTTTAGGAATTCAATATTATTTACCATAATTGTATTCTCAAGGTTTCCTAATTGGTTGGAAAACTTGGGCAACTCATGGTTCACTTCATCGTGCTCCTTTTGTGTCACAGTTGATCCTTTAGGAGGTTTAATGCGAGTATAAATTTTGCTCCACCTCTTGCCATTTTATCTCACTAATATTTAATAGATTCTTCAAATAAGGAAAAGTAACAAATGGATCCAACCATCAACAACTCTTGTCATGCCTCTTATGCTTTCCAATTTGTCGAATCTGCTACACTTTTACTTTATGGCATTAAAAAGAGAAGGTGGACTGAACTTATAACATGTTCCAATATTCTTTATGGCTGCGTTGTTCTTCAATAATTCTAATATTCTCTTTAGGGCATTACCTCCACCTTACTATTCTTTATGACTGCATTGTTCTTCAATAATTCTGATATTCTCTTTAGGGAATTACCTCAACTGCAGCTATTTCCATAAGCAATTGGACCACCCTAAAAAGTCTTTAGAACACTGTAAGATGCAAGGTAATTGAATTTTTTTTGGGTTCAAGCTCGTTGCTTTAGCTAATCAAAATTCCATAGGGGTCAAAGTTCACTAAATACAACAACAACAAAAGCAACGATGATTCATTAGGTCCAACCTGGTATATGCCATCAAATGAATCTTGTCAGTCTCAGCTCGCTACCTATCCATTGAATGTCACGACGTATACCTTATATGTTGGTTTCATGTTCCGTCTAGGCCGATAAGACAAGGCATTCCCCTCTTCGAAAGAAAGGAAGAGAATATGGATGCCCGAACCTTGTATTCAATCTTTTGTGTGTATAGTTGTCGCATTGAACAATCAGCTTATCCCTCCCACCAACCCCTGATGAACTAGCCGAGCAGACAAAGAGTGTGACGTGGGCATACCAAGAAAATTAGGCTGAACCGAGTCCTAACGAGTGCTCTTCTATATATGCCACATCTCCTATGAACGAAACCACGAGGGTAATTTATTGTACGTACTAAATAGTTGTTTTCCAAGTCAAACCCGGTATGGATGAGAGCTGGAACAACAACAAAAGCAACGATGATTCATTAGCAACAAGGATGAAAAAACAAATGGCATACCTGCAAGTTGGCCTTTCCTTTCACAGAATGTGGGAACGTTTCTCTCTTTAGTAAAGGATAAAATTACACCTTGCCTTTTGATACTTGCCTTTGTGTTGCTCCATTCATGTGGTAGGGACTTGTTGTTCAGCAGCTACCCTTGTTTCAAATGCAATTCAAACATTGTTAATTCAAACATTCTTATGCCTACAACTAGTTCCATTATAAGATAAAACCTATGAAGGGGGAATGGATTTCCAAGTTATCATTTGAACCTCTAATGAGACCACCAACTCTCATAATCCATACCAACCATTTTAAGTACAAAATTTTCATCCTATTTTCCATATTAACCATGAAATTAAATGCATTTCTATGCCTAATCAAATAATGATTTCTTAGTTAATCATGAGCCTTTTTAATACATTCTATTAGCACCTATTTTGTGCTAAGCATTTGAAAGGGTCCATACCCATGGAGAACAGAGCAAGGCCTAATTTCCTTAAGCCACACGCCCAATAAAAGTGAAAATCAAACAAATTTTCAAGCATTTGCCTCCCTAAGTCTAAGAAGAAATAATGATAAAAATGCTAAGTTTAGCACTGCAGTAGTGATGGATGGCCCAGATTAGCAAGCTAAGGAGATCTACGGTCCATAAGAGATTCGAATTTTAACATACAAAAGAGGCAAAATCAAAACCAAATATAATTTCATGTCAAAGTATGGGGGTTTTTAACCGAAAATGACTGTTTTAGTCATCATTTTGCAGCAGCTGCTTCGGCCAAACCGGAGGGAATTTTGGGAAACTAAGAGAGTTTTATCTCCAACACGGGCCAATATCTAATAACCTCTCTCAGAATTTGCACAGGTGTCATGGTTGAAGAGAATCAAAGGGTTTTATAGAGGGTAATTTTTCAGTTTTTGCGTTTTCTGCGTGAGTCATCATTTTCCAGAGTAGATCCTGGCCAGCTGGAGGAAAATATAAGGAAACTGAAAGAGGTTTTTCTTCAACATGGACCAATATACAAAAACCTCTTTCAGTTTTTACACACCTATCACCGTTTGGGATATACAGCTGTCGCACCGAGAGGCAGTTTTCAGCAATCCGCGGCCAAAATTGGGCAAAAAGTTGTTGTTGTCAACTCTCTGAGTTGTTGAATCTTCTGTACAAGTGTCTTTTCTGTTGTAACCATCCTCCATGGAAGCCTCTCGACCCTGAGGTCCAAATAGATCTATAAATTGAATGTAATAGATGAAGAATAGGTTGGAAAATCAAATGGTTGAGGCCTTGGGAGAGCTCTGCTATGTTCTGAAACATTTTCTTGAATAAATTGCAGTGATTGAAGCTGGTTTTAATGGCTGATATTCTTGTGTCATCCTCCTCATAGTCTGTTCATCTCTTTCCCCATGTGAATTTGTGTTTCTCTCTTTTTTATTCCATTCTTTGTTATTTCCTTCATGCTTGGATCAGAGTAACAGTTAAGTAGAATTCATACAGATTATGCTCTGCTTAGCTTATTCCAAGTATTTCACCAAATATATTCTGCTAAAGTTGATGTAGGATTCATCCTTGTTAGATGCCTTACATTGATGGACTGTTTCTTTTCTCTTCTGCTCCACAAATTAAAATCTCTTTGACTGTGAATGGCTGGCTACCTTGCCTCAGTTTTGACATTCATAGCAGCAGCACTGTATTTGTTTTAAGTTTTATGTTTTGACTCCATTGCCCATTAGTCTTATGATTTTCTCTCCAAACAATGTTTAAATCAACTTTGTTTCCAGCATAAATCTGATCTTCTGTGTTGTTGTAATTGAATATTTTTAATGTTGAATGCTGGTGTATGTTTCCACTGTTGACACCTTTGAGGATTTCCAATATTCTATAAGTTTAGAGAGAGTCCTCTCTGTTTATGTTTGATCAGAAGCGTAAACCAAAGATTGGTTAGTAGTTACCCAAGATTACCCTCTCCACAACCTAGGGGGTCAATTTTGGTGTTAACAAATTGGCGTCGTTGCCGGGGAAGAGATTGTTTCACAATCCCTGGGAGAACGACAAAGTTCAGATCTGAATGTTGATGGTGAACAGCAGGCAGACATCAAGAAGGTTGTATCATTCACCTGGCAACTCCACTCAAAATATTTCCAGTGCGAAGGTGACTCCATATCAGAATTTGATATGTTGAAGGTCTCATGGCGACTCCACATTCAAGAAGCCCAGCAGCCCATTGTTTCACAGGCTAGTCTCCTCAATCTTCGAATCAGAATTTGCAGCCTCAATGTTTCAAGATGACTTCATTGTCAAGAAGGTACGCTCCTTTAAGCAGGTCTCATATTCCTAGTTTTCCAACTCAGATCCCTAAAGTGGATTGGCAAACCTACCTACCTAAATTCGGAAATGAAAAGGAAGACAATGCTGCTTTGCATTTAATCAAGTTTCATATGCATGTACGTAAAATAAAAGTTCAATGGCATGAAGATTGTCTTATGAAAATGTTTATGGCCTCCCTGGAGGGGAAAGCTAGGTCCTGGTATGAACAATTGTCGGCTGCTAGTATATATTCCTTGAGGAATTTTCATACAGTATTCTTTGAATATTTTGAGAAATCTTGTCCATTATTGTTGCTAGTAAAAGACTGCTATGTATGCTTTGACGGTTTTATTCAGAACCTGGAACATGTTTATAGAGATGATGAAATCTTAGATGATGAGATCATAGAAGCTTTGCATGACAGCCCTTTTCAACATTATGAAATTCAAGAAACTCTCAAAACACAGTAGCACCCTCAGCTGAAAATAAAGAGAGCAGTAATCATGTTGATGATCTTTATATTTTTTCTCTCGAGGTGGATGAGAAGTGTTTTCAGTTTTGTCAATCATCTTGTGTTTCTGAAGAAGATCAGATCAGTTCCATTACATGTCATACTTTTTCAGAAGCTATTGATCCAGGGAATCCTGTCTTATTTGATTCACTTGAAGGACAACACATTGATGTTTGTCTTAAAACACAAGAAGCAGATCAAGTCTCAGATGATGCTACTAGTTTTTCATTAGACAATAAAAGTGAGCAGATCTTACACAGTGTTTCTAAAATTTCTCCTCTATCTGGAGATGAAATAGATCATCTCCTGAGAAGTCTTGATACAACCCCAGTTAAATCAGATCTGCAGTGCTCACACAGTCCAAGATGTGTAAATAAAACTTCCTCTATTTCTGGAAATGTAAATCTGAATTTAAAAGATGACAGTCATAATGATCTTTTGAAGGAACCTATTTGTGATGATGATTCTCCACAAGAAAATCAGCGATTAGACACCATTTTCTTTCATCAAGAAGATAGGGCTATCATGTCTAATGATCTTGAAAGGTTTTGGTTGTTTGAAGATGTTTTAGACTATTTTGAGACGGATAGCATGCCAAGAAGAGAGCTAGAGTTGCTCATATTGAATGGAAGTATAGTCAATGCTCGGATATCAGAAAGCCACACTTCCCTATGCATCCTCATGGATCCACAACCAAGTATTCTTGCAGGTCAAATTGAAAGAGGTACTTGCATTTTTGTTGAATCTCAGGACATGGTAATGTTTCAGATTGTTGAAGATCCTTATGCTAAATTACTACTGTATAAGGGGAAGATGAATTTTCTTGCACTTATAGACCCTGAGCTCATTATCGGTGGATGTTTAGAGTGGCTTGTTCTCTGTTTTCTTTGTTTGTTCAAAGAGAGTGTAAGCATGATCCACGCAACTGGCCAGTTATTGGATTGGCTTCACTGGCACTTTTGTGTCATTTGATTCAGCAGTAACATTTCAATGAAGTAGGGTAGGTAGTAGCAGTAAGCTCACAGTGAGCATCTTTTTCAGCAGATTTCAGCATGTACAGTTTTAGTTCTGAGTTTTGTTTTCAAACGTTCTTCAATTTCAGTCTTCAGCATGCACATATTTTCAGCACTTTTCGGTTCAGGTTGCAGTATGTACAGTCAATTTTCAAGTTCAACTCAGAAATTTCAGCATGTCTTTTAGTCAATTGCTGCATTTTAAGGTAGTGAATGGAGTTTCAAGCAGATAGAGCAAAGGAACTTTGAATGGAAGAGAAAAGAAAATGATAAATGGTGAAAGAAAAAATGCTTTATTGGATAAATTTGATTCTATAAGCCAATGTTGACTTCACATTTCTGAGCCAATATTTAAATTCTTATATAAACAAGGTTCAAAAGGCTTTATGTTTTTATGAAGACCATATACCCAAATTGCTGAGATTTAATGGAAAGAGAGGGTTCAAATATTTTATGATTGGGCAAAAAGTTTTCGATGAAAGTGTTAAAAGCAAACTCTTGGCAAAAGAGAAAAATCTTCATAAAATTGGCAAAATTTTGGTTTTAAAACCTAAGTTGGCGTTGTGTTTTGAGCTAAGGCTTAAGATTCTTGAAAACAAAGGTTTCAAATGCCTATAAAGACCAAAATTAGCGAAGGAAGAGGCTTTAATTTTTATGATATAGCCAAAAGTTTGAATTGAAACTAAGGTTTTAAATTTTTATACAGCCGAGAGTTTGAATTTTAATGAAGACGGAGGTTTTCAATTTGATTTTTGGGCCAAAAGTCTTACTTAAAATCGGAGCAAAAAGACATTCGGGCCCAGCCACCTGCCAAGCCAAATAGGGGCCCGCGCAGGCCACACTTGCACCCAAAGCTTACTCTCGAACATACCTTCCATTTGTTACCTGGTATGTAGTTGAAGGCGCAGTGTATATAAAGACCAAAGAAACTTATTCTCCTTTGCATGTGGATATTTCCATGCATAAAAATAAAAAGGCTTAAAACTCTGGCGAAATGTTTTCCAATTTGCTTGTATATCGACGTTACTTTCTCGCTCCAGGCGCCCAGCCGATCACCCAGAGGTCCAAGAGATGTGGTAGCTGTTGGAAGGGTTCACATGTGAAGTTCCTTTCAGAAGTTTGCAAAGGATATCGGGGGAACGTTAACATTTCCAAATATTTTTCAGCGTGGACTTTTCTGAGGAAATTACATGATGTCACACATCTGTGGAAAATAGCCTGTAGGTTGCATCCATGTCTCAGATACTGCATGCAGAGGTAAACAATAAAAACGCCAGTATGCTTTTTCCGTGCTAAGTAAATATTCAAGCCTGCACGCTACTATTCCAAGCGAAAACCCAGCCCTTCGTCAAAGCCTGCAAATGGGGGAGCTACAAGTTCCATGTTATTTTGAATGCTAACATGTGTTGGGCATTGGCATCTCTTAAAAAGCTGAATATCGCTTCCAAAGGGATACATCCAGTCCAGGATGGCACATTTATAACAAGAGGAAGGGACCTATTGCGCTTGAAACTGATGCGTTTGTGGCTCTGATGCCCAATCAGAACAAGGGAGTCTCGGCCGAAATCTTACCAATAAGTATGTTGGGTTTTCCAAGAGGGCGAAAATGTGCTTCACCAGCTACTGTTTTTTCCAGAAATTTTCTATCAGTTTCCGGTCCCCGACTCAGAAGGAGGCCATCTCTATTCTTCCATCAAACATAATGCTGAGAGCTGCAATGTCCAGTCGCACTAGTGTTGAATCTAGGTTATATGGCCGGTGGGTAGCAGCGATGGTGATCACTTCGCCTTTCCCTTCAAAGCCGTCCAAGCAAGTAAGGAACAAATAGAGAGTGGCATCACGTTCTTGTCCTCCAGAATTTTCGATAAGACCACGCTGCCTCCCAACGACATTCAGCCCATCAATGAAAGCAACGGCAGGTGCATCTTCTCTTGTTTCTTGGTAAATGCTCATACACGAGAAGCACTGCGCTTAACCATTACTATTTGTTACCTCCACACATTGCATGCGTACAACTAAAAGCGAAAATTACACCAAGAGTCCGCTTTTAAATTCTTTTGGGATGATCAGGGATTCATACTTCGGTGTTTATCGCTTGTATGCTCTAGAGGTTAAGATTGAAAACACAGCTGTAGGTTGGCTCCAGATTCCACGAGGGTGACCGAGCCATTGAGTGGAAGTAGCTTGCAGATGAAATAAGCATTCGAAGTGTTGGACTGTGATTGCACTCATTTAATTATCTGAGTCTGAATAGTGCTCGTGAACTCCTGTAAATAGTGCTCGTGAACTCCTGTAAGGAGATTGTATAGTAGTAGAATTACATGCCGACTTTCATATAGAGGCTGCGATTTTCCAGCGAAAAAAACTACTATTGTTATTCATATAGAATCAAATAGTACAAAAAAACTGATTCTTCTGTCGAATCAAATACAAGTCTCTTACAATAACCAGCCCACCCATGTGCTATCATATCCACATCATACATTGTATCAAAATGGCCCAAAAAAATTATAAATACCCTATCGGACTACAACAGATATAACTTAAAATAGCCCATCAAGAACTAATTCCCAGATATTACATTCTGTCCAATAGGCAAAAAGGATTAGTCAAAAAAAGAGACAACCCCACAGTCCTGAGGACTGTCCTCTAACCATTCTTCCCAATGAAGCTGACCTTCAGGATCGGATAATGCTTGTTTTGATAACTTATCAGCATGTGAATTATGCTCTCGATAGATATGCTGGAAGCTAATATTGAGTTGTTTTGAAATTTCCCTGCGAGTTCTGTGTACCCAATGTCGAAGACTTAGTACATTGAGACAGAAATCTCCAGCAGCCCATTTAATGGTGACTCTGGAGTCCCCGAAAACTTTGACATTGACCAAACCGAAGATGTTGGCAATTTTATGAACACACCAAAGCGCCATCAATTCTGCTTTCATATTGGAGCCCTGTCCACAATTGAGACTGAAAGAGAAGTAATGAGACTCATTGATAAAGATAATTCCCCCCACAGCACAGATTCCATGTTGAGATGCTCCATCGAAAAAGAGGATAGGTTGATTGACTTTGAAATTGAAGATACTAGATCTATCCCTCTTTAGTTTATGAGAATCAACCCTGCAAAGTGTATTCATTTGTAGAGCAGCAGAAGCACAATGATGAACATCTGGAGGTCTATTCTGAAAAATAGCACAATTACGAGAGTACCAAATAGACCAGGATATGCAAATGACAACATAAAAGTGCTGTCGATAAGCTCTAAACCAATGTAAGAGAGATTTGTTGAAGTCATCCGAGATCCAGCACTGAGAGATGTTCAAAGAATTTGATATCAAATCCCAAACTTTAGTAGTGAATTCACAGTTCACAAAAAGATGTTGCTTGGTCTCTGCTTCCTTTTTACACAGAGGACAAATACTGGGCCCTTTCCAACCACGTTTGCAAAGATTTTGCCAGGTTTTCAGTCGATCTTGCAGTAGGAGCCAGCAAAAACATTTGAGCTTTAAAGGAATGGACCATTGCCACAGTTTTTCATACCACCAATCTTGGGGATAGCAGTATTTAGATTGGATAATTCTAGTATAAGCAGAAGATGCTGTAACTTGTCCTGTAGAAGAGTTACCTCCCCAGACAATTTTATCAGGCTCAGAATTTAGTGAAACTCCAGCTGACATTAACCTGGAGATATAATCTTCCCACATACAGGCATAGGAACCCGTGAGACCCAAATCCCTTGAAGTAATCCACTTGGAGCTATACAACAGACTCGAGTTCTGTATGAAAATAGTGTTCAAGGTTGTCATGCCAAGGATCTGTAAATAATGTGTGATCACATCTGGGAGAAGAAAGTTTTCATGCAAACCGATAATGGGATCAATTCCAATACGAACCTTCGACCCAGATCCAACTTGCCACATAAGATCAATTTTAATCCAATGGAGAATTTTCATGAATCCCCGCCATAAAGGAGAAAAATTCCAGCTTGAGAGTTTTGGATTCCTAAACCAACATGAAATGTCCATATTGATGTACTTACTGTGAATAAGTCGAGACCAAAGTGTGTTCCCGAAAAGGCATCTCCAGAGGCTTTTGAGCCTTAAAGCAGTGTTGAATGTTGTCAAGTCCTTGACTCCCCAGCCGCCGAACCTGGTGGGTCTGGAGATGATGTCAGATGCAACCATATGTAAATTTCCAGAATCAACCATGCCTGACCAAAGAAAATTATAGCAATATCGATTGATGGTCTTAATGATGGAAGATGGAACTTCCAACAATGTGAACCAGTATACCGGAATGCTGCAGAGAACTGATTTCAGCAGAATTAGCTTTCCCCCTCTGGAGAGAAGTCTGTATGCCCAGTGTGTAATACGATTTTCAAATTTTCTCAATAACCAGAACCAATCTTTTGCAAGATAGTTATTTGGTTTGATAAAATAGCCCAGGTACTTAAAACCTTGTTCCATAGGGTAACATTTATAGGGGAGAATAGCAGTGATGTCTTTCAACTGGTCTGCATCCGATGACAAGTGATAAAAACATGATTTACCTTCACTGACCTTCATACCCGACGCTCTGCAGAAAAGTTGAAAAATGTCTTTATAAGATGCCCATTCCTCAAGAGTGTTGACTCCCACCACCAGAACATCATCAGCAAATCAAACATGTGTAATCACACAATCTCTTTTAATAGTGATACCCTTGATCTGATCACCCAAAGCAGCAAACTTTATCAATCTGCTAAAACCATCCATGATGAGGATAAAAAGCAGGGGGGAAAGAGGGCATCCCTGTCTAATTCCCCTGGAGCATCTAAAGAAATCTGAGGGGCTGCCATTAACAAGCACCGAAATGTTCATAGTTGAAATACACGCCATTATCCACTTAATGATCATTGATGGAACACCAATTTGTATAAGGATAAGCCTGAGAAATGACCAATTTACTCGGTCATAAGCTTTTTCTAGATCCATCTTAAGGACTAAAGCTTTTTTCTTATGAATCTTTATAGTATGCAGCAGCTCCTGTGCAATACCAATGGCATCATGAATTTGCCGACCTGCCAGAAATCCAAATTGCTCAAAATAGATGTGCTGTGAAAGCGCAGTTTTTAAGCGATCAGCAATGATTTTAGAAATAAGCTTGTACAGCAAATTGCACAGGGCAATCGGCCGGTATTCTCCAAAGCCCATCGGCTTATCCTTTTTAGGGATGAGGGTAACAAAAGTCGAGTTCAGGCCCCAGGAATATATCCATTTAGCCTAGAATAATTAACCAAATCTTTTAATTCTGTCCCCATAAGATCAAAGAACTGGATGTAAAGCTCAACCGGCCACCCATCGGGTCCGGGGCTTTTTTCTTTTGCGAAGCACTTCAAATTTTTTTCAATTTCTTCTAAAGAAACCTCATCTTGTAAGCCATCAGCACCTTGTTCATCAAAGAAACGAGGGAATGAAGAAGCAACTTTGATTTGATCTGTTATTCTGCAATCACCCGTATCACTGTAGATGTGCCCAAAAAAGGAGGAAGCTTCAGATTTCAAATGTTCAAGACCAGAAATATGGTTGCCTCTATCATCAACAATTTCCCAAATATGTTTAGAATTCCTTCTAGCAGATGCATAGGTATGGAAAAATTTCGAATTCTTATCCCCATAAGATAACCAAGTGGCACGACTTTTCAGTCTCCACTCTTTTTCCATTTTCAGCAGAATTTCCTCTTTTTTTTTCTCAGTCTGTCTCATGATTTCAAACCCTTCTATTGACAAAGTGTTATGAACATTATCCGAGATAGCTGTCTGTAATTTCTGTTCCAAGTGGGTTAATTCCTGTTTATCAGCCAGTTTCTTCGCTTTTATCCATTTGGTCACCACTTCTTTGAGTTCTTTCAATTTGTGACAGAAATTCAGGATTGGATTTGTACCCAACACCTCACAAGATATCCAAAATTCCTTTACCATGCCACAGAAATTATCATCTTCCAGCCAACTGGAATTGAATTTGAAAGGAGATGCCATCTTCTGTCCCATATCTAATTGAAGGATAATGGGCCAATGGTCCGAAAATTTATGTTCATAAACCCATGATCTATGTTGCTGGAAAGTATTTAAAAGCTCAGCACTGACAAGAAATCTGTCCAGACGTTTATGTACTCCATCCATTCCAAATCTGCCATTTGTCCAAGTGGGAGATAGCTTATAAGGCTTGACATCAACAAGTTCTGCTTCTTCAAGTAAATGAGAGAAGAAACCAGCTAAGTCATCCAGTCTTGCAGTAGCTCCCCAAATTTCAGAAGCATGCACTATAAAATTAAGATCCCCAGCGATAATTAAATCTTTCAAACTCAAAAGACCTGAATCTTGTAGTGAAGACCAAAAAACCTCTCTCTCCCGATAAGGGGCGTAGCAGTTTAAGATCGACAGGGAGTGATTATTTGCACAGAAAGAACCTTTAAGAAAAATTCCCCAGGGCGTAATGTAAGCCTTAAGATCAAAGAAATTAGGATCCCAGGCCACAGCTAAACCTCCAGAGAGCCCACAAGAATCAACAGCAGAAACCTCCCAATTTGGTAACAATTTACAGATTTTGTGAATAGCTTGTGAACTCTCACACATAGTCTCCTGAAAAAAGATAAGAGAAGGGACAGTAGAGCAAAAGAGATTGGCTAAAGCCTGTGCCCTAGACACCTTAGCCAACCCACGCACATTCAATGATAGAAGGGACATTAATTAATGGCAGAACCGGGGGACAAAGCTCTAAGCCCCATAGGAGATTTAGTAACAGACCCATCAACATCCTCGATCCTTTTTGAAATAGGAACATATCTGTCAGGATTCGGAGGCTCATAATCTTTATAATTCTTTTTTTTCCCTTTTCGAATGGTTACATTTTGGAATTGGAGAGATTGAACAGGGTTTGCAGAAGACCCCCTGCCAAGATTTTTTGAATAGGAAGGCAGAGGTGGGAATTCTTCCCCTGATGCCGAAATCATGTATCCAGCTTCAGCTAGGATGGCCTTATCCCCTGAGACAGAAGGAAGGACAGAATTGTGGGTTTCCGGAATCTCTGAACAAGGATCATCAAAATTCGAAGGAGGCTGAATCAATTCCACAGAATTTGAAGGTTGTATGGGCCCAGAGAACAAAGAAGGGTCGTCCCTTATTGGAACCGAGCGTTGTGGAGAAACAAAATCCACACCCGAACTATCAACTTCAGAAACCCCAAAAAGCTTACGACTAACAGAAGTGACAGGAGTTTTGAAAGAAGAACTGGCAATAGGTAAACCTGTTTTTAGGTCATGGCGCATTTGTATCTCCCCTTTAGAAATTCGACTTTCCAGAAGTTGTTCAGATTTTTTAATAAAATCAAGTTCCGCAGGAGATAAATCAGGGCAAGATGGGGAGTTGGAATAAAACTTACCCGCTAGGTCTGAATCGTGTATCCGGTTATGAAGTCTAGGAGAAGAAGCCTCCTGTAGAGGGGAGCTGTGCTTGACAATGAAGGGGCAAGCAGAACGAACATGCCCAATTTGTCTGCACGAAAAGCACCGAAAAGGGATTTTATAGAAATCCAACGTCTGCTTCCAAACTTTATGTCCCCAGCCGATTTCAATCTCCGCCGGTAGCCCAGACCTAGTATCAATTTCTACCATGACTCTGGCGGCCCGCCGATCAATTCCATGCAAATTCTGTTTGTCCAGCCGGACAAATTTACCAACAGCATTTGCTAAACCCTTCAAAATTTCCTCTGTCCAAAGAACTATAGGAAGGCCAGGCACAAGCATCCAGAGGTGCCGTATGGGTTGATATTCGTGGATGGGGTCAAAATTAACATGCCACTTCTTGAGGTATAAGGAGCCTTGTTTAAAAATCCAGTTTCCTGCTAAAATCACCTCAGCATGGTCGGCTTCAGCAAATGTAAACAGTATCCACCTGTTCAAAAGCAAATTAATTCTCGGCACCATTCCAGTTATTGGCTGCCAGAATTTGGATACCCATTCCATGATTTCTGACTTGTTACCAGAGCAGAATTCCAACCTACCCACTAAGGCCCGATCAGCCAGGATTCCAATTTTTTCAAGATTGTATCTCTCATCAATATTATAATGGGCAAGCTCTGATCTGGCTTTGAAAGTCTTTAAACGTCTTCTAGTTTTGGCTCTCAATCCATATACTTTGCTCCCCTGTGGTCCCGAAACCCCATCTCTTTCATGTATCTCAACGGAGTTAACCAGAGGACGGTTCACAATAGGGTTTGATGTGTCGGGAGGAGAAATCGAGAAGATATCACCTACCATCGTAAAGATGGAGACCGCCACGTGCCGGTGAGAAAGGGAGGCGATAGATGCCATGCCCATAGAGGCTGCGATTATAGAGGCTGCGATTATAGTAAGGAGCTATAAGGTTTGACTAAATAAAGGTCAAAATTAAAAGCCAGTTGTCTCACAAGATTAAATTTGAAACCCACGACGGCAGCTATCCAGCCACGTGTAAGTTTTCACTTAAAAGGAGAAATCGGACGGCTATTGTCTTATCTCACCCCCTACATGCTCGAGAGATAAATTTAGTGAGCCTCGCGATGGATGTGACCGGAGACACGTGCCATTCGGTGGTTGGCATCGCGAGCAAGGAAGGGTGTTCAAAAAACGTTTTGTTGCCGTCGCGATGGTAAATAAAGGCCAATGTAAAAGATGGGATCGGGCATCAACCCCGCTATTACTAGCTTACAAAGAATGGATTTCGCAGTTATCAGAGCTGGAATATCAGGTGTTGCGTGTGCATCTTCGTTAGCCAAGAAAAGAGTTGCAGTCACCGTGTTTGAGTTTGCTAGAGGCCCTGGAAGTCTCATGTCTCAATGCTGAACGCAGGAAACGGCCAAGCCTCTCATTCGAGGTCTATTTGAAGGATCTAAATCACTTGTAAATATAGCCAAAGTTCAAGAGTTAGTAAAAGAAAGGAGGTTGATGTTGCCATTTATGAAAGGATGGTGAGCACGGAGTAAAAGACATTGGAGTTGATGAAGGGATGCCATCAGAGGACAAACTATGATCTTCAAATCATTGCACTTGTGTTGAGAAAGTATCGACTGTCGCAAATGATAGTTGCGGTGGTAGTCTTGAAAATAGGGAATGTAAGCTCGAATGTTAAAATTTATGTGCTGATTGATGCGAACAGGGTTATGGAGGATGCAACGCCATATTATCAACTGAACGGTGGTGGAAAAGAAAGTCATCCCTTTAATGAATGCACCGATAGTGCGTTGTCTCAGAAAAAGGTGAACCGATGATACTTTATCTATGATGATTGTCACCACAATCAGTGCATATGAGCAGGCCGCTTTTGATTCTAAAGTAGATTGGCATGTGAGGACGATCTGTATCTCCGTGTCAATCATATCTATGTTAACTCTGATGGTATCAAGGAGACTGGTTATATATACATCATGCCTAAGAACGTATTGAAAAAATTCATTTGCATAGTTGATCTTAGGACTCAGATTTCAGGGTATATTTATGGTATAATCCCTCCAGACAATCCACGGGCAAAGGAAATTCGCTGTATAGCTATGCCTCCACGATGGGGAACACATCAGCAAGTTCATTTACTTCTGGTTTTTCCAGAGCATGAATCTTTGAATGATTTAGAGCCTTTGGGATGGATGCATACACAACCCAATGAGCTTCCTCAGTTATCATCTCAAGACTTAACATGCCATGCTCGAACCTTGGAGAATAGTAAGTAGTGGAAGGCAGAGAAGTGGGATCAGACTAATATCAGGTGTCAGCAGTAGCAGAGCAGGTTTGTTTCCAATGAAGAGGATTGTTTCAGTTGCAGACGAGGCTCAGTTACAGGATCAGAAGGGCTAGCAAGTTACAGGGTTCAATTGCAGGTCAGAGTGCAGGTTTCAGTTCAAAGTTGGGAGACGCCCAATGGATCAGGCACTTGGTTTACGGGTTCTTTGCTACCTCGTATGGAGGATAGCATCCCCGGTTGGAGCCACTTGTTAGCACCTATTTTGTGCTAAGCATTCGAAGGGGTCCAGACCCATGGAGACATGAACAAAATCTCATTCCTTAAACCACATGCCCAATGAGGGTGAAAATCAAATAAATTTCAAGCATTTTCCCCCAAAGCTAAGATGAAATAAAGATAACAATGCTAAGTAGTGATTCGAATTGCAAAAGAAAATCAAAGCTAAATGCTATTTTATGTGAAGGTATGGGGGTTTTTTCCACTTAAAATGACTGTTTTAGTCATCATTTTGCAGCATCTGTTTCGGCCGAACCGGAGAGAATTTCGGGAAACTGAGAGAGGTTTATCTCCATCACGGGTTCATCTAAAATAACCTCTCTCATAATCTTCATAGGTGCCATGGTATAAGAGAATCGAAGGGTTTTGCAGAGGGAAATTTTTCAGTTTTCGCATTTTCGGCGTGAGTCATCATTTTCCGGTGCAGATCCTGGACAGCTGGAGGCGAATCTAAGGAAACTGAAAGAGGTTTTTCTTCAGTATGGACCAATCTACAAAAAAATATTTCATTTTTTAAACATCTATCACCGTTTGGGATATACATCCGTCGCACCGAGAGGCATTTTTCAGCAGTCCGCGGCCAAACTGTTCAAGATTTTGTTGAAACCGATTCTTAAGTTGTTGAATCTCTCTGTATAGGTGTCAAATATTTTTTTAACAGCTTCATACTAAGATAGCTCGAACCTAGGGCCAAATAGATCTATAAATTGAATGTAATAGATGAAGAATAGGTTGGAAAATCAAATGGTTGAGGCCTTGGGAGAGCTCTGCTCTGTTCTGAAACATTTTCTTCATTTGCTGAATAAATTGCAGAGCTGAAGCCTACGTTTTGGCAAGGATTCTTGTGTAATCAGTCCTGGTAGTCTGTATCTTTCTTTTCCCATGTGCAAATGTGTTTTCTCTCTTTGTTATTCCATTCTGTTTTATTTCCTTCATGCTTGGATCAAGGTAACAGTTAAGTAGAATTCATAGAGATTATGCTCTGCTTAGCTTATTCCAAGTATTTCACCAAATGTATTCTGCTAAAATTGATGTAGGATTCATCCTTGATAGATGCCTTACATTGATGGACTGTTTCTTTTCTCTTCTATTCCACAAATTAAAGCTCTTTGACTACTAGTTGCTTGCGAGTGCGTTTGCAGAATCTTTGTGAATATTGCTTTCAGAACTAGTTAAATTTGACTCCATTGCCCTTCAGTCTTATGATTTTCTCTCCAAACAAATGTTTAAATCATCTTTGTTTCCAGCAGATATCTGATCTTTTGCATCTGTTGTAATTGAATATTTTTAATGTTGAATGCTGGTGTATGTTTTCACTGTCGACACCTTTGAAGATTTCCAGTATTCTGTGAGTTTATAGAGAGAGCCCTCTCTGCTTGTGTTAGGTCAGAAGCATAAGCCAAAGACTAGTTACTAGTTACCCAGGATTACCCTCTCCACAACTTAGGGGGTCAATTTTGGTGTTAACACATCCCATGTCCTTATCCAAAATGTACTTAATACCACCTAAGATCTAAGTTTCTAAAATTGAGGAGTACAACATTGATAGTTTTGAAAATAATAAATAATACAATAATCCATAACTAACTAAGCTTTAAAGCAATATGATGAAACTTAAAACTTCACTATCAATTTCTTGCCGATAAATTCCAAGCCTTTCTTAAATGAGGAATTACCTTGTCCAAATAAGCTCTATTTCTAATTTACAAATTTATGTAAACCAATGTTTAAAAAAAAAAGCCTTTCCTAAATGAGGAATTACCTTGTCCAAATAAGCTCTATTTCTAATTTACAAATTTATGTAAACCAATGTTTAAAAAAAAAGCCTTTCCTAAATGAGGAATTACCTTGTCCAAATAAGCTCTATTTCTAATTTACAAATTTATGTAAACCAATGTTTAAAAAAAAACTTTAAATGACCACCTATCAAATGCACTGTTTTCAACTTCGAGTGTAACTTCCATTAAACATTATAACAATGAAATTCCCCTCACATCCAAGTCTTTGTTACCTCAACCTCTCTATGTCAAAAATATCAAACCAATTCTCTCATAAAAGTTTACCTATTTAAGCCCAAAAAAACGTTGGTTGATATCATTAACTTAATAATTGTATAAATAACTTCTTAGATAAAGTCATATAAACTAGCTTCAAATAGATCACAGTTTCCCTTAGATTGACATATTTTAATTAAACTCATTTCCATTCAAATTATAATTAAGGCTATGTGCAATAGATATTATGATAATAATAATGATGATGATAAAAAAAATTAAGGTCACAACCAAGTCAGACACCAATTTGATGTATAAGAATCCCTTGTTTTTGGGACAAGGAACCCCCTCCACACAAAAATGACTCATTTAGTCTACAAAGGTGTACATACCCTATTCCCCTTTGGATTTGAACTTGTGATATTTAAGAGGGAAACACATGTTCTTAATCATTAGGCCCAAATCTTATGTAATTCCTTTATTATAGAAATCATAAATCCATAGGTTCCATATAAAGCCCTTTATTATGTTAAAGTCAAATCCTAGTAATACAAGGAGTCCTTCATCTCTCAAAAGTTATTGGAGAGTAATACCTTTGTCCTTCTAGTATGTCTAACATGTTAGCGTTGTCCTCGTGTGGTGTTGCTTCTGCTGGGGGTGCTGGTGGCTCGGCTGTGTAGGAAGCTTACTCCCATGAAGACTCTTTGGACATCTTTCTGCCTCTGGACCACACTTATGCTTCTGGCCTCGTCAGTAAGTTCGTTTCAACTATACCTTCACTACTTAAATCCATTTCCTCGGAGGAATTGTGTGTTGCTCTTTCACCTGATTCTCTATTGACCCCTGCACCGGCCCCATCTTTGGCTTCCCCTATTTCGGATGTTTTGGTTACTGAAACCCTGACTGGCCCCTCTTCACTGTCATTGGATGACTTGTCTATCGGGAATCCTGTGCTTGGACAGCATCTTATGCACCCCATTTCTTCCGCAGACCCGTCCTCATCTAACGACCCTTCCCTGGAGCCTGGCCTTGAACTGGACTCTTTGACCACTTTCCCTCCTCTTCCTGTGCCTCGACATCCGCCATTGGACATTTATTTGTCTCCTTCCTCCCTCGGATATTTTGATGACTCTCAGCCTTTATGCTCCTCCTCCCCCAAGCATGTTTGCACTCTACTTGTTTACTCCTCCTCACTGCAGGCTGACCTGGATATTATACCCATCAACTCTATCCATAATGACAATGTCACCATTCGTAAGTCTCATAGTGGTCCTAAGGTCAACGGGGTGGCTAGGGGGTCTCTACAAAATCCTTCGATTTCATCACTGTTTGATCGTGGTATACCATTGTCTTCTTCGGTTACATCACCTACTACTGGGGCTCTTAGAGATTTTTTAGCCCTTTCAGGGGTCACTCCATGAACCTTTTGTCCCTCAATGTTCACGGACTGGGCACCGGTCCTAAAATTGCAGCCTTAAAACGTTTACTCACCTCTCTAAATCCTCACATTGTCCTTTTCCAAGAAACTATGAGCTCTTGTTTGTCTGCCGGCAATACTTTTCTCAAGTTGAATCCTGGATGGCTTGCGTCCGGATTGGATTCGGTGGGGCTTTCGGGTGGCACCCTAGTTGCATGGAACCCGGCCTTTGCTAACATGAAGGCTTTCCATACTCCTGCAAGTATCATGATTGAAGGCTCCTTGAAAGGTTTCGAGCACCCGGTCCGGATTATAAATATTTATGGACCTTACCATGGCCGTAAGGAATATTGGGACCGTGTGGTTGCATCTAGTATTCTGTGTGGTGGTTACACTGTTGTTGCTGGCGATTTTAACTTCACTACGGCTTTGGAGGAAGTTTGGGGGAGTGGCAGGGCATCTGACCCTCTTGCTGAGTACTTTCTTTCATTATTCGAGGGCGCAAACCTGGTGGACATTAAACCGGGGGTTATGGCACCTACATGGTCTAATAAACGTACTGGTGTGGATGGCATTGCTAAGCTGCTGGATCACTACTATATTTTGGAATCTCTCTGTAATGTCATTAATAGATTTCGCACTTGGTCTTATTATGTGGGTTTTTCTGACCATCGTGCCATCGTGCTTCAGTTGGATTTTGACTGTTCATACTATTACTACCCCTTCAAGTTCAATGCTGCGTGGCTGGAGGATGCGTAGTTTTGTTCTCTTGTTCGCTCTTCGTGGAACTGACTTTCGGTGATTGATGCCAGATCCCCATTATTGAACTTCTGTAAAAAACTATCGTAGCTCTGCAAGGAAGTGCATATATGGGATAAAGATAAGAAGAAAATTTTGCATGGTGAGGTTGAGGTTCTCGAAGGGAGGATCCAAACCCTCTCTGCCCTGTTGGATGGGGATTTTTTCTCTCTAATTTGTAATCAAGAACTTGCTCTGTTGGAGTAAAAAAGATTGAAAATTCTTCTTTTTTGGGAAGAAACCTAGAGGCAAAAAATTCGAGCTGTATGGCTAAAGGCGGGTGACAATAATACTTGTTTTTTTTTAAAGTTTGCCAATCAGAGGCATTTGAGCAATTCAATATGGGACCTCTCTGTTGATGGTTTGGAAATTTGCGACCAACCTGCTCTAAAACAGGTTGCGGCAACACATTTCAAGGGTATCTTTTCACTAGAAGTTTTAAAGTGTTTCTCCCGTGACAAGAGTCCTGGTCCTAATGGCCTAACTGTTGAGTTCTATCTTCATTTTTTTGACCTCTTTGGGGATGAGCTGACTGTGGCAGTGGATGATTCTAGGATTCATAATTGGGTCCCTTCCTCCATTAACTCGACCTATCTTACGTTAATCCTAGAGAAGGACCGTCTTATGGACTTCAATGACTTTCACCCAATCTCCTTGTGCAATTTACTGTATAAGATTATTGCAAAAGTTATTGCTTTGTGTCTCAAGCCACATCTTGGTAAGCTCATTTCTGATGAACAATTTGGATTTCTACCTAGAAGGCAGATCTTGGATGCGGTTGGGGTGGCACAGGAAGGCCTGCATTCCATTAAGGATAAAACACTTGAAGCTCTCATTTTAAATTTGGACCTAGTTAAAGCTTACGACCGTGTGGATTAGAACGACTTGTGATTTATTCTTATTTAGATCGGACTATCTATTGAAATCACTGGCTGGATTATGGCGTGCATTACATCAGTCAATTATGTTGTTCTTATTAATGGTTCTCCTTCGGCTTTGTTTGAGGGTAACAGATGTATTCGGTAGGGTTTCCCTCTTTCGCTCTACCTCTTCATCCTTGCCATCGAGGGACTCAGCCTACTAATCAGAGATGCCAAGTCCAAGGGTCTCATTTGTGGGGTGAAGGTATCAAACACCCATCACATTACTCACTCTTTATTTGTGGACGACGTGCTTTTATTCAGGTAGGCCTTCCTAGGGGAATGGCGATGCTATAAGGATTTGGTATCTATTTTTTGTAGTGCTTCAGGGATGGAAGTCATCCTCCCTAAATATGTTATCATCCACCATGTATTGGATCCAGTACTTTTCACTTCTTTACAACAAATTTTACCTTACAAATGGGTGGATCTTAATGCGGGTTTCAGGTATCTTGGTTTTCATTTGAAACTGAATGGATATCATAAGTCTAATTGGCATTGGCTCATTTCCACTTTAAAAAATGGTCTTTGTCCGATGTATCTGAATGTGTGCATGCTCTTTCCTTTTACGTGTTTAAATGACCTAGAAATTGTGATAGCTTAGTAATTGGTTAATATATATTTGAGTATATGATTAGTAAAGTACAATTCAAAGCTAATTTTTTGAACTGATCAATGATATTGTATTGGGTGTATTCATGTTTACAAATATGTTGATTGAAGTAAAGAAATTATTGGGATCTGTGTTTGTTAAAACAATTTACTATTTAACATACACTTGTCCTCTTACTTATGAATGACCAAAGTATGATAAAGAAGTTCATAGATATTTTTATTTACGATGTGGAAATTATAATTATCATTAGAAGTTTTGAAATCCACTAATTTATCTTAGATTTTGGGTATGTTACACCAAGGGTCTTGATGCAAAACCTATATGTTTATCTTCTATACATTTATCCTTACACCTTATACCCTTGAGTATAAGTAAATTTGTGAATTATTTCAGTGAAATAAATCACATCAACTTTTATATATACGCTATAAATACTTGAAGAAAATTTATGAGCGTTAATTAACTTGATGATTTTGCTTAATTAATTGAGTACTTTGAGCTTCATTCAAGAGATTTTGAAGTTGTTTTTACAAAATTTTCCTTGAAAAAAACAAAAAAAACATAAATATAAAACAATAGATATAAAAATTTTATATAACTAATATTATTAATAAATTTATTATTAATATTAAACCCATCCTATATACTATTATGGTACCATTAACCTCCTCACTTTGAAACTCTCAAGCCCAACCTTCCCAATTGCATGGAGACCCAATGTAATGTATATAAAGTATATTTGAAAAATATATCATCATAATAATGATAAAATACCTTTGAGTTGTGTGGCATTTCATTCAAAATATAAATTGTAGGACATTAACAACCTAGTACAATTAAAATGCATGCATATAACTAATTAAATTAAAATGAAAACATGCAATTAAGTAAATGTGGCAAAATAAATTAACAATAGTTAATTTTAATAATTGTAGTCCTTAATTTTATTCATAGCCAGATTTATACACACCATTCTATCTATTACATTCAAGTCAAATTTTGACATTTAAATCTATGTTTAAAGAAAAAATCGATAAAAATCTAAATTTAATGTTGAAAATCAATTAAATTTCATTAAATGTATCCTTTTACTTTTGTTTTGGCCTTAAAAATGTTAATAGTTCAACATTCTCGGAGTAATTTCGCTTAATCAACAGTATAGGTATATTTTAATAAAATGTTAATAGTTCAACATTTTCGAAGTAATTCCGCTTAATCAACAGTATAGGTATCTTTTAATCGGAGTTACATGTCCCTACTCAATATATCAATGCCAAATTAGTTAAAAAACTCTTTTTATTAAAAAAATGTCTTGAAATGAATACCCGTAAGTATTTTAAATTTAAATGTTTGAAATAAATATATTTTTCATGTTTTAAAAACCAATGGTGAGAAAATAATGATTTTTTTATGGTCTAAGTAGTTGGGATTAAGTGACAAATCAGGAGTGGTAATTTTTTTTACTCTTACTACATTATTCAATTCAATATTCTCCTTTGTATTAAAAAGAAAAATAGATGATAAATACCATTTTAATTCTTTATATGTGAAATTTTTTAATATATGTTTGTTGTACTAATTTTAGATTGATTATTTTGTTGAAATATATAATGTCAAATAACAATAATAGAGGTTTAGTGCATGCATTTGAGTGGTGTATATGGAAGAATCAATCAAAGAAGCCTTGGCTTTCACTATGGATATTCATCTAGTTGAACACAATTATTCTACACATACAAACGAATCATAAAAAACCATTTCAGTATGATCCCAAATTTCCTAAAATTGGTAATGATAAATGTTATTTCCCTCGTATGAAATGCAAGTGTTTAAGAAATAAAAATTAATAAGTCAACAACTCAAAAACATTTCTTAAAATTTGGGTACTTGGGGGGAATCAAATATTATCAATCCTTGGTAAGATAGACAAAACATGCCTAATATTTTGAAACTAACTATATTTCTTTGTTTGTAATAGAAAAAAATGCCTAAAGTCTAACTGTTGTAATATGTAGTAGCAATAGTGAGGTTGATGGAGTTTAAGCCTATGAAAGAAAATGGCATTGACATTATTGAGAATGAAGGGATAAATAGATCGATTCGATGTCTTTATTTCCATAGATGAGGACACGTGAGTGGTTGAAATCTATGACGATATTCACAATGTGCCCCTTATTGATAAGGTCCAAAACCCCTATACAAAGACTCAAAAACAAGTCTTCTCTCTACTATTTTGTTGTTAGTCAATATGAAGGTATTAAATAGTATTTCAAGCATATGTATGCCACATATCACAAGGTATGAAAAATAATTCTTTATATAATATAAGTTTTCTATTTATGTGATTGTAATAATTATTAAGTCTTTGAGAAGACTCAAGCAATTGGTTTTAGTCAGTGTGGAAGACATCGGCGATATATTACAATGTCTGGCACAGAACGATATATCACCAAGCAAAAATTGTGATTTTTGCCCGATTTTTTCGAAAACATCGCGAGTCGATGCAAAAAATCGTCGAGCCCACGGACAATCTGGCATAAAAACCTGATTTTGGACTTTTCTTTAGTCATTTTGCTTGATTCTTGAGGGGTTTGGAGAGAAAAGGAGATTGCTATCATTTTGCTTGGAGCCAAGGAGTAGATTTATTGTGTTTCCATCAACAATCACCAAGTTATTGTGAATTGGGGATTGATTCCCATCAGTGGTTTTTCCATTTGCAGGTATGTATATCATTTTGTAACCATTTGCTCATCTCTTTTTGTTTTTTTGGGTAAATTTTTTATAGGTTTAGGGTTATTATCACCGTTCCCTCATATTGCCAAATTTTAAAGAGAGATCTAATACCATTTATGCAAAATATAGGACTATTTTGTTATTTGCAGCATTATTTTTTTGGGTGGGAGCAAATTTCAATAAATCTTACTATCTAATATCTTCATTGTTCAAGCTTGAATCTAAACTTCATTTTTCTTTTTTTTTCCCAGGTTGAATCATTTTTGTGTGAAAAATCAAAATGCCTAAAGCTTTGGACTCTATGTGGGTATATGGTGAGCCCTTGGAGGGATTTAAAAGGAAAAAATTGACTTGCAAGTTGTGTGGAAAGGAAATGACAGGGGGGATCAGTTAATTGAAATACCACCTTGCACAAATTCCTGGGCATGAAGTGGGAATTTGTGAACAAGCAACCCCAAAAATTGTTCAAATTACCAATAAATCACTTCATGATATGAATATGAAGAGAGATGTGAGGGCATCAGTGAGGACTGAGATGAAAAGAAGTAGAACTGCTAGTGGAAGTGAGAGCTTTACCTCAGCTACACCTTCCAGTTCCACAATTCCCTCAACGGCCTCAACATTCTTTGTTCCAAGAACCACTGTTGGTGCACAACCTTCTATCAGGTCAATGGTTAAAATAAAGGAGAGGGCAAAAGCAGACAAGCTTGTGGGTAGGTGTTTTTTATGGAGTGACATTCCTTTCAGCATTGCCAAAACCAACCCCTTCTACCAACCAATGTTTGATAGTGTTGTTGTTGTTGGCCCGGGGTATAAGGTCCCCACCTTTGATGACTTGAGAGGGCTTATCCTTCAAGCTGAAAAGGTTGAATGCACTCAGAGATTGGAGGAGTTTAAGGAGTCATGGGGACTCACAGGATGCGCGGTTATGTCAGATGGTTGTACTGATCAGAAGGGTAAGAGCCTTATTAATTTCTTGGTCAGTTGCCCCAGGGGGGTAATGTTTATTAGATTTGTTGATGCATCTGCACATATCAAAGATGCAACACTATTATGTGAGTTGTTGGATGGGTTCATCCAAGGGATCGGTCTGCAAAACGTTGTCCAATTCATAACGGATCACGCTGCTAATTATGTGGTTGCTAGAAGATTGCTTATGATGAGGCATCCGACCTTGTTTTGGACTCCATGTGCTACACATTTCATCGATTTGATGCTAGAGGATATGGGAAAAATTCCTTTCATCAAAGATATTGTTGATTCATCCAGGAGCATCACAAAATTTATATATAATCATACATCCGTGCTCAGCTTGATGAGGCAATTCACAAATAATACGGAGTTGGTGCATCCGACAATCACACATTTTTCCACAAGCTTCATTTCACTTCGTTCTCTCTTGGCTTGTATGTGGGAGATTAAGAGAATGTTCATTTCAAATGAGTGGCATGCATTGTCATTTAGCACAAAACCGGAGGGGCAAGCCATATATAGGCTAGTGTCACTCTAGGAGAAATTTTGGGAAGGAGTGGAGGAGGTGTGTTCCATTAGTGAACCTTTGGTAAAGGTTCTTCGGTTGGTTGACGGAGACAAGCCCACAATGGGATACTTGTATGAGGCCATGGATAGGGCCAAAGAATCCATTCGTGCATATTATGAGGACAAGTGGGATGAAGGGTATGAGAAAATATTATTGATATGGAAGGTCATTGATGAGCGATCGAACAATACACTCCATCACCCAATTCATGCTGCAGGGATCTACCTCAACCCCACATTCTCTTACTCTTGTGGTTTTAGATTTGATGCTAACGTTATGGATGAATTCCTCACATGTGTTCATAGGATGGTGCCAAATCCGCAAGAATGTGAGGAGATTTCTAAATAAATGGAGATATATAGGATGGTTGGTGGGACATTTGGCTTTGACATGGCTGTTAATGATAGGAAGACCAAAATTATCGGTAACCTTCAAGTTCATTTTATTGCAAATTTCAATGTCTCTTCTCCATTTGTTTCAAACTTTAAAATTTCAATGTTATTTCTTATGTTTCTAACTTTCTACTTTCTCTATTTGTCCTAACTTCTAGATGCTTGGTGGACAAGCTATGGCCAAAGAGTATCTCATTTACAAAAGCTTTCCATTTGGGTGCTAATCCAAACATGTAGCTCATCAGGATGCGAGCGCAATTGGAGTGTGTTTGAGAAAATACACACCAAGAAGTGCAACAGGTTAAAAAAATTCAAATAAAATTTTGAAGTTATTTTAAATTATAAATTTATAATTTTATGCACATTTCCATGTCAACCTTTAAATTTTAAATTATAAATTTATAATTTTATGCACATTTCCATGTCAACCTTTAAATTTTAAATTATAAATTTATAATTTTATGCACATTTCCATGTCAACCTTTAAATTTTAAATTATATATTATAAACTTTGAATTATAATTTATAATTTATGACCCTCATACAGGTTGGAAACTTCATGCCTTAATGACATGGTCTACATCTACTACAACCTTCGATTATGGGCGAGGAAGATTCAAAAAACACCAGATGTTGAGGCCATTTCATTGGATGGGATTGACACCATTATCGCATGGAGGGTGGAGAGCGAGGCACCTGTCATGGAACATGACCTTGATTGGTTACATGAGGATTTGGAGCAGGGGTGAGCTAGGTGACAGGGGGGCGATAGAGGTGGAGGATGATCTAGAGAAGGCACCTTTACAGGAGGTGGCTATTAACCCTGGGAGTGCCATTGCACCACCACTTTCACAGACATCGACATAGATGGTGATGACAGAGCAAGCTAGACTTGGAAATAGCGGTGGCACTAGTACTACTAGTATTAGAGGATGTCAGGCTCTAGATTCTTCCTCTTTTAGAGGACGTCAGAGTGTATCTTCTCCTTCTGATCGAGCACATCAGAGCCTGGTGCCACTCGTAGGGCCTTCTTCATCTAGAGGAAGAGCCATTACCAGAGGCATCACCTTTTCCCGTACAAGGGGCAGAGGGAATCACTAGTTTATTTTATTTGATTTCATTATACTATGTAGTATGTAGATCTTAGTTGACAGTTGACTCATGATGATGAGATAAATTTATTATATTTTTGATGATATTGTGAGGCTCTGGAGTTAGTACACTCATTATTACTCAAGAGTCGAGACTTGGGACATGATTTAGTATTGATGCATGATATATCATTAGACATCTTATCCATCATATATATATATATATTCATATTTATGTGGCAATATGTTTATTTGATGTTGTTGTTGCTTTAAATGTTTACAAATTTGAAAAAAAATGAATATTTCTGTCTTTTTCTTAAGTGTGCCGACATTTTCCAAATTTTTCCCCGATGTTGCTAATAAGTTGTATTCCGAACCCTCGGCGATATTTTCGCCGACATGATGTCTTCCACACTGGTTTTAGTGACATCCATATTTCTAAAATTTCCCTTTTCTTAATCTTTACCTTTTCTTAATGTAATTAACAAATGTTCTGAGAATGATTGAGATTATATCTAGTATCAAAGAATTCATTCTTCTTGATGACTTGAGCAATTATTTTGTAATTGACATTACATAAAAAAAACTAGTCTCGAACTTTTAATTCCATTCAAGAATCCTCATTTGGATATTTGTGCATTGAGAGCCTAATGGTGTCCAAGAATCTTCTTTGATAGATTAGTATGGTGAAAGTTGAATTTAGCATAAAGGTATTTAGACTTGAATTTGAATAAAATTGCATCTTTCCCACCATTGATTTAAGGCACATAGTTATAAGACCACTAACATATATAGACTTAATAAAAGAAAAGTAATTCAATATTCTATGTACACTCAAATTTAAAGAACTCAGTTGCAACGCTATTTTGTTATAGAGATTTCTTAAAAGTACCTTATTATTTCATCTATTCTAGAATTTCGTTAAGCAATATAGCTTTATCTTTCAACAAAAGTGGCATTTTCAATATGATGATGTTAGAGGCCAACTTTGTCTTCTGATTTAGGATTCGTTGTAGGCATAATTTTTCCAATAATTCAAAATCTCCAAAATAAGGTAGGCCCTCTCATTTATTTTTTCACATGCATTTAAAAGGATGATCTTGTAACCTCCTTGTCCTAGAATTTGTTGGAGGCATGATGCTTCCCATAGTTCAAAATCTCCAAAATAAGGTAGGCCCTCTCGTTTAATTGTTTATGTGCATCTATAAGGACAATTTTTTAACCTTTTTGTCCTAATCAATTGTACACCTCTTTGATAGTTTTCTTATTAATCTTGCTTCAAAGCTTGTAGCCCTAATTAATTGTACACCACTTTGATATTTTTATTCTTATAATTGCTTCGAAGCTTTTAGTCCTAATTTTTTTGTACACCACTTTGATATGTTCTTCCTTTAAAGATTTTAGATATCCACTTTTTGAGGGTTTTCCACAAAAATAAGTGGATAATGATGTGATGTTGAACCAATTATAATTACACATTAACTTACCATTTTATGTTTTTGTTGCATACTTATCCACAAAAATTAATGTATAGAGATGTGAGGTTGAACCAACTATAATTACACATTAACTTATTATTTGATGATTGTGTAGCATGTCCATAGAAATGTATATGCTATCCTTGTTGACTTAAATCCTTATTGGTTGCTATCCAACTCAACCAAGTTGATGTCTTTTTAGTGATGTCAAATCCAACCCTCTTGGAGATGTGTCATTGCTTGCTCCCTTGAGTGCATGTCCACCAATTGTTTTGTTTGATTGAATCTCAATTTCAAACTATTCTTTATTATAGAAGTATAGTTCAACTATCTACCAAGAGCCCCCAAGAACAAGTTTTCCACCGCTTTCCTCATATGCAACTTAGTATGAGATTCTTCCAATGGCTTCTCAAGGAAACATTTCGACCATGTTGAAGTCTAGCTCAATTCTTTACCAAATCCTTCAAACGCAATTTTTCCACCACTTTCCTCATATGAAACTTAATATGGGATTCTTCCAATAACTTCTTAAGAAAAGATTGTGACCCAATGAGTTAGAAGCCCCCCTAATTGGTGCAATTAACTACCCTATCTACATTACAATCTGCAAGATGAAAATTTTAAAAAGCCACTACATAAGGTTTTGAACCAAGTTCAAGATGGCATTCTGATAAAACCACTACATAAGGTGTCCACACAAGATCAACCTACTCTAGCTTACAAAGATTACTCAACATCTACACATATAATGTTGGGGAGAATAGAGGGAACATCTTGTTGGAGAGAGTACTTTCTATGTATTAACCCCCAATTGTGTTCCCGTTTCTAGAGGGTTAAGATCTAGGAAGATTCAATTAGGTTGGTTACATTGTTTATTGATCCAAACATTGATATGGAAGGTTATTTCTAGAGCCAACAAAGTCCAAGGCTACTACTTTTAGCGGTTGTTATTCAGGGAACCCGAGATCGAGGGGGGGCACATGAAATTGATACTCATACATTCATGCTTCTTGTAGAAAACCAAGTCAAGTGAGACTAGTTTTTGTTTTATTTATTTTTCTTTTGCAAGAAGCTAGATTGGCGTTCTTTCCTTCAAAATTAGTCTTTCTCACTTCCTCATTTTTTGTTTTTTCAAGAAACGTTGTTATTTGGAACATGTCTATAATTATCAATTTCTATGTATGGCATGTACAAGTTAAATGTCATGGTTCTGATCAAGAGGTGATGGTGTGGTTCAAGGTCTCAATGGTGAAAGAGAGGTGTTGAGTGGGTGGATGGTTCTCCCAATGTGACAGGTGGCAACATGTTGAAAGGCTTCCATTTGCTTGAGGTTATGAAATTGCCTTATGCCAAAAACCTAAAATTGATTTTCAAAACTCTAATTCCAATTGATATGTTTAGTGGTCATTCTTACCAAGCTTAATTTTTCAAACCTTGGTTCCATATGCTAAATTTGACCGCTCCAAAACTTAATTTGATCTCTTACGTATATTTGGCATTTTTCATGGTTTGTTGAATTCCTAAAAGCTTGATTTTGACTTTGGAATATTATCTTTGCATGCTAAGAAGGGTGAAAGGTATACATTTGTTGTTAAAAGGAAAGCAAAAAAATCAAGTAGCGAGGAAAAAGGATTCCAAAAGATAAAAATGAGATCTTGCCTAGTTTGCATGTTGACCTTTTGCCTTAATGAGTTTTATTTCCTCTTTCTTGAGCAATTAGGATGAATTGTGGTTTTATATATACATATTTGAGAAGAATAGGAAAGGTTGGATATTATTTTTATTGAAGAGTTTGTAGCAATGGACAACTCCTCACTCTTCCATCTTCAAGTTTCCATTGCAAACAAGGAGACTCGTGGCAGCTTATCACCTATAACTCACTATGATACAATCAATCTCTTGGGTAAGTTTCAAAATAATGTGAAACTCCACCCAAAGGGGAGTATTTTGTGTGCCGATAATCTTGGATTTTGTGCAGATTTATTGATTAAATTGTAGCATGTACCTTTTGGAGACATAAGACTGGAAAAGCACCAGTCCAAACAAAAAGAGTCATCTAGCAATGACTATGTTAGGTGGCCTCTAATTGTTATGCATATCTACTGGTGTATATTTACATGAGAACATCGTGGAGACAAAACAATATCTAATAACAAAGTGGGCATGAGAGAGTACCATCCATGGAGATAGAACATGTTCCATCCTCAATGGCTCAAAATGTTAAACGTGGATCTCAAGTTCCATCCTCGTGCACTTGAATTGCTTCAACTACTAGAGAGAAATAGTCAAAACTAAGCTGCCAACAATAAATGAATATTAACATTGTAGCAAAGCATCCAAAAGAGGATGTGGAAGTACAAGTTGTGGCTAATTTCCTCCCTGCATACCTCATGATGAGATAGGTCGTCTTTTAAATTCTAAAAATACAAAACTTGTCTCCTCACCATCAACCAAATTTCTAATCATTCAGATGCCTTCAAATATATTGTATTTGCATACATACCTATTTTGATGATGAGATTAGGTCGTCTTTTAAATTCTAAAAGTACAAAACTTATCTCCTCACCATCAACCAACTTTCTAATTATTCAAATGCCTTCAAATATATCGTATTTGCATACATACCTATTGTGATGAATAGTTTATTCACGGTGCTTTCAAATGTATTGTATACATACTTATTTTGATGAATAGCTTATTTACAATGTCAAAATATATGCTTTCTGATCCCATTTTCCAATATTGATAGGTGAGAAATGCTTTATGGCCCAAATTTCTACTCATTCAGATGCCTTCATATATGTTTTATTGCATACATACTAATATTGATAAATAGCTTATTTACAATGTCAAAATATATGTTTTTTTCTCTCATTTTATGATATTCAAAGGTGGGAAATGCATTTTGACCCATTTTCTGGTATCAATAGGTGAAGTTTCCAAAATATTGAGAGCTTTAATTAATGTCAGAATCTTACCCATGCAACAAAACCCACTTTTCTGACGATTATGTGAAGATATGGAAATGCAATGTCAGCATAATTATTGCCACATGGCATTCAAATATCACCTGCTGTTGAAATATGGTTTCTATATTTTATCTTAAACTATTAATGAAGCTTTTCTAAAACTATTACTTTCATATCATTCTCCAAAAATGTTGTTAAAAAACAAATTCTAGGGTGGTCAAAAACCAAATCCAATGAAAATGCCCTCTAAATTATTAAATCAAGTTTATGTTCATAATTGAATGATAAACACCCATATCCTACAAACTATATACAAAAAGCAGCTTTGAAGATATAAAAAGGCCTTTAATCCATAGTTATCAAATTCAGTGGAATCAAGCCATTTAGTATGGGAATTCGAAAATACGATTTGTTTGACGAATTGTTTGACATGATTTGATCTGTTGGTTACTACGTGAAATAATAAGATGGTGAAACTGTTAAAGTTAATGCAACTGCGAGAGCCATTCTCTGGGAGGATGGAACCCCAGTCAGTTAACTAGGGTTCCTGGTCAGTTAACCAGGCAGTGTAAGTCCCTAGCATGTACCCTAGGGCCCCCAACTGTCTACTGTGGTTCTTGGTATAGGACCAAGCAGCTTGGAGCCATGGCGAAGTCCCTAGCATGTGGCTAAGGCCCCTATATGTCTCTAGGGCATTATGGTCTGGGACCAGACAGTTTCTTGGTCACAAGGACCAAGCAAAACCTACAGGCAAAGACAGAGACATCCTAGTTTGGAACCAGGTAGATTCTTGGTCTAGGACCAAGCAGTTCCTGCAAGTATATACTTGGTCAGTTAACCAGGTGGATCTTGGTCAGTTAACCAAGATGGTGATGTGTGATGCCCTTCTCTCCTAGGTCTTCAAGATGGTCGAGCTAGGTTGTCTTTTCAAGGAATTGGCCACCCCTTGATGGAGTCACTAGCACTTGAAATCGAGAGCAGTCAAGAGGACCACGGGATCACATCATCTAGTGGGAACCTTCCTTATATGGTGATGATAGAACTTTCAGTGATTATATGGAACACTTGTACATTTGAGAGAGAGATAAATGGGTTGTATGACCACCTTGTTATTACACCATTGGTCTTGTGGCTAGAAAGGTTATCTTCCCACCTTATTGTTCTTGGTCTTGTGGGTAAAAGGGTTGTCTCCCCACCTTGTGGTTACACCTTTGGTCTTGTGATTTGAAGGGGTGTTTACCCATCCCTGATTTATGATGGTTAGCCTTATGTTAGACTTCTCTTATGTTGACCCTTCCTTGTTGGTCCTAGGTGCTAGCGCCCCCCCTTGTATGTTGTCTTACTCCTTATGTCTTTGTTACCCTCTTCTAAAGACATCATAACATTAAATTTATATTTTTATGTTTAGTAACCCTCCTAAAAGATAGGATGTCTTGGCTTAGTTTGAGTAACCCTAAGTCAATGATGATTTAGAAGGAAGAACCTTCTAGAAGACTACAAGGTTATAAATACAAGTCTAACCCTTCATTATGAGATTATCTTGTGGTGGCAATTCAGATATGATTACTTGTGGTTGTCCTAGGGTTTTTATGCTTTCTTTGAAGGTGACGTCAACGGTTTCAAAGTGTTGGTGACTATCTTAGGTTGTCATTTTGTTGGTAGTGACTGTCTTAGGGTTGTTGCCACCTTGATGAGGTTTGTTTTACCTTCCCGAAGGATGCCTATTGCATATGTTGCAAGTCTTGAGGGGGTCGAGGTTTGTGTGAGGGTTGTTGCTCATTGCTTAACTGGTTTAAAGGGGGTTGATGTCTGTTAAGACCATTTTTGGAGGGTGGCGTTGTTGGTTGTTGCCTATTAGGGTAGCCATCCCTCTTGATTGAGGTTGTCGCTGCTGGTTGTTGTCTGATAGGGAAACCGTCTCCTTTTTTAAGGGGCGTCTAGGGCTATTGTTGCTAGTTTAAGACCTGTTAAGGCCTGTATGTGACCCCTGCCAACCTTGTTGAGGGATTGTTGAGGCTACCGGTGCTTATTGAGGCCTATTAGGACTTGTTGGAGGCCATCGTTACCTTGTTGAGACCTATTTAGGCCTACTTGAGGTTGCCGCTGTCGCTTATGAGGGAACCACTGCTAGTTATGAGGTGTCCTCCCATTGTTGTGAGGGTTTGAAGGTTCCCACTGCTGCTAGGGTTTGTTGTGAGGTGTCCTCCCACTGTTGTCAGGGTTTTGGGACTGCTATTTTCTATTGAACACTTGTTGATTGCCTTGGTTAAAATCTTGGGATTGATCTAGGATATACTATAACCTTAGTGCTCTACTACTATCCAATAGTATCCTACAACACTTTATCTCTCTCTCTCTATCAGGTTTGTACATACCCTCAGGTAAGGGTCAGTTTGTGTTCCATTTGTTGACTTGCCTCTGAGAGGCACACTTTGATCTAAAAGTTAAATTATGAGTATAACGAAGTTTCCAACTCACCAAGTAAATTATCAGACATGTTCTTTTGTGTTGTTAGTTAGATCTTTTACTGCTGCTATTTTTTTTTTCTAATCACATTTTTGTTAATTAATTTTACTACTGTTGCTATTTTTTTTTCTTCACATTTTGGTTATATATCTGCAGATGTTAAATGTGTGTTTCAAACCCTAACTTTAACACTGTGATCTTTGGGAAGTGTTAAAAATTAAAAGAGATGAAAATCATGTCTTAATCTAAATTTGTCTTGTCAATTAGATTTACTACTATTGCTATACTATTTTGTTTTTCAATACTAGTTCTGTACTTTATTTTTGTATTAAAGTACAATTTTTTTAATTGTATGCTTAAAGCACTAACATAACCCTAATTTTAACATAAACAATTATATATTCTAAAAATCAAACAATTATATATTCTAAAAATCTAACGGAGTATACACCATTCAGCCTGGTGTATGGTAAGGAGGTGGTTGTTCCAGCAAAATTCATCGTACCAAGCCTCTAGTGAATGGAGTCTCCTCCGGGCTGGGCCTCTAAAAAGTAAGGTTCCACCTCTTTAATTTAATAGTGGCTATGGCCAAGGGCAGCCCCCAAACTGGTAGGAACCTCTTACCTAAACATGTTCACTAATGGGACAAGATCTAGTAGTCCGAACATACAAGATAGCTAATGCATGTAGTACCAAGGCCTAAAGAAAATTAGACTTCAAACCTTTTCCCAACATCCATGTATCAATCGAGTATCTATGTATTTGAAATATCATTACTGAAGCTGGTGATAATTTTTCTCCTGTTACCGACCTCTGCCTTCCGAGTGTGGCTAGTTGGTAATGTGAGCTAGTTTGAGTGTGGCTAGTTGGTAATGTGAGCTAGTTTGCCTGGAAAGAGTAGATAGCCAGCTGGATGAGCGATTCACAGTTTTGCTTCTGCTTGAATTTGTAATTCACAGTTTTTATACATTTGCTTCTATTTTCTTGGAATTTGTGACTCATGGTTTGGAGGAATTTAACTTTGGTGGTGGTTGAATGGAAGCTGTTTCATATCAGATGAATAGGAATTTAAAGATAAAATATCCGAATTTTTGAAGAATTTTTTTGTCAAATTAGTTTTTTAATCTTTGAATTAATTTCGTATTGTATTGAATTTGAATCCAAATTCGAACTCGAACTTGGTAACTATGCTTTAATCTACCATTGTCATCTTGTCTGTTTTCAAGATCATATGACTACTGCTAAATTCTCATGATTAAGAGTGACAGTTTGACATAGTGACCTTGACTGGTCAACAAAATCACATGCTGCTATCTTTTTTCATATTGGCCTTTAAAAATTACTTCCATTTTTGGCTTCAAAAGTAAGACTGGGTCGTGCTAAAAATTACTTCTGCAAATTTTAAGTTTCTAAGGTTACATTTTCTGAACTAATCAAAACAAAATTGATATTTCTCTTTATAAGATATATACACTCTAGCCTCAATGGTTAGTTACATCACTTGAACAATCCATCCAAGGTATGTTGTTGATGGGAGACCACAAGTCACAAGTTCAATCTGGTCAAGTCACTTGAAGTTATCAGTCACCCTCCATCTTGATATTCCAGAGAAGAGGAGAAAATCCCATGAAATTTTCCTTGAAAAGAGATCTAGCCCTTGTGACAGAATATCCACAATCAACAAGACAATGGTCCAACTGCAAATATATTGAGATACAAAAACATACAACCATCCAAATGAATTGTAGAATTTCCTTTGATCAATGAACCATGACCAAAAGCGACAATATCAAAATCAATTATGGTTAAATTGGTCAATATTTCTGCATCCACATTTAACATCAACAGTTCAAGATGAGTGATGTCTGGCAACAAAATATCACAATTTCAGTGAGTGAAATTAAGGGATTTCATTTAGCTATCTTGCGATGGCCATACAACAAAATTAAAGACCAAGACTAACGAATGCCAATTTCAATATTCATAACGTCCAATATAATTACATAACAAAAATGTAATCTTAAAAGTGCTTATATTTATTCTCATCTCAGTTGCAAATGAAAAAATTTCCTGGCAGTGGCCGATCTAAGACCTTGTCCAATACAAAAGACATGTTGGTCTAAATTGAAGAGCATAACATTGTATCCTCTACTTTGTATTTCAATAACATGTAAAATAAGTTAAAACAGAAAACTAGGAAAACCAAAGTACTGACTAACAATCATCTAAAATCCAACTTGTGTATATTGTCTTAGACCAGTATGCAGTTACTGTCCAACAGATGAAATTCCTTTTTCAATGCTTGCTAGTAATTCCTTCTTCAACTTCTCTAACCCAGATCTGCCAAGACAAACACATCCCAAAAATAAGATTCTTCTTCAAATTGAATGTTGAAAATATATTTAGATGTACCAATGCCTGCATATAAAATCATTTTCAGTCGGTATTCACTGACCTTTCATATGCACTCAATGGTCCTAGAGGGAAAACTTCTTCAACACCAGCACGACCCAGTCTTACTTTTGAAGCAAAAAATGGTAGTTCAGTTACCTGTTATCATCAGCATTGCAATTTATACAAATGTCAAACAGGCAATAGCATTAAGAGTCAAATATTTTGAAGCAAATCTTTCTTTTCTCCATGATTATTATATACCTCTGATGCAACAAAAGCACACTGTACAACACCAGCATCACCCCGCAAACCATGGAGAGAAGCATCGGCAAATTTAGCTGCTGCAAATGCCTGGATTCAACATATAGATTGCCTCTGAGAATTGAGAAGAATCACAGAGCAGAAATTATGAAAAATCAATCAAAATAACAATGTTGGTAAATATAGTCCAGAAAATCCCACCATTGACAAAGTCGCTGATCCTGTTCCAGCTTTTGCCTGGGTTCAACATTAAGCAATATGAATTAGAGAAAACAGCAGAAGGCGAAACATATAGACATCGATTGCTCAGTACCATCAATTTTGGCAGACGAAGAATAAGTAATTGAAATATTACAAGACGATAGGAACTCTAGAAGCCCTTCTACTTTATACAAATTAATAGACAAATGATAAATGCTTACCTCAACAACCTCTGTGCCCCCATTTTGAATGCGGTTTGTTAAGTATTCAACCTCTTCTTTGGTAAAAGAAAATGATGGATTGACCTGTATGCAGATATTAGACATTAGTTTCAGTTTAAAAAATTGACCTTATAACATACCAGTGAAAGCCTTAAAATGAAGGATTATAACAAAAAATGAGGGGATGATAAAATCAGATCAGCTGATGGACATAAAAGAAGAGAAGATTCATTTCTCCACATCTGCGGGCAAGGAATTTAGTGAATAAAACCCAAATCAGTTAGAAGATGGGGAGAAGGATATCAGCCACTGCAAACCATCTCAAAAACCAACAGTAACAGGAAAGAATGGTGAAGCAATATCTACAAAGGAACACAAAATTAGATTTATCTTAAAGAACAGGCAGAACCAGTCACTAAGAACTCGTAATATAGAAGATAATTAGACAGTCTCAGAACTTGCATATGTTTTTAAACGGGAAAGGAAAAAGAAGAAGAAAAGCAAAGCAAAAACAAGAGGTGAATTAAGACATGCAGCTGCAAGTTGTTTCAAGTAGCCTTGTGGGTATAGCCGGTGCACAGTACATACAATTTGTTTCAGTTCAAAAAAGAAAAAAGCACCAGTGAAAACCTTGAATTCATACTAGGGAAATGATGCAACATATAAACATAGAGCCCTACCTATCCTACTAGTGTGGGGAATCATTTTTAAATACTGCATTGAACAAACCAGCACAAAAAGAAGCATTCGTTATTTTTAGATTTCAAAATTCAAACCTGAGACAAAAGTGGAAGAATGGTGATTCCTGCATGCCCACCAACCACTGGAACGTCAATCTCCTTTGGATCGACACCCACAACTTCAGCCTGTTCAACCAGGACCAAGCAATTATCAATTTGGTAGCTCGTTTACAGTCCCAGCAATGCACTTTGAAATCAAAATACGAGACTCAAAATACATTCTCATATCTCCTATGAATTTACTGAAAAGGGTCGATAAGATATCCAAATTGTGAAAAACCAAAAAAAAAATTATGAAGAAAAGCAACTGCTAAGTTCAGCAACACCAGAATCCTAGTCTAATATATCTCCATACACCTAAATGAGGCTCAGTTAAGACAAACCCTAATTAGCTGGTTCTAATTCCACTAAAATATTAGTGTGGAAAGGAATGATAAGCATGCATACCACGAAAGTATTTGCTCTAACAACATCTAATGCTGTAACTCCCATCAAACGCTTAGGGTTATAGACACCGGCTCTTTTAAAAACCTCTGCTGCAATTGGCACGGTGGAGTTGACTGGATTGCTGATAATATTTACAATTGCATTGGGGCAGCACTTGGCTACCCCTTCACACAGGGTGCGGACGATTCCGGCATTGATATTGAACAAATCGTCCCTGGTCATCCCCGGCTTCCGCGGAATTCCTGCAGGGATGATCACGAGATCCATTCCCACCAACGCTGCTTCCAGCTGCTCTTTGCCCACAAAACCACGCACCTAAAAAAACACAAAATTTGTTAAGATTAAAACCTATAATCAAGCAAATAAGAAAACCCTCTTGCTAAAATTTTACATACAACGGCAGTGGTGTCCATATGGCTGATATCTGCAGTGACGCCGGGGGTATTGACCACATCATAAAGGTGAAGGACTGAGACCAATGGATTCATTTTCATGAGCATGGAAAGGGGTTGCCCAATGCCTCCCGAAGCTCCGAGGACGGCCACCTTGAATCCAGAGGCCCCGCCTTTCGATCTGCAATCAATGCGCTCCAGTATTCCTTCATTTTGAAACTGCCCACCACACAGATTTCACAGCAACTCATTTAAAGAGCTAAAACAGAGCAATTGATTTGGGGTGTTGGAGTAAAAGATTACTGATTGAATTATGGATCACAACTATACCTGGGAATGTTCTGGAAGGGCGAGGTGAGCGGCAATTCGAGAGATTCGAGCTCTGGTCCTGTGATCCATGGCTTGAAATGATTGCCTATCCAATTCTTCCTGCTTCGACACGGGATTTATTTTAGAGATGGGGGATTAGGATATATATCGACTAGAAATTATTCTATGATACGCTGACGGTATATTACTATAAACAGCAAAAAGCCTACGTCAGCCTCTGGTTCTTCAGCGTGGCCGTTTCAGCGTCCAATAATTGGTTTTCACTAGCCACGATGAAGTAGAGGTCCAATAATTCTAAAGAAATTTTGTTGGTTTCACTAACCACGATGAAGGTAGAGGTGGATCCACAACTCTAATCTCTCCATGTCGACCAAAACCATTATCCTAATCTCTCCATGTAGGCCAAAACCATTATCCAACATGGGTTGAACCTAACAAACCATATTTGATTTCAAAGACCATGTGTGGCGCTTGGCAAAGACATATGTGTCCAATGATTTTGGCGAAAGGGAAACCCTATGGGACTAGTTAGTCGAGATATTTCAAAGGGTTGCTAGTTATTTTGGGGTAACTTTAACAATGTAGAGATGTAAGACAATGAAGTCAATATTCTTACTCATAGGACCCATGGAATAGATGGTCTAAGGCCATACTTATTTTATATGACCCAAATAAGTTTTGCTACAAAGACTCGAAAAAATTGAATTGTACTACACCTTTTCATAATCGTAACAAAAGGGCTTTGAAAACATCGAACAAAGCTATGTTATTTGAACAACTCATCTTTTTCTATGCCAATGAAGTCACGAGATCAATTTAGGTCCGGGGGAATTCACCCTATGTCAAAACTTGCCAATTATTTTTTTGATCTCCTACGCTCTTAATAAGCCCATGTTGCATAATATGCAATTCATGCTAAACACATTGCACCTAAAGCATGAATGATGTCTTGAAGTTATCAAAAGAATATGGAATTTAATCCCATGCCCTAAAGGGGGTAGAGGTTGGGTTCTTTGGTGGGAATCAAATTGGTATTAGTACTATAGTGTTTTGGGGAGGTTCTTTCTTTAGACGGCACACATTCAACATTATAGGGGGAAGGTGTTATCTAATGCTTTATCTTCATAGCTCCCTTCCCATCTTAAGAGAGGATGTTGTGCATAGGACCAACCCTATGTTGAGATGGGTATTCATTAACCTTTCACTTCTTTATTTTTTCTATGGTTGACCATATCTTTTAGTAGGTTATCCACAGACCAACTCCCACTTGTATTTCAACCACCTATATTTTATATTTTGGCCACATCCACTCTTTGTGAGGAGATGGATATTTATAAACCTTGAGATTCGCTCTCTTAAGTGCACCCATGTTTGAGTATCCATAAACCCACACACCTATTGTAATTGAACATGCTTGGTCATATTCAAGCTCTTTCAAATATATGGAGTTGGATCGTCTACTCTCACTTCAACTACAATTGATTTTATTTGAGGCGGTATTCCTATCTCCTCTCTATTATAGGACGTTTCTTGCAACGCCTCTTGAGATTGATAGTTTTGTACCACTCTCCTGGTGGATGCACAATATGGTAGGGATATATCTTCCCACCCTCCTTCGTTGGATGAGTAGGTTAGTGAAAATTGTTGCACAATTTAGTACCACTCTACTAGTGGATGCAAAATATGGTAGGGATGTATCTTCCCACCCTCTTTCATTGGACGAGTAGGTCAGCGACAATTGTTTCCAACAAATGAGTTGATTGTTAGTTGCATTCATCATTCCTATACAAGATTCCATTTAAACACCTTTTTAGATGGAAATTTTAGTAGTACCACTCTCCCAATAGATGAGTAATGTGGCAAGGATATGTATTGCCACCCTCCCCCATTAGTCAAGAAGGTTAATGACATTTTTTCACAACAATTGAGCAAATCAGTGGCCACATTCTCTATTTCTATGTAGGCAGTTTCTTGTAGTACACCATCCTCTGACAAGCAATTTAGTAGTACCACTCTCCCACTAGGTGCACAGTATAGTAATGATATGTCTCCCTATCCTCCTCCATTGGATGAACAAGTTAATGACAATTTTCTCCAATAGTGAGAAATTCGGTGGAAACAATCTTTCAACTTATTGGGTTCTCTTTGTAATCAGTTGAATCATCACAAGGGCCCATTATCTCTTCTTCCAACTATGGCTGAATGTACACTAAGTTGAGTATGCCTGCTCACTTTTCTCTCTTTTACTTGTGTGTCTTTTCAACATTTCCTTATCAGATGGCTAGATTAATACCGTGTGTCCCTAAATGATGAGCAACTCAATGGTGGCATTTCCACAAGAGTTGAGCAGTTCTATGATCATTGTTAGGTCTTCATATACCCACCCATTCTTATATTTGAGTTGTGTAATCCCATACCCATTCTCCTTTATATTTTCATTTATGGTAATTGTATCTCTACTGAGCTGGTTATGCCCACTCCTTATGTACTTTATCATTCTTCTTCACATCCCCATACTAAGAATATGGAGGTTGTTGAAATTATGGTAATTGTCACATGTGGTTAGTATGGTTAAGCACCCTGTTACCGGATGAACTAGCAGGGCTAGCCTCCGATGAAAAATATGAGAGAAATGGCCACTGTCACCTTAGCCAATTCCCTAACTTCTTCGGATAGTTGGATCCTCCACGGAGAATAACCCTCATGTGGCCTACAGAACACTTTAGCACGAGAAAAACTGTCTCTCTTTGACAAGAATATTAGTGACTAGTGCCTTAGATAATGAATTTAATCGAATAGAGGAGACATACTATTTAGGTGTAGTGCTTGTGGATGCAAAGACAATGCATACCAAATGCAAGTATTTAACTCACCAATGTAAATGATTAGTAATAGAAACAATTCATTTCTTTTAACATATACTGTAGAGTAATCACCAATAACTTAGCCTTAGATCATCAATAAATTGCAAGGACATCTATCAAGTATCAAGGCCAATCTACTTACACCATTGGCACACAAAAGATCATTTGTGAGCATCCATCATGTACATATGTGTCATTCCCTAATGTAATCAATTTCAATATCCAAGCACTTCTTATATCATTAAAGTATAGCAGTATATATATATATATATATATATATATATATCGAGAGAGAGAGAGAGAGAGAGAGAGAGAGAGGCCTTAGGAGACAAGAACAACGATATATATCTTGAGAACAATCATATCACCCAATGCAGTACACACTTGAGGAATGATGTACATTAACGTTAGTTCAATATGGTAACAGGAATATCAAGTCACAAGATGGAAGAATACAAACAAATGCCCAACTCTTGCATTGTCAACTAATTATCCTCTATTTTTCATCTACTCATTTGCATGCAATAGATTAGGACAACCTCCGAATTGTAAATACCACGAGTGTAATTAGTATATCAGCAATACTATCTCACAGTATGTTTTTAGACCTAATGCAAAAGCATTGGCAGCGGTGGGATACTTTCTTTGATGTCAAATTTTAACAACAATGATATGCAAGGTAATCTTTAACCTTCGGTTGGTTTAAATGCAAATGTTGCAGACTGTAAAAGAATGATTTCCAGACCTTTGTTGAGCCAAATTTCAGACCTCTTCCTTTTAGTATAGCAGCCTTGCAAATGTCAAAAAATGGCCTTGTGGTTAACCCTTTCATTTTTTTGTATGTGTAGGTGATTAGCACAAAAAAGAACTTCTTTGTTGGTGATATCTATTTCCCTAGCAGATGTATAAATAGTGAAAAATCACACAGATTTTTAGGTTGTTACAACGCTTGGAAAGGCCCCAAAAGGGAGGCCGAGACTTGCTAGAAGGAGGACTGAGGATAGGAAAAGGATGATGGAGGAAGGGGTAGAAAGATAATAGGAAAGGGAGGAAGGAGAGGAGAGGAAGGGAAAAAGAAGGAGAAAAAAAGGAAGGAGAGAAGGAGAAGGAAGAGAGAGAAAAAGTAGAGGGAGAAGGTGAGAAGAAAGGGAAGCAAAGGAAGAGTGTGGAAGAGAGAGGGAGCAACAAAAATGAAGGAGATGGGAGAAGGGGGGAGAAGAAGAAGAAAATTGATGGAGAGGGAGAGAAGAGAGGGCAGCGAAAACAAGAAGGGGGGAGCAAGATAGAAGGAGGGAGCGAGGGTCTAGGAAAGGAGTCAAGGAGGAAGTGAGGTCAATGGAGGGAGGAGCGAAGGCAGGAGAGGGAAGAATGGGAGACCGCTAGGGAAAACGAAAGTGTTGTAGCTAGGGTTTTAGAACATAAAATTTAGGGCTTTTTGGGTTTTAAATTTATGATAACTATGTACATCAAAACATAAAAGAAAATAAACTCAACTAACAAAATAAAAATATAATATTTACAATATTAGCAACTAGGGTTTTAAGAGTAGTAGAAAATGCTAACCTAGGTTTTTAATGGTCTTACCCTAACCCTGGGGAATCAAGGAAGATGGCCTTCCTCTTGAGATGGTACTTGCCAAGTTTGGCAAACTAGGACCCTCCTCAACAACCACAGGAGTTGGTTAAAGGAGGCCTAGTTAGGGAAAAACTTGGAGACCTAAAGCTCAAGCTTCAAAGGACTCCTTCTAGAGGATGTCCCTCACAATGTTATGGTGACTAAAGGCTGAAAATGACCTAGCTAGGACAAAATGTAGCATTAATGGCTATCACTCAACCTTTATTAACAAGCATCACATCAACATTTAATAAAGAGTGATCAAGAACATAACTTAGATACCTCCTTGTGCATGTGTTATGCAAACAAATCTAGCATCACCTTAGCAAAGAGAAAGAACCAAAGGTACTCCAAGAAATTGCCTTCAAACCAAAAAGTACATCCTTCTTAAGAGGTGTTCATCAATCCAAGAGCCCTAAGAAGGGTAACCAAGTAACATAGTGTTTAATCCCATAAGTTGTTATTAGTCCCTGCTCCACAGGGATTATAGCGATCGGTAGGTCGCCAACTTTCGTTGACCGTCATTGTTTCAATTTTCTAAGCCTAATGTTGAGTAAAGTTTTTCAAAATTTTATTATTAAAATCAATTTACTAAAAATTACAAATAAATTTTTGAAATTTCAAAATTCAATTATTTATTTTTTGATTGGTGCAGCACACAGATTTGACAAATATCCCCTGGTGTGCAAAATAATTATGGAATTATAAAAATAATAAAATATATAAAACTGAAACAAAAACAAAAGCTTGCCACGTGCCCTTGGAAACGACCCTTAATTTAATGCATTTAATATGATATATGAAAGATTTGACAACGACCATTAGTGTTGTGTCTCGATCCAGCAGAGCACCTTGCTAGGCTTTGCCACGTCACGCTCAAGCATGTAGAAATTGATCACATAAATCTCCGAATTCGAACATACCAGGTATCTGATATCCGACACAGCGCTAATGAACGCCATGAGACCCCCACGGCCAAAGAACTTTGCGACAAATACAAATTGCAGACAAGGCAGAAGAACCAGTGGGAGAGTTCATTCTCCAAAACCCTAATCATTCAGGGTGGATGTTTCCCAGAAGAATTCCCAGAGAGTCCTGGGTGAGTTTCCTGGATGGTATATTAAATGTGCAGTAAGTAAGAGCTATAAAAAACCTTAAATGAGGCCTATTCAAAAACTTAGGGTAAACAAACCAAGCCTGCAAAAAATATACCATGGCTTTGGCATGTATAAGAAAAAAGGAACTCATCTCCGGAAAATACCATAGAAGCAACGACTTATTATTGGGTACAAAATGGCCATGCTTCTCACGGTGTAATGTATTGCATCAAACAAAAAATGTACAGATTCCTCATATTCGATTAACACCACGCACAAAACTGTACAAAGAAAAAGTATGCTACCGTTCATACATCTCGGGATGGGAGAGAAAAACGCACGTTTTGATGGTAAAATTAAATTCATCGGACCACTTTGATGCAAATCGATTCAACAGTTTAAACGAGTAAATTTTGCAATCCCAATTCTTGTAAACAATCTCCAATTAACTAAACTAAAAATAAAATTATTGACCCGTTACCCTACTCCAATTTGTGCATTTCATCTTCACATTCAACCCTTTGCTACGCTAGAAAAATTACTCCGATCAGTACTCGTGCTCTCGTCCATGAAGCGTCCCAGGAAAGATGTTGTCTAACGTTATGAGTACTATACCTTGGGCAAGATGTTCCAGCTAGGCTTTGAGATTTTTCCTCCAGTACCACCTGGTACCACTGTCTCCCCAGCTGTTGCCCTTTCATTCTCACTTACAGACTCCATTCTTACAACCGATGAGCGCACGCTGTGTAAACGCACCTGTCTTTTCAGTATTCCACCGGTGGATTTCTGGTACCCCAAATGATTTAGCTGCAGCTATCTTTATTATCAATACCTCCATCTGATCCAAATTAGTGGAGACAACAGGATGCTGCATACATAAAAAATGAACAAATAAGCAGATGAGAGAAAACTCCATCGAATTAATGAGAAAGAGAAATAAAATAGAACCTGTTTGCATTCACCTTCTATGAATTCAACTGTTACACATCAAATTACTAATGAAAGTTTTTCACAGAACGAATTTAATGTGTTATCACACCTGGTATCTGCTATAACCTTTTCCAAGAAATGAGCACTGGCTGAAGTGAACAAGGTTTGAACGGTCCCAATGGTAAGAACATGGGGTTGAGATTTTTCAATGCTGGGACAGATGTAGCACCAAGTGGCCATCTCAACGTCCATGTCAAAATTATTATTCTCCACCTCATTCCCCACTTGCCTGGCATGCAGAGGCTAATCGTATGGCCCAATTATCTTTGATTATTTAATACCAACCTTGACTCCGTGTTGCCCTCGTTTCGTTCTCATAATACAAATGGAGTATGTGCAAATGGTGACTTGGATGCAATGTGAGCCCTTTAATTTGTTTCCATGCAAAAGGCACGTTCTCAGACGACAAATCTAAAATTCAAAGCTCCCATTACAATAACCGACTATGCAAAAGATTTCAGATTTGTCTTGCAAAATTCGTAGTTGGACATGCCATGAGAATAACACTGCGCAAAAGCAAATGGACCCAGATTGGAAAAAATTGTGCATTCGATATGGAAAACTAGATAAGGTGTACCGCATAAATTATATTTCATATGAAATGTCTGCAACTTTTTATTGAATTTGCAACTAATATTTACCTGTGAGCAATTGTGTGGATGCTCATGCAGAGCATGTTGTTCTTTGGGCATCACGCTTCTCAAACTGCAACAGAGCAACCGTATTGCAAGGCTTTATTGCTTCACATAACAATTAGTTGAAAAATACTTTGTTCTGCTTACCACTAAGCATTTGACTAACGTATCAGTAACAAATAGAGAGGGCGGGGTAGAGTAAGTGTTCACAGAGGCATCCGGTCCTCCTTGCTTATCAAGGCATTCAACAAGAAAACCAATTCTGGTAAATATAATGTTTGGCTCTCACTTGAACTATGCACAGGGGTCTCATCCCTTGCACTTGGAAAAATTGATAAACATTAGATATGTATTGGTCTACGGACAGTTCTATGAAAATCACGTCGTCCTTAGTAAGGGTAAGAAATATTAAATATTAAATGTGTTCGTTATCATTACTATTACATAGTTGTGAGGTATGACAATGCCACGTTTAGGCCATGCACACATGCATCCACCAGATGTGTGCAGCTTCGAGAAGCTCAACGAGTGCATGTGCTCTTCCATGTCCATCGAAGATGTACCTACCTATCGTCCAAGCAAACTATGGATAATTGGGAAGGTGATTTTTTATACCTTCGCATGCCTTATCGTTTCTTCTATTATGCTTTCCATATCTGGGTTGTGCTAGGCTATTGTTTCAAACAGTGAAAACCCCCTCCAACCAGTAGTGCATTGTTCCTCTGAAAAAGTTGCATGAGAAGAGAAAGCTGAGAAGTTGATGGGGTGAATAGTTATAAAAAACAGAATTAAAAATTGAGGGATTTTCTTTTCAACCATAAATAGTTAAGTGCAAAACAAAGTGAAGAACAAAATTGGAAAGGTTAGAGCAAGCACTCACCATTTAGTGTTTTTATTGGTGTCCAAATGTAGGGAAACTCGGGATATTTCCTTGAAGAGATGCCTCATATCTTCCACGTCTTGCAGGTCGAGTTAATGGCATTAGAAAAAACAAAGAAAAAACACCAGCATGAGGGAAGCAAAGAAAAAACATCCATAGCGTAGGTTTTGGGATCAATTCTCCCTTGAGGAAAGAAGAAATGCCCACGGCTTCGGTTTTGGGATCAATTCTCCATCAAACTTCCTTCCTCTCAAACAAACCATCTAAAGGTAGGCCATTCATACGGACTATTGCTCATTGAATATATATGGTGTCTCTACATAAATGTACTGGATGAATGATATTATGCTGCACTTACGAAAAATTAGGATAATAGAAGTAATGGCATTACCATACTGAAATTTAAGATAATAGAATTAATGGTGTTACGACCAACTGGCAGGGAAGCCAAGCTACTTCAAAATTTAAGAAATATAATGGAATTTGCTTTACCAGATAGCAACCTGCATGGAGGCAGAGGCAAAAGAGGCAAATTGATGGCACAACGGCTAATTCTTTCGCAAGGCAAGCCGAGATATTAGGATTCCATGATCATGTGGGAGGTAAGCAAAAATTTATATTTCATATCAAATGTTGCAACTTTGTATTGAGTTGGCAACGAATAATTACCTCTAAGCAATTGTATGGATGCTCATACAAAGAGTATGTTGTATTGATGTGGAACATGGAAAGCATGCAACTAGCTAAGGATGCGCTCCTTATTCCGAGCTAGGTCCCTGTCTTGGTATGCTCACAATGTTAATTGTAATTTATTTACAGCTAAGCCAAATATTGCAGCTCAAGATGTTACCTTTGAGTGATTATTAATTATTAGGCATGCTATGAGGAGTAAATACTCAATACGAGAGCAATTCATTTCTCTAACTCTCACGTATTATGGACTAGGTGTATACCATAATATAATGGATGACTAGTATTAAGTACTATATTCAGTCCATGCTGCGGAAAAGGTGTTAATCTACTCGTTCCGCTGTCATAATAAGAAGGTACAAGTTTGAGTTTTGAATAAGTAGCTTAGGTTTTAACAAGGCTGAAGTCTCTTTGGGGTCAGTAAAATCTTTACCAACAAGCAATAAATGTCATCATTTACTTCATGTATTTTAGTTGGTGGGAGCTGGCCCGGTGGCAGACTAATTCCTCCTAATTGGTTTTCATTTTTAGTAATAAATTTACATTTTAAGTTTTGATCATTTCTGAATTCCACGTTGATTGAATATGCATGTTGAAATTATTAGATATAATGACTATAGTGTAAATAACATTTCGTGGTATTTAAGAGTGAACCGGAAGTTGAGAATGACATTTGGTGGTGTAAAGAACATGTGTATCAATCTAAGAATGTAAGGGACATATGTCAATGATCTTTGATGAATAGAAAGTATCTTCGTGAAGCAATACTTTGCTGCGAGAGAGCTACCATGCTGTCCAACCAAGCAACGTGTTATTTTTTATCTGCTTATATCCACTTATTTTTAATCTCGTATATCAACCATATGCACTTTTCAAAATGTTCTATTTCGAAAATTTTATCTTAATTAAAACATTCGTACTCATTAAATTGTATTATCGTCATAGGCTTTTGATGACCTCGTACTTCTAGATGGCATGTACATCTGATGGCCATGAGGTGTGTTTGTTTTCAAATAAAAATATTTGGACCATTTTCAGCTTCAGTTCGGCTAGACGAGAAAGTACAAAATTAAATTGGTGAATTTACACAAACTAGTTTGGTTGATATCCATCAAACCATAGATTTACTCCATAATTTACATAATCTACAATGCTCATGATTAGTTCTACAGTTGCGTGGAACATAGATTTGCTCTTGTACAAGTGCTAGATCGATTACTTTTGGATACAAAAGAAGACACCATGTTCTTTGAGAGAGCAACTGAAAAATCTAAATGGAATTGACAGCATACGATCACCTCTCGGACTCGAAGCAGTTTCATTTAATGTTCTTTTTGTAGGAGGAAATTGACTAGCCTATTCCTCAATGATATATTCCAAATGGCAGGTATAATGTTGAGTGGTATATGGTATATTAGTCCATCAGATAAAGCACACTATTCGTATATAACTACAGATGGAACAATAGGAACTTGCTAGATAAGGAAGATATAATAACTAGACTCAGCTTAAGAACTATAATTATAAGAACTCTTATATTTTACTATAACTCCCCTCATACTCTATCAGTTTACTAGTGTGAATCTCAGGCAGAAACCAAGTAGAATATAAAAGGGTGGTAAGGCCCAAAATAGTTTGCAGTCTTCATTAAAATCCATAACTCTAGACTGATTAATAGTTTATCTATCATGCTCGGTTATGGGTGGGATAAAGAAAGGGCAGTTTCTGCCATAATACTAACATATTATAGGTCTACTAAAGAAAGAAACTAGTTTCAGTCATCAAAACCCTTGATCATACTATTGCGTGTACATCAATTAAGCATAAGATCTCCATTATACCATTGTGCTCATTGACTTTTTCACTTTATTTTTATATATTCAAATAAATAAAATTAGGAGCAGGGACTAGCTGCTTTGTAGCTATTTCTCTTGTTTTCAAATGAAGTGAGGAGAAGTGTATTTATACCTTCTCACACTCACTTTATAAAATATCTAGGTTGGCGTGCCTTTTAAAATGTCAATTTGAAATTATAAAATGTTAACTTAAAATTATAACAAAAATAATATAAAATAATCAAGTCAGTGGGTAATTAGGGGCATTTTCCCTGGAGTTTACCCAAAAATTACTAAAATATCTCAAAATGAGCAAAACACTCTGAACTAAAGGTTGGAGTGGCGAGGGGGGGGTCGTCATACCCTATCTAACCCCAACAGTAGTGAAAATCCCTCAACGCCCCCCCCCTAATCAAGCAATCCATCCTGGCATGGAGGATGTCATCATCATCAAAAGGAGCCCAAGGAGAGAGGGTGCTGCTGAATTGGAGGACCAGGAGGGTGTGGAAGGTGACCTTGAGGAGATACATAAGCCTTAATGTTGAAAGAAGTGTCACCGCAATGATAAAACAAGGTGGGGGTCATGTGACCCAATGACCCACCCCTGGAAGCCCCGAACACCAAACTTAGGGCTTGAAGCCCTTTCATGAGGCAGTCAACAATGCCAGTAAGCCATAGTACTCCCAAGGGAGACACCAAAGGGTCTGGCCATAACCCCCACTCAGAAAAATCTGGATAACACCCCTCCTAGTTAGGAAAAAATGACCCTCTCTCCATGGGGTACATCTACAAGTGCGCTGGTATTGGTACCACGTAACACACCCTCTTTGTTATATTTTGTATATATTTGATTAGTTTGGCCTAGTCACCCTCTCGAGGTGTGTGCCTTGTTATGTGGGCCTGTAAACCCCTCTTAAAGGGATGCCTCATTTGAGTTGTGTATTTATAGTGATTGATTCTTTAGCTCCCATTTGTATCACCTCATCATATTGAATCATAGTGATTGATTCTTTAGGCTATAGACATGATATCGTGTGTTCATGGATTCGTTGTCTCTTCTCTTTATGATGTTTTTATGGTTTATGTTGATTTAGGGCTTGTTGGTAGTTCCATTCAATCCTTCTCTATCTCTTGTGATCTCAACAAACATTAAATTTCTAATTCATCTGAAGGTAATCAAAAGAAAGTTGCATGATGGAATAGAAAAAGCTTTGGATTGCAATGGGGGTATTTGACATCATTACCATATTTTGCTAACCTTCTCTAACGTCTATCAATTCAAACTGTTAGAGAGCAATATTATCAATATAAACAAATTATTTCTTAAAGATAATAAAGAGGGAGGTGGCATGACTCATTTCATCGTTAAATTAGTCATCCATTATCTTTTTTCACAAAGAAATAACAACATGCAATGAAAAATACCAAGAAGATGGAATTTAAGGTTCTGTCAGAAGATGCAAGGGGAATCAACAACACAAATTAAAAGGTAACCAAAAGGAGCGTCTCCTGTAGCCTCCGTGCATTAGTAGGGAACATGAGTGGTGCATAGGGAAGGTTATAATTAGGCCACTACATATTTCTACTTTCAGAAGTGAAAGAGATGACAAACGTGTTATTGAAGGACACGGAGAGAGTTCTGCTATATGTTGGAGAAAACTCAATGTGTTATGAGTAAGTTTTTCAAATGGGTTTCTTCACAAGATGGATTTTGAAAATTGCATCTCTGGCAATAACACTTAACATATAATTAAATTAAGTAAGTGGCCGCAAGTGTTTGTAATTATTGTGTAGATATGTGACCATACACTTTAATGTCTTGGGATAGACTGATCATTTCATGTATGATATCTATTTTTTGAGAAAATATTGCTTACATCACACAAAGTATATGCAAAATAGATTCTATTCTCTAATAGTGTTGGGATATTAGAGAAATATAGCTAGTTATTAAGTGAGGGATAATATTCCTAGTTAGGTATATTATGAAGATTGAGATAAAGTTCATTTTATATAAAGGAAAGAACCCGGAACAATCATTTCTGGACTCCCCTATATATTAAGGCAATAGAAGATACCCATGGTAAGAAGGGTACGGCTTCACCTTCACTTAAATCTATTTGAGAGGGTCAGTGCTACTAAGGAGACAATATGTACAAGAGCAAGGGAGAATGTACAGTAAGACTTTTCGCAATGCTACTAAGGCTGCAATCAAATCAGAATAAGCGGAAACAGCTTTGTTCTTCGCATCCTTAATCAACAAGTAGCCTTGGCAAGCAATTGAGAGCATACCTCCATCCCTCCATGTAGTCTTTCAATCCATCTCTTTTCGAGGACGTTCATCCAAAATTCAAAATAGGGGCTAAGGGAGACATAATAAATTATATATAACATTAAATATATATATATATATATATATATATATATATATATATATATATATATTTCTTACACACACATAGATACTCAAACTTGATGGTGAATTTTATCAATGAGTTTGTATATAATTTTTTTTCTTGAACTTCGTTGTCGTTAAATCCAAACACAAACACGAACAAGGTAACTTAGGAATGAAGTACATAATTTTGAACATGCAAGGAGAGGCAACAATATCACATCAGCCAAAGAACCTTGCACCCTGATGTTATGGTAAGACTATGAAATTTTGTGACTCAAGAGGACTTGTCATGAAGCATAACCTTCCAAGAATTTGACCACCCACCTAATTACAAGAACTATGCCTTGATAAGTAATGTTTATCAAGACAAGTTGTTAGCTTTAACCTATGATTACTCAATTACTTTTCTTCATCCTGCAGAGATGGCATGCTTCAATAGAGATAGTAGGCTACTGCAGATCCTAACCTCAGTGTTTGTGCACAACATGAAAGGTACCTTGAGTGTGGACATCAACAACATTAATGAGGCACAGCAACAGATTATACAAAGAATGAAGTAGAGGGCACATGCATGATATAGTCATGTATGTGCTAGACTTGGAGTGGTTCTGATTTTAGTTGTTATAAAAATTAGAAGTGATTTCTTTTCAATGTAACATTAGGTTTTATTTTAGTAGTGAGTTAACTATTGTTCCAGATTTAGAAGTCTAAGTTCAAACTTTGATGTTCTTATTTTTGGAAGTTTGACTTTCCAGTTTAAATGGCTTTCTTTTCAAAATTCGATTAGGGTTTTGTTTTTCTAATTTGGGGACCCATAGAGACGGGGGTTTTTTGTAATTTATCCTGGCATGTGTTTTTGAGTGCTACATATTCTACTTTTTGTTGTTCATATTTTTACTTGGCTATGTGATTGTAGATCTAGCATATAACCAACAGTGTCTGATTTTTCTAGTTTAGTGCTTTCTAGGGTTTTAGGTTGCAGGTCTGCTTACCATGAATTGAAAATTTAACATGATATCAAAGAAACGATGATAATCTTGACTTGTGGTTGCTTGACATTATGGCTAAGCACCCTCATTATTGTATTACTAGGTTATGGTTGTTAGAAAAATAGGATCGCAGAGCAATAACAATAAACAGAAATGCAAATATAATCACACATACACATTACAAGAGAGACACAGATATATCGTGGTTCACCCAACTTGGGCTACGTCCACACTGAATTTGCCAGTGCTTATTATTATTACCGTCCAGCAAGTCGAAGGGATACAACCTGCAGCACAACCGCTGCACTTCCTCTTCTCTGTTTTACAGTCTCTCTCCAGATCTCAAAGATCTTTACAATGCATAAAACCTAATACATCAACCCTAGCCGTATTACAATGTCCTTCTTTTATAAGGGAAATACAATGGGAAAATACCACGGGATACCCAAAACCATGGGCCCGCAAAACAGCTGGCGAAAACAGCCCCAAAAATTTCCTTCGGGGGCGTTGCCCCCGGACCCCCCAGCCAGGGGGGATGGTCCCCCCTGGAACCCCGTGGGGGGGCGATGCCCCCCCACACCCCCCCCGCTGGGGTGAGTGTACAGTCCACCTACATATCATATAGAACTGGGGTACAAACACGGCTGATACAATATCATCTATGAGACTAGAAGATCTGGCTCCACAACCAACAATCTCCCACTTGGAGACTGATCACAACAACTCCACCGCTGCTGCACTTGCTGGACTTGGACTTGGCAAATTTCTCCTCTTCACCTTCATGCTAGAAGGCCAACTGAAACCGAGCACGAACTCAGTTTCTCTCTGGTCACTACCTTTGTGAACATGTCTGCAGGATTCTGGCTAGTATGTATCTTTTCCAACTTTAACAGTTCATCTTCCAGAACAGAGCGTATGAAATGGTACTTGAGCTGTATATGTTTAGTCCTGGAATGGAATGTTGAGTTCTTTGCAAGGTGAATGGCACTCTGGCTGTCACTATACAGTCTGCTATCCTTCTGCTTCTTACCCACTTCCTCCATAAACCTCTGCAACCAAATCATCTCTTTACTAGCCTCTGTAATGGCAACATACTCTGCTTCTGTTGTTGAAAGTGCAACAACCTTCTGTAGTTTCGAAATACAACTTACTGCTGTTCCACCTACAGTAAACACATACCCTGTGGTACTCCTCCTGCTATCCTTGTCACCTGCCATATCTGCATCAACATATCCCTGTAGAACAGTGTCTGAACCTCCAAAACATAATGCCTCAGTGGTAGTACCTCTCAAATACCTGAGAATCCACTGTACTGCCTTCCAATGTTCTTTACCTGGATTGTTCATATATCTGCTCACAAATCCCACTGCATGTGCAATATCTGGTCTTGTGCACACCATGGCATACATCAAGCTGCCAACTGCTGATTGATAGGGAACCTTGGACATGTAATCTGTCTCTTCTTGTGTCTTGGGACACATTTCCTTACTTAGACTGAAATGGCTAGCCAAAGGTGTACTTACAGGTTTTGCATTCTGCATTCTGAACCTCTCCAACACCTTTTGTATGTACTCACTTTGAGACAATGTCAATTTGCGATTTTTCCTGTCTCTCATTATTCTCATACCAAGGATTTGCTTTGCAGCACCCAAATCCTTCATCGCAAATGAATTAGCTAGCTTCCTTTTGAGTACATTTATATCCTGCATGTCAGACCCTGCAACAAGCATGTCATCCACATACAATAACAAGATAATATATCTTCCATTGTCTAGCTTCTTGAAATAAACACAGTGGTCAGAATGACATCTACTATAACCTTGTTCTGTCATAAACCTGTCAAACTTTAGATACCATTGCCTTGGAGCTTGCTTCAAGCCATACAAGCTCTTTTTCAACCTGCATACCAGATCCTCCTTACCTTTGACCTCATACCCTTGTGGCTGCTGCATATATATTTCTTCCTCCAAATCCCCATGAAGGAAGGCTGTTTTTACATCTAACTGTTCAAGATGCAAATCTTCTACCGCCACTAGACTTAAGATAGTCCTAATTGAAGTCATCTTTACAACAGGAGAAAATATTTCATCAAAATCTATACCCTTCTTCTGTGCAAACCCCTTTACAACAAGTCTGGCCTTGTACCGCTTCTTACCTCCTTCTTCTTCCTTCAACCTGTAAATCCATTTGTTTTGCAATGCTCTTTTACCAGCAGGCAACTTAACCAAATCCCAAGTATGGTTTCCTACCAATGAGTCCATCTCCTCATTCATGCCTTGCTCCCACTTCTTTCTAGTTTCCACCTGCATTGCTTCTTCATAACATTCTGGTTCACCAGAATCAGTCATCAATAAATAATACATTGAAGGAGAGTATCGTTCAGGGAGTCTACTCAACCTGGTAGATCTTCTTACAGTTGCAGGAGTTTCAGGTACTTGCTGCTGCTCTTTATTTTCTGGCACCTTCGGAACTTCATTTTCTTTAACTTCATCAAGCACTATGTACTCTGTGCTTTCCTTTTCCTGTTTCTTTCCCTGCAACTGATCTTTATACATGACCTTTTCATTGAATATCACATCTCTACTCCTGATGATTTTGTTATTTTCATAATCCCATAAACGATAACCAAATTCATCAACCCCATATCCAATAAAGGTACATTTCTTGGATTTTGCTTCAAGCTTTGTTCTATTTTCTTTATCAATATGGACAAATGCTTCACAACCAAACGTTCTCAGAAATGAGTAGTTTACCTTTTTATCTGTCCATGCTTCCTCTGGAATACCACCATCCAAAGCACTTGAAGGTCCTATATTTATTAAATAAACAGCAGTATTTACAGCATCCGCCCAAAACTGTAAGGGCAACCCTGCATGCAGTCGCATACACCTTGCACGCTCCATGATCGTTCTGTTCATCCTTTCTGACACACCATTTTCCTGTGGTGTTCTTGGGACTGTCTTCTCTCTATGAATCCCATGGTATGAACAGTAACTATCAAACTCCTTGCCGCAGTACTCACCTCCATTATCAGATCTGAGACACTTCAACCTTTTTCCTGTCTCATTCTCAACCAAAGCTTTCCACTTCTTAAAAGTAGCAAACACATCAGATTTTTGTCTAATGCAATAAACCCAAGTTTTTCTAGTTGCATCATCAATAAATGTAACATAATAATGAGAGCCACCAAGAGATTGTACCTGAGCCGGTCCCCATACATCTGTATGCACAAGCTCTAATTTTTCATTCTTCTTCTGTTTCCCAACCCTGAGAAATTTGACTCTCTTCTGTTTTCCATAAACACAGTTTTCACAAAATTCCAAACTCACCTGCTTCAAATCCGGCAGCAACTTCCTTGAGTGGAGAATCTGCATCCCCTTCTCACTCATGTGGCCAAGCCTATGATGCCACAATTCTGTATCTGTTCCTGTGGAAGCTAAAGAGATATAATGGTCAGTATTATGAGGACATAAATACAACGTACCTACTCTGTCTCCTTTTGCTATCACCATTGATCCTTTAGTGATCTTCCACCACTTTTCTCCGAACGTAGATAGACAGCCGCTATCTCCCAACTGCCCTGTTGAGATCAGATTTCTTTTCATAGCAGGAATATGCCTAACATCTTTCAACAACCAATCAGTTCCATTCTTAACTTTTATCCATACCTTGCCCATTCCAACAATTTTACATGGCTCATCATCACCCAATAAAACATGTCCAAAATCGCCAGGAACATACTCATGAAAATATTTCCTATGGGGTGTAGCATGACATGAAGCTCCTGAATCTACTACCCAATAATCACTAGTATTATCTAATGCAAGAATCAAAGCATCTTGTAACACATCACCTGCTACATTTGCTTCCTAGGTAGTTTCCTTCTGTGCATCTCCTTTCTTCTTTAGAGATTTGCAGTCTTTCTTCAGATGTCCTTTCTTTCCACAGTTCCAGCACTCTATCTTTCCCAGTCTAGACTTAGATCTGCCCGTTTTATACTTTCCACGATTACCTTGGCTCTTTCCTCTCTCCTTTTGTCTTCCTCTGCTCTCCATGGTCAACGCATTACCTGATGTCACACCTGTTCTTTTTCTTCGCATTTCCTCGCTAAGAATAACACCAATAACATCATCAAATTTCAAGGTGTTTGAACCAGAGACAGAGTTACTTACAGCCATGACCAAGCTATTCCAGCTTTCTGGCAATGAACACAAGATTAGAAGAGCCCTAACCTCATCATCAAAGTTCACACTTACAGAACTTAGCTGATTTGTAACCGTATTAAACTCATTTAAATGATCAGTAACGGATCCACCTTCAGACATCTTCATATTAAATAAACGCTTCATTAGAAATACCTTGTTGGAAGCCGAGGGTTTTTCATACAGCTTACCCAATGCTTTCATCAAACCCTCTGTTGTCGTTTCTTTTGAGATATTGAAAGCCACCGACGAAGCCAAGCTCAACCGTATTGTTCCCAGAGCCTTTCTGTCAAGAACCACCCATTCTTCGTCCTTCATAGTCGTCGGCTGCTTTGCTTTTCCTCCCAACGGTAGGTATAGATCCTTCTGGTACAGATAGTCCTCCATTTGCATATTCCATAACCCGAAGTTTTGGCCATTAAAATTTTCGACCTTAAACTTTCCTTCTTTTGCCATTGCTCCCACTCGAACCAGAAACCCTAGCTTCCTGCGGGTTTAACTGCCAAATAGATCTTTGGCTCTGATACCAATTGTTAGAAAAATAGGATCGCAGAGCAATAACAATAAACAGAAATGAAAATATAATCACACATACACATTACAAGAGAGACACAGATATATCGTGGTTCACCCAACTTGGGCTACGTCCACACTGAATTTGCCAGTCCTTATTATTATTACCGTCCAGCAAGTCGAAGGGATACAACCTGCAGCACAACCGCTGCACTTCCTCTTCTCTGTTTTACAGTCTCTCTCCAGATCTCAAAGATCTTTACAATGCATAAAACCTAATACATCAACCCTAGCCGTATTACAATGTCCTTCTTTTATAAGGGAAATACAATGGGAAAATACCACGGGATACCCAAAACCATGGGCCCGCAAAACAGCTGGCGAAAACAGCCCCAAAAATTTCCTTCGGGGGTGTTGCCCCCGAACCCCCGCCGGGGGACCGCTGGCCCCTGGACCCCCCAGCCAGGGGGGATGGTCCCCCCTGGAACCCCGTGGGGGGGCGATGCCCCCCCACACCCCCCCGCTGGGGTGAGTGTACAGTCCACCTACATATCATATAGAACTGGGGTACAAACACGGCTGATACAATATCATCTATGAGACTAGAAGATCTGGCTCCATAACCAACAATGGTTTAATAGCCGACCTTGTGAACATTATTTTATACTATTTTGGTTAGCTAAGGTTGATAGGCATTTATGTGGGCCCATAACCCCCTCATGGGTGTGTTAGCACAAATTTCCCCACATACAAAATAAGAATAATTTTGTGGATCAATAATCAGAAATATGAGTAACTTTTAGGAGAATTCTACCCAATGTGCTAATGTGTCACTAGAAAAACTCCTGTCTATTTGGGTTGATGTATGGTGTCCCTAACACTTCCTACATTGCCTTTAGCTTGTAAATCTACAATAAAACACAATAAAAAAACAAGAAAAAAAGGACTTTGGTCTGTGATTAAACAACCAAAGGGGTTACTATAATTGATTTTATAAATGTTGGTGGAATTCCCTTCACCGTAAGCTTCAAAGAAATGGAACAAACATAGATTGAAAGTGCTTATAAATGGTAGATTATACCCAAATAAAAGGATGAAAACTTCTAAATTATTGCACAAAAACCCATCAAGATACCATCAAACTATGAGAGTTGGATACAAGCATAACAGACCTTTATCCTACATAAATCAAAAGGTTGATTACACCAAACATATAGATACGGGACTGGTACAATGATGTTTCCTGCACAATAATAAAGAATCTAGAAGAGAAGAAGAGAAACGTGAGAGAGTTATTAAGCTCCTGTTGAAGAAAATCCAACCTCTCAAACCATAGTGACCCCTTCCTTTGAAAGAGCAATCCAATGCACATTGATTGACCTAGGTGAGGATGTGCTAGACTCAAGTGGAGATGCTTATGTTTTGACTAATGACAAACTGTCGTGAAGAGATCATGCACTTTGATCCTCTGGAGATGCACTAGAGTGAAGTAAATGGAGTAGAGTGGTGACAAGTAGGTGCCTTATTGACTAGGTGAGACGCCGAGTTCAGATTAAACCATTTGCTTAGTCCATGTGAAGTCTGTCCTCATGCACTTTGATTAACTCCATGAAGGAGTGAGGTGGAAATTCCATACGCATTGATGGAGTGGAGATGAACTTGAACCAAACTAATGTGAAGTGGAGAGTGAACCAATGATGCAATTTAGTTAGACTAGTTGAGAGTGTAGTCCAAAAATTCATGAGAAGTAGTCTTTCTTGGAGTATCTTTGAGTTGAGTGACAATGAACTAGAGAGATAGGATTGTGCACTTTAGTTAGATTGATGGTTGACCGAGGTGAGGAGTCAAAGCACCGATTTAAGTGAAGACACTTTGAGTTATATAATGAGTAAAGTGAGAGAAACCCATGTGCACTAGAGAATTAAAGGTAAATTGAGAGTAACTACAAATGAACTAATGTGAAGGGATCTTACTTCAGTATACTAAGGAGGGCGGTTTAGTTAGCTGACACAGAAATCTAGTTAAATCACCTTGATGCCACCTCAATCCCTTATCCATGCAAGCGACCTAGTTGTTTCTAGTTGACCAAGGCATGCTCTCTGATAACTCATGAAACTCTTCAATGAAATCAAGTGCTTTCCATATCATTGTCGACTCATGCAGGCACCCAGAAGCTGCCAAGTGTCGTCACTTGATCCTGCTACATGTCACAACCAAAAGTTACCACATGTCATAACTTGAGACTACCACATGTCACACATGCATGATAAATGCTAAAAATAAAAAATTGCTTGCATGTTTGAATATTTGGAATTGGAAAACATGCATGTCCATGCATGCCCTTAATAGTGCCATACAAGTCAAAAGCTAACTTCCAAAAATAGAATTATCATGCATGTCATCCGAAAAAGGTTCACTGGAATCCTAAGCTCACAAGGATGCCAAAAATATGAAAACCTCTAAACCTTGTCTCCTAAAATATAGGAGTACCTCCGAAAATAACAACTCTCCCAAATCTGATGAAAACCTGTGAATTATCTATCTTTGAATTAGGAAAACATCACTAAACCAATCTTATACCTGAACTCAATGGGAACCAACCCTAGCTTAAGCAAATTTGTCTCTAGAAATACTGTCCGAATATCAACCTAATGGAATGTGTTGGCCCTTAACCCTCTAGATTGCCAAGGGGTAAATTTGGGGGTTAACAGTTGCAACTCAAGAGGATGGGATATCCTTATGGGATGTCGAGAACCTCAGAATATATGTGCCTATATCCATGATTGATAATATAAGAGAGAAAATCGGAAACTAGTGTGCCTATCATGTGGGAAATGGAGTCAAAAATATACATGGTGCCTTGGTTGAATTGTTTAAAAGAGGTCTTTCCCACATGTGCCTATCCAGAACTACTACTTTCTAACCAACTATCATATACACTCCTGCCCATGGAAATGTGTTGAATCCGACTCATGGGAGAGAGTCACCTAATAGATGTCAATGATGTAAACACCTTCTAGGCCTGAAGGAACCCACCAATAAGGCTAATGGGCCCTAGGGTACGAGCACATCCTATCAATGCGAAAGATGTGTTGCTTTCAAACACTAACATGGATCATTCAATCAAGGCCCAATGATGATTAGCCTTGTCGAATACGAGATGACTGCCAATTAGGCTAACGACCATAAAGGTGCTCCACTTCTAGATCATCCCCCAGATGATGTGTTGGAGTAAATGAGGGATGGCATGCTAAAAGGAGAGGAAATGATGAAAACCTCTTCCCTCAACATGAAATAACAATCAAGAAGTATATGGGATGTACAGTACCATCTCCCTAGACCTAGATGATAGTTGCCACTAATTCATAGCAGATGACCAAATAAGTACCACTAAAGAGACATGATACAAAATGACTCAAGACTCCCTATGTAACGAACCCTAAAATTGGTAACTTGTAAAAAAAATAAATTCATAATGACTATTTAAAAGTGCAACGACAATATGTAACACATCCAATGGACCGAGTTAGCATTTTCTTGGTGCATAAATATTTTCTTTCAATAGAGATCTACATCATAAAACTTATTTATGATAAGACGAAAAGGTCTGCCATCCTTTCATCGATAAAAATGATTCATTTAATTAAAGGTAATCAACTAACATACATCTAGTCTTTTATTGTCGTCATTCTTATCAGCCTTGATTACTTATGCGGGTCTTAGGCAATACTTACAACTCTTAACAATTCAATCTACTTATTATATTAGGAAGTATCCATGCAATTCTTTATATCTCTTTTTTTTGCAACCATTATACACCAGGGGACATTTCAACTATATACTATGACAATAAATTACTTCAACATGCATGATGACTATATGAGGCAATCAACCCTTTAGAACATCAGCTCAGAATTTGAATCTTACCATTTTACCCTGGCATCTTCATGAATTCCTTAACCATTAGTAGTGAAACTTTCTTATGCTTAACAACTCTAAATACACTTATATGATCATAGTGAGAACAACATACCTAATCATGAATTATCATTTTTCAAAGAGTTAATAATAAAAGCATACACTTGTAACCACTTATACTATGAAACGAGAACTCGACACAGTTCTCGTTTTTCTCTCTCCTAATTTTAGTAGCTATTTTTACCTCAGTTTCAAAAAGGGTTGATACCAGTATCACACATTTTCATTTTGAGGCATTTTTTTGGGCCTTTGACACATCTTTATTGTAAAGTATTTTTAATTTCTATTTTCAAGTGTGTTTTTTAGAAATTTAACAAAAAAAATACATTTAGAAGCTAGCTATAATGAAAAACACATTCATTTTCAAAATTTATCTTTAAAATTTAATCATAAATAATATATTTTTTATGGAAAAAATAGTAAACAAATCGAGAAAAAGAAGACATTTAAACCCATTTTTAACAGATTTTTAGTCATTTTGTATAGAAATGATACTATTTCACATTATTTTTCATAATATTTAACCACCTAACCAATTATTATTAAAATTAAAAAAAAAAATATTTAAAAAAGTTACATTGCCCCCTTCTACCCTAACCCTATCCCTACCCCCCCACAAACTATTACAAAAGTTTAAAAAAATAATTATAATGCGTCCCTTCTACCTTAACCCCCTAACAAACTATTAATAATTTTTTTAAAAATTTACATTTAAAAAAATAATTACATATCCTACCCTAACCCCCCAACCAACCATCAATAAACATTTAAAAAAACAAAGTACATTTCCTAATGCCCTAGCCCCCTACATTACCCCCTACCTTAACCCCCCAAAAATTACATTTCCTAATGCCCTACCCACTACATTAACCCCTCGATGTTACCCCATTACCCCTCACACATTGTTTTAACTAAAAACAATTTAAAACCCAACTTAAAAAAATTAAAATAAAAACCTAAACTTAAAAAACAAAAAAATAAAACCTAATCTTTACAAAAAAAATTAACAAAAAAACCTAGACTTTACAAAAAAAACAAAAAAGAAATAAATTTTAAATTTTAAAAATAAACTTTACAAAAAAAAAAACAAAAAATCAAAATCAAAATTAAACAAAACCAAACTTTCAAAAAAAAAAAACAAAAAAAATATATTTATAAATTAAACAAAAAAGGCCGCCATTGTTGGGCGGGTGGATGCTGACTCCGCCCACTTGGGCGCCCAAAGGGCCGCCCCACAGGAGCAACCCTTTGGGCGCCCAAGTGGGCGGAGCCAGCATCCGCCGCCCAAAAATGGGCGGCGGATGCTAGCTCCACCCACTTGGGCGCCCAAAGGGCCGCCCCACAGGAGCAACTCGATGCCCAAGGGGGCGGAGCCAGCATCCGCCCGCCTCTTTGGGGCGGTCTTTTTTGCGCCCAGGATAGCACAAGAGAGGGGAGGGGAGAGACGGGGGAGGAGGGAGTGGGATGGGGGAAGGGGAAGGGAGGAGGAGAGAGAAGGGGGAGGTGGAGGGGGAGGGAGGAGGAGGTGGAGGGGGCGGGCGGAAGGGGAAGAGAAAGGGAGGAGGAGGTGGAGGGGGCAGGAGGAGGTGGAGGGAAAGGGAGGAGGGAGGGGAAGGGCAGCGGAGGAGAGGGGAGGGGAGTGGTGGGGGAGGGGAGGATGGAGCAGGCTGGGGGGGAGGGGAAACTTTGTTTTTTTTTGTTTGTATTTTTATTTTTAAGTTTAGTTTTGTTTAATTTTTAATTTTTTTTTGAAGTTTGGTTTTGTTTAATTTTGATTTTGATTTTTTTTTTTGTAAAGTTTAGTTTTTTTTTTTTTTTTTTTTTTTTTTTGTAAAGTTTTTTTTTAATTTTTTTTTGGTAAAGTTTTTTTTTTAATTTTTAATTTGTATTTTTGTAAAGTCTAGTTTGTTTTTTGTTATTTTTTTTTTTTGTAAAGTTTAGGTTTTATTTTTTATTTTTTAAGTTTAGGTTTTTATTTTAATTGTTTAATTTTTTTAAGTTGGGTTTTAATTTTTTTTAGTTAAAACAATGTGTGAGGGGCAATGGGGTAACATTGGGGGGTTAACGTAGTGGGTAGGGCATTAGGAAATATAATTTTTGGGCGGTTAAGGTAGGGGTTAAGGTAGGGGGTAATGTAAGGGGCTAGGGAATTAGGAAATGTACTTTGTTTTTTAAAATGTAAAATTTTCAAACATTTATTAATGGTTCGTTGGGGGGTTAGGGTCAGATATGTAATTATTTTTTTAAATGTAAATTTTAAAAAAAATTATTAATAGTTTGTTAGGGGGGTTAGGGTAGGAGGGGCGCATTATAATTTTTTTTTAACATTTGTAATAGTTTGTTGGGGGTTAGGGTTAGGAATTTATTTGTTGAAAACAAAAAATTTCAATTTAGGGGTTGATTTTAAGGCTTTCGTAAACAACAATATGAGATTTTTAAGCCATGGCTATATTTTTAACCCAGAGAAAAAAAAACGTTGATACTAGTATTAACACTTTTCGATTTGGGGGTTGTTTTTGGTGTTTTTTATGAAAACATGATACTGGTATCAACACTTTTTGATTTGGGGGTTGTTTTCGATGTTTTTTATGCAAAAATATGAGTTTTTATGGCTAGAGTTCCCGTTCTTAGTATATAGTTCTCGTTTCATAGTATAAGTGGTTTTGTACGGAAGTAACCCAATTGCACATAATAAATCACAACATAAACACATAAGATAAACATAAGATGTCCACAAAAGATACCCGCAAGAAAGAGACCAATGTAATGTAGTTCACCCAAACCGAGGGCTACATCCACGAGTAATTTGGATCTTCTATTATTTAACAAACTAGAAATATTTACATCAGCAACACCATTGTTGCATTATTCCAAACCCACTTTTCAATCGCCTCTCTCATGGAGAGTGCTATCAAGGAAACTAAGCTAACATCCACATCTTTATAAAGATCCATCCTATAATAATCCTTAAATTACTTCACAAAAGCAAAACTCCTTCTTCCATAGGAAAAATAGGTAATTAACAACATAACTAACTATGCTATCACTATTTCCCAGGCTACGGTATATAATGGTAACCAACGTTATGAGGATAATGATAAGTAAAGGGTAACCCCCTTCTTTACTATGTACACACTATGTAAACACAAATCAGATAATTAAATTAAGAGGGGTAATATTCTTATCTAAAAAAAGAGAAAGAAAATATAAATCCTACAACCTGATGGTAGGGACGCCATCACCGATCGGGTATATGTAACCACCCCAAAAAAAACAACTAGATGGATCCTTACTTTTCAAAACATGAAACCTTCAACCTCAATAAAATAATAAAGAAATGAGTAAAAGATCTCCACAATAATGTGTAATGGTGGGAGGACCAATCTTTTGTGACACACCTCCATAAAAAAATAGAACAACGAAATACCAAATCAGCAATATGTAAAATATGATTCCGTCAGGCATAATCATCGAAAATACGATTCAAGTAACAACAACTACTCTATATGAAAGAGTGATGCCTCTGATCTCTGTTCCACCGAGATCCAATGATGCATGACATGACAATGATTATGCAGGATGCGGTGTTTTAACACATGCAACAATGGAACACATAAAAGACTCTTTGACTGTCAACACAGATCTGGAGCCGAGGCAAGCAAAGTAAGGCTCCTAACCAGCAAAAGACAGGGATCTTATGTTTCAAACAAATAGTATATAATTAAAACCACATTCTAATGTAGTCAGTCGAAGAACAAGGTATTCGGCTCGCACATAGCCATCCCCTTCCTAAATCAATGCAGAAGTTCAGGACTTAAGGAAGCTCACATATATGAAATTACATTCCTTTTGCAAGATCGATTATGTAAACTAAGATTCTGTTCAAACGATACTAAAATGCAGAGGTCAGGGGCAGAATGGTTGACGAGCAGGGTATAACCGGATCGCAGAATTCCAACGTTCTGAACAAACCTCAAATAATGAAATGAAAAGTGTACAAATGATAAAGATCTAGAAGCACACAGGTCTATGATGCAATCGACATACAAGACAGAAATATATAACTTAGTTCAGAATCTAAACAAGTAAAAGATGGACACGCAGATCTAATTAAGCTGAAGTATTCAGCGACCACAACCTAGTGCCACATAATATGCAAAGATCATATAAAATAATTTATGGAATCATGCGTGGGGGAAAACAGATCTAGCCGAGGCACAAAGTATGCAAAGATTATAATTTAATTTCTGGAATCACGCGTGGGGGGAAAACAGATCTAGATGAGGCACAAAGTATGCAAAGATTATAATTTAATTTTTGGAATCACATATATCAAAGAAACAAAGAATTTTACCCCTATACAAATTTATTTTAAACAAACAACTAGGGTATACGTGATGTACAAGACTCCTTTACTCCAAACAACTACCATTCTTCCCCTTTCACCAATATGGTACTAATACACTATCCCTAGGTAGGCTGCCCCCTCTTCCTGATACCATCGAAAGACGAAACAATAGGTAGAAAACCCCCCAGGAAAAAGATGAGTCCCCTTACTCGAAAACAGACCTTCATAAAAAGGCTGAGTCTTCCTCCCTACGTGGTGACACGTGGTGGAAAGACAACACTTGGCATCTCTTTTGATGAGGAAAATGGCGCCTTACTCAAATCGTTTTGGTGCTCCTACCGAGAGACAGGATCCCACGATTTTCTCCAAGATATTTCGGCTTAAAAAGGGTTCTCTTAACATAAGGAGTGCCCCGAGGACAAAATTTTATTAACTTTTTTTTTATATAAACAATTGACTGGTTTACTAAGTCATTCGAATCTTATGATATCTACCTTTATCCATAAATACCTATATAGAAAGTTACATGCTTGTTGTGGTAACTTTTCATATAGCCAATATGCTTTATATATATATATATATATCTATATCTATCTATCTATCTATCTATCTATCTATATAAGTGTATCATAAATCTTGTTATGATACTAAGGAAAATATAATGGCGTTTAGGATACTTACATATAGTTTAGGATTGCCAATATTAGTCTAACTAATAACGATTCAAGACTCATGTCTTAAGACGACACTTTAAGCTTTAAATCTAAAGAAAAGTAGGTCGTTACTCTACTTCAAGTGCCAGCGGCATCACAATGATATCTGATTATCGATATCCCATAACCTCATGGCTACCTATCCCATTGGCTTCTCCCTCCCCTTAGTGGATACATTGCCCGTCGTTCTGCTTCGTCACAGTATTTAGCCTTTTATGTTTACAATTAACCACTTAGGAGTTAACCCACAACTTACAAGTCTTTTACTGGTGGGGCCTTGGCCTTGACCTCCTCACCAGGGCTGCTTACATAATCATAATTATATTTACAAAACTGATAACATTAGGGGTCAAATTGGAAGGATGTTACACACTCCTGCTCTCCAGAATAACACCGTCCTTGGTGTTCAACAATTTTTCTTTCGCATCCTTTCACCATCTTTCGCTTTCTTTATTTTTATGCCTTGGTCGTCTCCTCATTTTTAAAATTTTTTTTTGCGATTTTCGCAAACTCTTATCGCTTATATCCTACACATTGTACAGATAATACAAGAAATTCCTACGTTATTTAGCATAACGTAAGTATACAAAATTCCAAAACAAAAATTGTTCATCATTCTTCCTCTTCCTTGAGGGAATATTTGCTTACTCTAGCATTCATAGCATTCGCACATAAATACATCTCATAGTCCAGTTACAAGCCAAATCATTAACATTTGCTTATATCATAACAAAATTCTTCCAACAAGACTTTATTGATCATCAAACTCTTTTGTACTTTAGCAATTATGGAGACTTGCATACAAAACACGAGCCTTATGCAACTCAGCAGGAAAATATGACAGTCTTACTCTGCAACTTATTAGCTAGCATCCCCTCATCGAATCTCTTGTGTGCCCAACATAGTAGTTTTCCAGCAACATAAGGAAAAATATTCGTGAGCCTCCTGCTCAATTCAATGGATATAAAGATTTCCTAGGTCTTTTGGGTCAGTATAACATTCAACCAGCCACCTGCTCTGTTCCACTTCTATGGGGAACATGACCACATTTTTAGGGAAGTTGCCTCTTGCAACAACTAGTAAGTGAGTGCAAGATGCTGCTCCTCTACCCGAGTCCAGGAAATCATCCTTTTCCCCTCAAGCCTTTTCGTTTGAGTCTAGGAAATCATCCTTTTCCCCTCAAACCTTCTCGTTTGAGTCCAGGAAATCATCCTTTTCCCCTCAAACCTTCTTGTTTGAGTCCAGGAAACATTTCTTTGTAACAATCATTTTTATTTTTATTTTTTTTATTTCTTGTATGCCACATGCAACAGCAGAATATAAAATATATTCACCTATCATATCCTTCACATCATCAATCATAAGCCTTACCACTACTCGTGATAAAAGTAAATCATTACTTACTTTTGAGCGATTTAGCTCAACTTATCTATATAAGTGCTTTTTTCAGCGTTCTTCCTTGATCATGTCATTAGTCGAAGTTAGGATCACTTCCTGAAATGTTAGTATAAAGAAAAAAATTCGTTGCTTCAATTGCTCAACAATTGATCACATAAGTTCCATAGCATTATACGCATGCTCGTTCATTTAGCTTGTGCATGCTTTTCACCTTATCCCGATGTAACTTTTCAATATCCTGTTGAAAATATGTTAGTATCATAGTTCAAACATTTAGTTTCATCTATATTCATTTCAACTTCTCATCTAATGATTCTAATAAACTTTTAAATGCTAAAAGATCCCATGCTCAATCAATCGCAACAAGGTTAGAATTCTTCATCACCTATAATCAAACTCCTACTATTAACAAGATCCTTTAATTTGATGCACGTTAATCAACTTGCCACATGAATTCATTCACATTTTTAACTTGCAACCTAGTATGCAAATTCATTCTTGCCATCAATACTCAAGAGGAACAATTACTTAGGTTATGTTTTACATGAAACTTTGGTAACAACTATGCAATATCAAAATTAAATTGTAGCTTTATATTTGAAGATGTTCAAGTGGCTTCACCTACTTAAACCATATACAATGAACCTAATATTCCTTTCTTTCTCTTTCCAGACAACAACAAAGATATTATTCTAAACATAGAAGGACATGATGCTTCAAAAACTTATTAAATAAAAGAGTAATTAGACATCAAAATTATAGAATAATATAACACCTGAAAACCAGACAACCTCTATGATTAGGTCCTAAAAGTGCACATAACATTCGAATAGTGTTTACTTGAACGAAGGCTATTCGACCTTTAGAATGTATAAATAATCTTAGCCAACTTTTAGTAAAATTGAAACTGATACTGATATTCATCTATGAGGCTATATTTCCTGATATATCTTTTTCATGAAACTATCGTAACCTTTTAAGCATTATCAACTACTATGTAACTATTTAAAATTAAAAATATACAAGTGACCTTGCCTACTCTAACAAACTCTCTCTTCCTTGGAATATACTAATAGTACTTCATTCTGAAACTTATAGGTAGTGTGCTTAATAATTCATAATAGACTACCAAAAACTATAATGCACATTTTACTTGATACTCTATGCAATTTGAAAACACTATAAAAAAACTTTGTTTGATCAAGGTAATAACAAGTTTCGCCAAAGTTTTCATATCTTTACTTTTCCTTAGAATAGTACTTACTAAATGATATATAATTACAAATCCATCCAACATAAAAGATTATTAATCAATCCTGATATAGAATCGTTACATTCACAAAAATTTCCCAAAGTCATAAAAACATCTATATTGATGCATCCTTCTTATGAGATAATTACGTCCTAGTGTTCCTTTGCTCCTTTCAAACTTGTCATGTATTCATACCTCAACTAGTTTGATCTTTATAGCTATGTCCTAGAAAGTGCTCTTCATGCTAACATTGATTATATCATTTTTGTAACAAAACTCATTGCTTCAATAATTAATGAATCATTCTTTTAGGCAAGGAAATCATTTTTTTCTACACATAGTATGTGATTAGAGTATTAATTTATGCATTATAGTAAATCACTCACATAATTGTATAAAATCAATCTAAATATAAGTAATTTATACTTAAATGTAAATTTCATAAACCTTTGTACATATACTGAAATCATTTCAACATTATACTACTTTCCATAACAATATTATACAACTATGTAAGTATTTATATCTTCTATGTATCAAGGGAAGACTCTTGACATACCTGACTTATAACAATGATGACAATACTTATCTTTACTCCTTTGAAGAACCTTGAAGTTTGAATTTTTGAATGGCATTACCCCTCGTCCATTCCAGTTCCATGCATCCAAAATGAAAAAAAAAATTGATTAGTAAACTTAACAACCTTCATACTTACTTATCACATGTTGAGCTCATTAGGCCCAAGTGTTGTAACCTAATGCTTTGATACCATATGTAACGAACCCTAAAATTGGTAACTTGTAAAAAAAATTTCATAACGACTATTTAAAAGTGAAACGACAATATGTAACACATCCAATGGATCGAGTTAGCATTTTATTGGTGCATAAATATTTTCTTTCAATAGAGATCTACATCATAAAACTTATTTATGATAAGAAGAAAAGGTCTGTCGTCCTTTCATCGATAAAAAGGACGCGTTTAATTAAAGGTAATCAACTAACATACGTCTAGTCTTTTATTGTCGTCATTCTTATAAGCCTTGATTACTTATGCGGGTCTTAGGCAATACTTCCAACTCTTATACAATTCAATCTATTGATTATATTAGGAAGTATCCATGCAATTCTTTATATCTCTTTTTTTTGCGACCATTATACACCAGGGGACATTTCAACTCTATACTATGACAATAAATTACTTCAACATGAATGATTACTATATGAGGCAATCAACCTGGTTAGAACATCAGCTCAGAATTTGAATCTTACCATTTTACCCTGGCATCTTCATGAATTCCTTAACCATTAGTAGTGAAACTTTCTTATGCTTAACAACTCTAAATACACTTATATGATCATAGTGAGAACAACATACATAATCATGAATTATCATTTTCCAAAGAGTTAATAATACAAGCATACACTTGTATGGAAGTAACCCAATTGCACATAATAAATCACAACATAAACACATAAGATAAACATAAGATGTCCACATAAGATACACGCAAGAAAGAGACCAATGTAAGGTGGTTCATCCAAACCGAGGGCTACGTCCATGAGTAATTTGGATCTTGTATTATTTAACAAACTAGAAAGATTTACATCAGCAACACCATTGTTGCATTATTCCAAAACCACTTTTTCATCGCCTCTCTCATGGAGAGCGCTATCAAGGAAACTAAGCTAACATCCACATCTTTATAAAGATCCATCCTGTAATAATCCTTAAATTACTTCACAAAATCAAAACTCCTTCTTCCATAGGAAAAATAGGTAATTAACAACATAATTAACTATGCTATCACTATTTCCCAGGCTACAGTATATAATGGTAACCAACTTTATGAGGATAATGATAAGTAAAGGGTAACCCCCTTCTTTACTATGTACACACTATGTACACACAAATTAGAGAATTAAATTAAGAGGGGTAATATTCTTATCTAAAAAAAGAGAAAGAAAATATAAATCCTACAACCTGATGGTAGGGACGCCATCACCGACTGGGTATATGTAACCACCCCAAAACAAACAACTAGACTGATCCTTACTTTTCAAAACATGAAACCATCAACCTCAATAAAATAATAAGGAAACGAGTAAAATATCTCCGCAATAATGTGTAATGGTGGGAGGACCAATCATTTGTGACACACCTCCATCAAAAAATAGAACAACGAAATACCGAATCAGCAATACATAAAATATGATTCCGTCAGGCATAATCATCGAAAATATGATTCAAGTAACAACAACTACTCTATATGAAATATTGATGCCTTTGATCTCTGTTCCACCGAGATCCAACGATGCATGACATGACATCGATTATGTAGGATGCGGTGTTTTAACACATGCAACAATGGAACACATAAAAGACTCTTTGACTGTCAACACAGACCTAGAGCCGAGGAAAGCAAAGTAAGGCTCCTAACCAACAAAAGACAAGGATCTTACATTTCAAACAAATAGTGTATAATTAAAACCACATTCTAATGAGATTAGTCAAAGAACAAGGGTATTCGGCTCGCACTTAGCCATCCCCTTCCTAAATCAATGTGGAAGTTCAGGACTTAAGGAAGCTCACATATATGAAATTACATTCCTTTTGCAAGATCGATTATGTAAACTAAGATTCTGTTCAAACGATACTAAAATGCAGAGGTCAGGGGCAAAATGGTTGATGAGCAGGGTATAATCAGATCACAGAATTCCAGCGTTCTGAACAAACCTCAAATAATGAAATTAAAAGTGTACAAATGATAAAGATCTAGAAGCACATAGATCTATGATGCAATCGGCATACAAGACAAAAATCTATAACTTAGTTCAGAATCTAAACAAGTAAAAGTTGGACATGCAAATATGATTAAGCTGAAGTATTCAGCGACCTCAACCTAGTGCCATATAATATGCAGAGATCATATAAAATAATTTCTGGAATCACTGGTTGGAGAAAAACGGATCTAGCCGAGGCACAAAGTATGCAAAGATTATAATGTAATTTCTGGAATCACGTGTGGGGGAAAAACGGATCTAGCCGAGGCACAAAGTATGCAAAGATTATAATTTAATTTTTGGAATCACATATATCAAAGAAACAAAGACTTTTACCTATGTACGGATTTCTTTTAAACGAACAGTTAGGGTATACGTGATGTACAGGACTCCTTTACTCCAAACAACTAGCATTCTGTCCCTTTTTCCAATACGGTACTCGTACACTATCCCTAGGTAGGCTACGCCCTCTTCCTGATAACACCTAAAGACCAAAAAATAGGTAGAAAACCCCCCAGGAAAAAGACGAGTCCCCTTACCCGAAAACAGACCTTCATAAAAAGGCTGAGTCTTCCTCCCTACGTGGTGACACGTGGTGGAAAGACAACACTTGGCATCTCTTTTGATGAGTCAAATGGTGCCTTCCTCAAATCGTTTTGGTGCTCCTACTGGGAGATAGGCTCCCACGATTTTCTCCAAGATATTTCGGCTTAAAAAGGGTTCTCTTAACATAAGGAGTGCACTGAGGACAAAATTTTATTAACTTTTGTTTTATATAAACAATTGACTGGTTTACTAAGTCATTCGAATCTTATGAGATCTACCTTTATCCATAAATACCTATATAGAAAGTTACATGCTTGTTGTGGTAACTTTTCATATAGCCAATATGCTTTATATATATAAGTATATCATAAATTTTGTTATGATACTAAGGAAAATATAATGGCGTTTAGGATACTTACATATAGTTTAGGATTGCCAATATTAGTCTAACTAATAACGATTCAAGACTCATGTCTTAAGACGACACTTTAAGCTTTAAATCTAAAGAAAATTAGACTGTTACTCTACTTCAAGTGCCTGCGGCATCACGATGATATCTGATTATCTATATCCCATAATCTCATGGCTACCTTTCTCGTTGGCTTCCCCCTCCCCTTAGTGGATACATTGCCCGTCGTTCTACTTCGTCACCGTCTTTAGCCTTTTATGTTTACAATTAACCACTTAGGAGTTAACCCACAACTTACAAGTCTTTTACTGGTGGGGCCTTGGCCTTGAGCTCCTCACCAAGGCTACTTACATAATCATATATATTTACAAAACTGATAACATTAGGGTTCAAACTGGAGGGATGTTACACCCAATTTGTCTCTTCCATTCTACCCATCTAACTAGACTCAATATAAAGGCAAAGAAACCATCCTCATCCAGACTTTACCTATACATAAGCACAAGGCACTACTAAAGTATCAAAGTTCGACTCATACTCACAAGTTATTTGACTCAAATAAAGTAGTGCTAATAAAAGGGAATGACCTACCTACACATCAGTAAGGCATTATTAAACCAAGAAACTACATGCTGGAAAAGACAATAATAGAAAGCAAGGGAAAAAGTGACTATGGAAATGTAAATAGAAAGATGGAAATTAGGTCAACGATAAGAAAAACGGAAATGATAACTACTCCCCTACATATAACCCCCAAAATACCTTTTTCTTCTTTTTCTTTTCTTTTATTTGTTTGTGTAGTGGCCCTTATTTTTAAGTGTTTGTAATAGCTGACATGATCAATCAATATACTCAAATGACCAACGTAACCATGCATTTAGGTTATCAATGATGCGGGGAAAATCAACAAAGACAACCCTCTAGTGCAACTCGTCATGTAGTCTTCGGAGATGAAAAAATGCATTCATTGCATCTTTCAATTGAAAATTGGGACATGGTCCCTCCTTAGTGATCAAGAAGAAAACAAAAAAGTAAAAAAATTTCAAATCTACCTCCTGAAATACTTCTATCATCCTTGACTTAATTGGATCATGACTGACCCTGATATCGAAACAATGATCTGTTGAAGGATCTTCCTGAAGAATAAAATCTACAAGGTTGATTTATTCCTCTTCCTTTTGAACTTTATCATCATTACTAGGAAGAACCAATAAATCCATTTGTAAACTCAACTCTTCCTCTTCATCTGTATGGAATTCTTCATATGGCTTAAAAGGTGCAACCACTAATTTGTGATCATCCATGTAAGACTCATTGTTAGACAATTCATCGCATGCACAACTTCCATTGTTTTGTTCCTTCTCAGTAGCGAGGAATTCCTCTACTTTTAGGGAAATGAAAAATGATTTCCCTATACCTTTTGGTTGCTCATTCCATAAGAGGGAACAAAATTATGGATCAAAAGTGAAGAGATAATCCTGAATGATGGATGGATTTTATTCGATGTGTGGGTGAAACAACCATGAAAAGCAGGTATAGTTTCATCTTTTCTATTTTTAATGTGATATAACTCCACCATGAGGGATTCATTATCCAACATCCATTTTATGTACTCAACATCCATGATAAATCATGATTCTTGAACCAATAGAGTCACTAGGGGAGACTCAAGAGGTCTACACTCATGTTCCATAATAGAATTTAGGGTTCATTGGCCCATAATGGTTCCTTATGCATGTTCAAATCATAGAGATATTATGATTATCCAACCTAATAAGACCCTATAAAGGTGGAATCTCCAAGTGAGATGAAAAAATATAAAGCAAATAAAGAAAACCTCACCAATGTCATTGTGAAAGTGAGAACTGATGGTGATTCCTGGCAATGGTGCCAATTTGTTGGCACAAATTTCAACACATACAAAATAAGAATAATTATGTGGATCAATATTCAAAATGTGTGTAACATTTAGGAGAAAACTTCCCAATGTGTCACTCCCATAACTCCTCTCCCTTTGGGCTAGTGCATGACAACCTCAGGGGGGATTCCTGAACTCTTCCTACGCTACCTTCAATTTGTAAATATACAACAAAACACAATGAAACATTAGCAAGAAAAGGTCTTTGGTCTGCAATTAAAAAACCAAAGGGGTTACTATAATTGATTTTATAAATTTTTATGGAATTCCCTTTAACATTAGATTCAAAGAAAGAGAACAAACAAAGATTGAAATGCTTATAAATGGTAGATTCTACCCATATAAAAGGCTGAAAAATTCTAAATTATTGCCCAAAACCCATCAAGATACCATCAAATTATGAGAGTCAGATACGAGCATAACAAAGCTTTATTATGCATAAATCAAAAGGATGATTGCACCAAATAGATATATATGGAACAGATACAATGATGTTTCCTACACAAAATATAGAAGCTAGAAGAGAAGAAGAGAAACATGAGAGAGTATGCTCCTGCTGTTGAATATACATCATCAGGAGACATTCTCCAAACCAATCTTGTGTAGTCAAGATTAATCCTCCCATATAGAGGTGAGCACTTTGATTGCCTTCCGTGTAAAGGTTATTCCTCCCGTATAGAGGGAATTGATCAAAGTAATGATGTTGTAAATTCTTGTTGGACAAGGCTATGAACTTGTGTGTATCAAGTCATGATTATCATGTGAACCTTCCATATAAAGGTATCCATGAGATGGACCTCCCGTATAGAGGTGGACCTTCCGTATAAATTTCATGTTTTACTTGTTAAAAGCATTTAATGGTGTGTGATATATTATTAACCATGATCACCAGATTGCTATTAAGTCTCTTTTAGAGATTGATCACTTCTAAAGTGAATTACTTTAGCATATGATCATTTGGTCTGGAATAATATAATATGATCACAACATCCAATAATTCTTCTTAGTATAATGTAATGTGATGGATAATTAAAGTTAGCACATATTGACCATGCAGTAAGAGATAAATAAATAAAAGATAATGCATAGAGATCAAGAGAATTCGAAATTTACCATGCAAACCCTTCAACTAATTAAAGATAACTAAAATTATTAAAGGTTCAGTTATAAAGCTTTAGTTAAGTATCAATGCTTCAGTGAAAGTATCAGTTAAAGATATGGCTCAATGAACTAAATAACTCATAGTGGTCACTTCAAGTAAATCAATCAACATGATTTTAGTTAACTAAGTGTTAAATAAAAGGGACTAGTTAATTAAAGTATTTTCACTTTAGTTAAACTAAAAGATGACACTTTAGTTAAAGAGAGTTAACTAAGTGACAACAAAGAAGATCTAGTTAACTAAGTTTTATTGCATGACGACACTTGTGTTAAACTAAAATATGACATGTGAGTTGTGACACTTGCATGTCGACGCTTAAGTTAGCTACCTAACTAAGTGGGAAAGCTTTCAGTTAAGAGGCGAGTTCATCCTAAGTGTCAGCTCAGTGAGATGAAGCATTGCATGAGAAGTGGGGCACACCACTCCATGCAAGATTAATACATCCAGTTTGAGGGCAAGTTTATCCTAAAGTTAGAAGTTAAAAATAGAAGAGAAGAATGTATAAATATGATATACAAGATTGTTGAATCCAGTGTGAAGCGAATTCTCTTCTCCATTGAAGGAAAGTCACTTCTCTTTGTGTAGGGTATTGTTCATGCTTTTTATTGTTGTGTTGGGCACACATCCGATTGTGTTGGGCACACATCCGATTGATATCTCTTCTCTATTGCGTCTGTATATTCACCAAGAAGTTTGGTGATATCTTATCTTCCGAAAGAAATCTGCTATGTTATAAAAGAAATCATTCTCTGCTATCCATTATATTACACTGAGAAGAATTGTTGGGTTTTTTGTTCTCATAATTTTGAGGATTTTCCCCAGGGTATATCTTGTGTTATGGTTGTATGAATTTCATGGATTGAATTGTCTCATTGCTTCAAGTCTTTGCATCTAAAAGAATTAAAGATCAAATCTCAACCAAATTTTAACACCTTCTGAATAAAATCCAACCTTTCAAACCATAGCGACCCCTTCCTTTTAAAGACTAACCCAATACGCATTGGTTGACCTAGGTGAGGATGCCCTGGAGTAAAGTGGAGACACATGTGTTTTGATTGTTGATGATCTGTTGTGAAGAGACCATGCACCCCGATCCTCTAGAGATGCACCATAATGAAGTAATGATAAAGTAGAGTGATGATAGGTAGGCGTCTTGTTGACTAGGTGAGAGGCTCAATGAATTAAACCATCTTCTTAGTCCATGTGAATCCTTTCCTCTTGTTCTTTAGTTAACTCAATGAAGGAGTGAGGTGGATATTCCATGCGCATTGATGGAATGGAAATGAACTTGAACCGAACTGATGTGAAGTAGAGAGTGAACCAAGGATGCGCTTTAGTTAGACTAGTTGAGAGTGTAGTCTAGAAATTCACGCGAAGTAGTCTTTCCTGGAGTATCTTTGAGTTGAATGGAAATGAACTTGAGAGAGAGAGTGATGCACTTTAGTTAGAATAATGGTTGAATTAATTGAGGTGTCTAAGCACTGAGTTAAGTAAATATACTTTGAGTTAGATATTGAGTAAAGTGAAATAATCCCATATGCACTAAAGAGGTAAAGGTTAATTGAGAGTAACTGCAGACGAATTGATGTGAAGTGATCCTTAATTCAGTCTACAAAGGAGAGCACTTTATTCAATTGACACAGACATCCAGTTAAATCACCCTAAATCCACCTCACTTCCTTATCCATGCAAGTGACCTAGTTGTCTCCAGTTGACCAAGGCATGTGTTATAATAACTCATGAAACTATTTAGCAAACTCAAGCACAATGAACTCAAGAACTTTCCATATCACTGTTGAATCATGTAGGCACCTAGATCCTGCCACATGTTACAATCGAAATATGCCACGTGTCATCACCTGAGCCTTCCACATGTCACGACCAAAATATGCCATGTGTCATCACCCAAGACTTTCAGTTTTCACACATGCATGAGCCACTGCTAAAACTAGAGAGTTGCTTGCATGTTTGAATATTTGGCATGCAAAAACATACATGTTCATGCATGCCCCTGATAGTGCCATGCAAGGCCATGCAAGTTAAACCATAACTGCCAAAAATAGAAGTATCATGCATGTCATTCGAGAAGGATCATTGTAATTTTGAGCTTGCAAAGATGCCAAAAATATGATCATTTTTTACATGCTAACCTCTAAACCATGTCACCTAAAATATAGTACTGCCGAAAATAACAACTCTCCCAAATTTGACGAAAACCTGTAAACTATTCGTCTCCTAGTCAAGAAAAAATTACTGAACCAATCCTATATTTGAAATAAATGGGCACCAACCCTGGCTTAAGCAAAATGTCTTTGGAAATACTGTCTGAATACTAGCCTAATGGAATGTGTTGACCCTTAACCCTCCGGATGCCAAGGTGTAAATTTGGGGGTTAACAAGGTGAAGGTGCCCCACTTCATAAGTTGTGTATAAATATACACCCCATGAGTCATTTGTAACATCATCTTGGATTCATTAGTTATCAATTATTTTGCCTAAGGGCACCATATCTCTTGTTCTTTTGTTCATGGATCCACTTCTCTTTATATGATATTTATGTTCAAGGTTTATACTGAATTAGGGTTTGTTAAAGTGTTCACCATTATCCCATGATCTCTTTATGATCCGAATATGGTATCAAAGCTAGTGTGGACTCTTTCTTCTCTTTCCAATGCCATTTCATAGTTGTCTCAGATCTGAAACTAAGGTTTTTTAACACTCTTTTTGGGACAACAACATATGCCATATTTTTAGGATTTTCTACCCTCTCCTTTCCCACCCCCTCCTTCTTTGATAGTTTTTAGTATTTTCAGGGGATTTAATGGGATGTTTTGCAAGTTTGTGCCTTTTTAAGGGAAGAACCTCAACATTTCTCCTTTGTTTGATAGCCAAATACTGCAGTTGATAGGGTTATTTCAAGTCTAAAACTAAGATTTTTTTAACCATGTTTTAGGACAACAATGTGTTTAAAGGTTTTTAACCCTCTCCACCACCAATGCCCTCCTCTTTTTTGTCCTTTTTGGTCATTTTTAGTGAGCATGAGGGATTATTTTTGCACATTGATTCTCTTCTAAGGCAGCACACCCTATCTTTCTCTTTGTTTCCACCAAAATTCTAATTTGTTTTTTGGAACAAAGTTGGTATTCTGTAATTTTCTCTGATCTTCTAGGGTTTTTCTAAGGCTTTTGCTGGTGGCATTATCATTGTGGGACCATGAGTTCAAAATTTATTCTTTAGGGCCTCCAGGGGGACTACTTTTCATATTTGAATCAAAGGATTTTCTGGTGCCACATTTTTTTGGGTTATTCAGTTGATTAGTGATACCATTGAGTGGTATCATTTTCCTTAAGGGTTGTAGAACTACGGTTTCTAGATCAACTTGTATGTGGGTTTTGAACCCTTCATAGCTCCTTAAGTGGGTTTTATTGAGGTATTCATAGAGACTACTTTGGTTGGATTTGTTGGACTATAATTTGACATAACTTTGTCAAATGGGTTGTATCAGATTTAGAAGATGAGATTCTTGGGATTGAGTCCACCTTATTTGAATTTTGGAGACATTCCTTGTATTCCAAGGGTTGGTATCTTTTATTGGACGATGCAGTTGTGATGTGAGGGCTACTCCTCAACTTGTGGTAGTGATTCATAGTGACTCTAACAACCCTATGGATTCTTGTTTATAGAGGGATACCCCTCTTAGCTCCTTTGATACAACTTCCACTCTTAGGTCTGTAGGATCTATCCAACTATATTTTACTGATGACTCTTGGAATGATTCTCAACATATTTCAGTGGATCAACTCGATTGTGTGGATATTTGTCTTCCACACTATATTATTTTCCCTTATTGGACATATTATATGCAAGATCATGTTTCACATTGATCTTGTTTGTTTCCACTATAATCTTGGTTTCTCTTGGATGCAATTCCAGTGCCAGTTCCAGTCTCATAAATAGATTGTGTTCCATGGTGCTTCTTCAATTGACCAACATATCTCAACTGTGTCTCTTTCTTTTAGACTTCAACTAGAAGCTCCCTTTATGATGTTTTGGAGTTACCGTGTTGGTATGGGTACTTATGGTGTTTTGGAAATTTTTATTTTATGATGGACTATATTCAACATTAAGGGGGGAAGTTGCAATCTAACGCTTTTTCATCTTAGCTTCATGTCTATCTTTAGGGAGAATATTGGGCATATGGCCAACCCTATGTTGAGATGGATATTCATTAACTCTTTCACTTATTTTTGGATATGGTGAACCATGTTTTTTAGTTGGTTATCCATGTTACATTTTCTTAAACCATTGTAAGCAGACTTTACACTCAAATAATTCATAACCTACTAGATAGTTGAACCTTAAAAGCCACTCAAAACTGTTCTAATAATGTCAAAATATGCTAATATATACTTTAGAAAATATGTAACTAAAACTCATAGGTCTATCCTAAATTACACCAATGTTATTAAGAGGAAACATAATTACAACATACTTGTTAAATCATTGTTAAAAGAAAAATAGAAACTCAGTAGACGGAATGTCAAAACCTGCTATTGCTTTTTCATTAATTATGAACTGAAATATGCTACAGGAAAAATATAGCAAGCTAATTAACTGCTTGTTGCGGAAATGAATGAATAAACATACACCCCTACTTTTTTCCTTTATGACCAAGAAGAAAAGTAGGGACAACAAATCTAGACACATGCACAACAACACGTCAAGTGGAGATGATTTGAGGCATGTAAGCATGCATCTTCCTAAAGATATGTGCCCTTATCTACATGCATGCACCTAATTGAACTTAGAATTAAGCTACGATTAGAAAAGTACTAATAAACTTAAACTAACATATGGAACTGCATGCACCCTCTTTTACTCAACTTATAAATGGCATGCAATCTCCTAGAACCAGAACCTAAGGATAATCTTATCCTATACTATCTATAGTTGGTGCATGCATGCATGCATAATTCTTCAATGAGTGAAGTATAGATATAGTGATGCACCCTCTATTGTTCTTTAATGTTGTTCGCTCATCTACAAACTACCATGTAGCACATAAATCAATGTTGTATGGATCTATTGGGTGTGTGTCATTAATATAATAGAAAAGCGCCTAGATCAACCACACGCATGCACAATGTTGTAGAATATTATCTGAGGTACACATGCTACCAATCCACACACCAACTCTCACTTGTATTTTTGTTGCCTATATTCTATATTTCAACTAAGGCCACTCTTTTGAAGAGTTGGGTATTTATACACTCACTCTCATCTTGCATTTGAGTTTTCTTCTAAGTTGTGTGTTACCATTCAAACTAGCAGGCTAGGATTGCAAAAGAAAGGAAATCACACAAGTAACTTGGACTGTTGTCACCTTTGTCCAATCTCCTAACTTCTTCGGGATCCAATGTTGTCCTAAGAGGAGAGCCCTTTAACGTACCTTCCAACTAGATGCCAAATTCCTTCCAAACACCTTAAACAATAGATTAGTGCCTCTAATGGAGTCAAACACAGAGTAATAGAGACAGTTAGGATGGTGCTTGTATAGTAGTTTTGCAGGTTTGTTTAGGGTTTAAAAGATAGGTCGAGGATTTCATGCCCAAAATTTTAGGACCGCAAGAATTTAGTGCCAAGATTTTGGGGTCGTGAGAATTTAAGACCGAGATTTTAGGGCCGTGAAAATTTAGGGTCAACACTTTGGGGTCACGAGAATTTAGGGTCGCGGTAATTTAGGGCTGAGGTTTTAGGGCCACAGGAATTTAGTGCCGAAATTTTGGGGCTGTGAAAATTTAGGGGCGCGATAATTTAGGGGTGAGATTTTAGGGCCGCGATAATTTAGTGCCAAAATTTTGGGGTCACAAGAATTTTGGGCCGAAATTTTAGGGATGCCCATAAATTCAATTTATTTATTTATTTATTTTTTCTGATTTTGATATAAAATTGTAGGCCTAATTATAACCATAATTCTACCATGAAAATGCAGATTTACACATAAAAATGAAAAATTTAACCCTAAATAATAATTACAAATGTAGAAACTAGGGTTTGATGCAGAGAAAGATAAACCAACTTAGGGTTTTAATGGATGTTACCCCAAACCCTAGTCTTAGAGGAAGGTGACCAACCTTTCTCTTGAAAGTAATTTTCCTTGCTACTAGGTTAGGGCTTCTTGAAACAACCTCTAAGGTTGGTTTCAAGAGCCTAAACTAGGACAAAGTTGGAGCTCCTAGAACAAACTTTCTAAAAACCTCCTATTGGGAGTATTTTCACTATGTTATTAGGATAGAACATCAAGAAGAATCCTTATTCAAAAAGAACGTAGCAAACGTTACCATTCAATCATTCAAGATGCAAAATTTACCTGCCTTTCATCAAACAAACCTTAAAAATGTAAAAGATTTACTTGAGCATGAGTTATTCCAACCATTCTAGCATCCACAAAGCATTAGCAAGACAAATAAAACATCCAACTTCATCCAAGAGCAAGAAGAATCATCCCTCTAAGAGGTGCACATCAAATCATAAGGCCCTTCTAGGGTAAAAGAGTAGCATAATGAATTTTATCCCATAAGTTGTTATCTAAAAATGAAGTGATGAGAGTTTATTTATAGTCTATCACACTCACTTTTTACAAACTAACCAAGCCGAAATGCCTTTTAAAATTTCAATTTGAAATAATAAATGCCAAATTAAAATTATAACAAAAATAATATAAATAATCAAATATACTGATAACTTGGGGCATTTTCCCCAGAGTTTACCAAAAAATGGCTAAAATAACTAAAAATGAGCAAAACTCTCCAAACAAAAGGATGGAATGACGGGGCGGGAAGGGGGGATGTCATGCCCCATCTAACCCCGACAGTAGTGGAAATCCCTCAACACCTTCCCCTAATCAAGCAATGTAGGCATGAAAGAAGGATGCCATCATCATTAAAAGACAACCAAGGAGAGAGGGCGATGCAGTACTGGAGGACAAGGAGGGTGTGGAAGGTGACCTGGAGGAGAGACATAAGTCTTAGTGCTGAAAGAAGTGCCACTGGAAAGATAAAACAAGGCGGGGGTCATGTGATCCAGTGACCCACCCCTGGAATCCTTAGACACCAACCTTAGGGCTTTAATCCCTTTCATTAGGAAGTCAGCAATGCCACTAATCCATAGTACTCCCAGGAGAGGGACCAAAGGATCTGGCCATAACATCCACTCATAAAATGTTGGATAAAACCCCTCTCGGTCATGAAAAAAAATGACCCTCTCTCCATCGGGCACATCTAAAGGTGCGTTGGTACTGGTACAACGTAACACTGGCTCCAACTGCGGGATGAGTACTCCTCCTGAGGGTGCTTGAGAATCCATGAATTATCTGGGTACCTATAGAACTACACACACATCAAATAGCCAGGGACATAAAAATACTATAAGGCAGACACTTCCGTCCTACCTTGCTCATCATGAAAATAAACTGAATGAACAAGTGACTAACCTATGTAGACATGAAGAACGTCAAATGCAATGCATGGGAAACAATATATTCCTAGCTCAATTGAACTAAACCTACCTATGCTAAACATAAGAATCAGAAGGGTTAGGTAAAACCATACCACCAATGTAACCATTTAAGTAAGCAACTCATACTTGATCCCTCACCTTTGTATTTAGAACGAATCCATGATAAGATCTCATTGATCACCAAGAAAATATATACCAAGGTCTTCATTAGGATAGGAGATGAAGGCTGAGTGACTAAGGGGGCCTGGAATCTTTGATATTTTTCCACGGAGATGGATTGGTTTCACGAGATCCATTTATCCAGGCTTCCACCGGTCTCAAGTATGACCATCTTCATCATACACTGGCATTGAGAAATTTTTTTACCTGAAATTGGTTTCTTGATCATCAATTTGAGAGACCATTCGTTGAGGTGAACCTTGCAAATCTTTGTATGTTAGCTGCAACATGTTTAAAAATTTCTTTGGAAATACAAGCATATTGTTCATCTTTATAATTATTATGTTAGTACTCCTAATGATCTTTAAAATTTTAAAATTGTCAGCCACATAATCTGCACCTTCACATTTCAAGCAAAAAGATAAACAATAGAAATCGTGACAATGTGAAAAAAATGTCATACCTGTCCACACACCTATATTGGTTTTACTGAATGCATCGTTGAAAACTTACCGATACTGGAAAAAAATGGCTGAACACTTCTTGTAGAATGTTGTTTATTAGGGCACACAATGGACTGTTAGACAATGGAAAAGCTCTACATATGGCCATCGACAACAAGCAACACATCTTGCACTATTGCATCATCGAGCAAAGCAAAAGGCCTTGATCCATTCTTTATTGATGACAGAGTAAGCTTCTCATCCACACATGTGCTCGGGAGAGGGTCTACCATGATGGTAGAAGGTCATGAAGAATCATACATTAGTGGACCAAGGAAATTCCAATAATCCTCGTTTTCCGTAAACCTGTAATTTTCTTCCAAGAGAGCCAAAATATCATAAGAAACCGTAACCTGAGGATATGGAGAATTCCCCATTTTTGTATATTCTTCAGTTTATTCAATTAATGCTTCTTGATCTTCATCTCCGTGAATCACTTCATCTCCGGTCATAAGGGCTATTACTTCATTTTCTCGGTCTTGAACAATGGTTTCTTCAAGTAAACCTTCCGAGAATTGATCTTCGTTAAGGACTGCTTCATGCTTCTCCGAGACTTGTTCATCAAAATCTGTATGATCATCCTTTATAATCTTCATGATTTCTTCCTTAGCATAGGGAACCCATTGATCGCTGAATTCCTCAACCGGTTGGAGGAAGGAATATATCCCCTTAGGAGGGAGTCCTTCATACCAAGCATCCATATCCTAATCACCTCTTAATTTGAAGGACATTATGAACAACTGCATAATGGTGTCTTCATCTGTGATATTCCATGCCATCAAAACTTGTTTGAACTTCATGACATGTGCTGCAACAGAATATTTTCCCTTATGGAACATTGGGATAGACTTCAGACAAAGATGTTTATCAAACCTATTCGGGTATCCCGGAATACTTCAGAAGTCAAATGGATTGAGGTTCCCCATATCTCTTTCCTTTCAGTTTTGTTCTTGTAGAGTATTTCCCTTTATTTTATTCAGTAGGATTTGCTAGGAGAGACCTGCCAAGTTAGATTTAAACAAATCTCACTGAAAGCACTAAACAAGTACGTAGCTTTGATGGGATGAATTCTTGATGGAGTCGCCAGATAAACCTATCAAGTTAGTCCTTACAACAATATATATATTTCGAGTATGAGGATGTACTTTGAAGCTTACAATATGTCGTTTATGCACAATTTAATTGCCTCAATTTATTTTGAGGTCCCCGACAATGGCACCAAAAATGTTATCAACGTTTCCAGACTTAATGAATTTTTTTTTAATTGGAGTTGTCGGGTAAGATCTGCAAGATTAGTCCTTAACAATAATATTTTCAAAATACCAATCAAAGACTTATCTTGATTTTCTTACCAAGTGTCATTTTTCCAAGGGTGTAAATGAATCTGGATAAACCACTTCAATCTTTGAAATGTTCCCGACAACGGCGCCAAAAATGTTATTGTTCAAACTAGCAGGCTAGGCTTGCAAGTGAAATGAAATTACATAAGAAACTTGGACTACTGTCACCTTTATCAAATCTCCTAACTTCTTCGGGATCCAATGTTGTCCCAAGGGGAGATCCCTTTAATGTACCTTCCAAGTAGATGCCAAATTCCTTCCAAACACCTTAAAGTATAGATTAGTGCCTCTAATGGAGTCAAACACAGAGTAATAGAGAGAGTTAGAATGGTGCTTGTATAGTAGTTTTGGTAGTCTTGCAGGTCTGTTTAGGGATACAAAGATAGGCCGAGGATTTCATTCCCGAAATTTTAGAGCTGCGAGAATTTAGGTTCACGGGAATTTAGGGCCAAAATTTTGGGGTCATGAGAATTTAGGACCAGGAGTTTAGGGCCGCGAAAATTTAGGGCCGAATTTTGGGGTCGCGAGAATTTAGGGTCACAATAATTTAGGGCCAAGGTTTTAGAGCCGATATTTTAGGGCCGTGAGAATTTAGGTCCGAAATATTAGGGAGGCCTAGAAATTCTTTTTTTTTTTTATATAAAATTGTAGGCCTAATTCTAACCCTAATTCTACCATGAAAATACAGCTTTACACATGAAAATGCAAAATTTAACCCTAAATAATAATTACAAATGTAGAAACTAGGGTTTGATGTAGAGAAAGATAAACTGACTTAGGGTTTTAATGGATGTTACCCAAAACCCTAGCCTTAGAGGAAGGTAACCAACCTTCCTCTTGGAGGTAATTCTCCTTTCTACTAGGTTATGGCTTCTTAAAACAACCTCTAGGGTTGGTTTGAAGAGCCTAAACTAGGGTAAAGTTGGAGTTCCTAGGCCAAACTTTGTAAAAACCTCCTCTTGGGAGTGTTTTTACTATGCAATGAGGATAAAACAGTAGGCAGAAGCCCTATGCAAAGAGAATGTAGCCCCAGGGATACCATTCAATGATCCAAGATGCAAAAGTTACCTACCATTCATCAAACAAACCTTAAAAATGTAAAAGACTTACTTGAGCATGAGTTATTCCAACCATTCTAGCATCCACAAAGAATTAGCAAGACAAAGAAAGCACACAACTTCATCCAAGAGAAAGAAGAATCATCCCTCCAAGAGGTGCACATCACTTCATAAAGCCCTTCTAGGGTAAAATAGTAGCATAATGAATTTTATCCCATAAGTTGTTATCTAAAAATGAAGTGAGGAGAGTTTATTTTTAGTCTCTCACACTCACTTTTTTAAAAATAACCAGGTCGACATGTCTTTTAAAATGTCAATTTGAAATTATAAAATGTCAACTTAAAATTATAACAAAAATAATATAAAATAATCAAATATGTGGGTAACTTGGAACATTTTCATCAGAGTTTACCAAAAAATGACTAAAATAGCTAAATATGAGCAAAACACTCTGAACAGAAGGTTAGAGTGGCGAGGGGGGGACGCCATGCCCCATCTAACTCAAACAACAATGAAAATCCCTCAACACCCCCCCTAATCAAGCAATGTAGGCATGGAAGAAATATGACATCATCATCAAAATACATCCAAGGAGAGAGGGCACTGCAGTACTGCAAGACCAGGAGGGTGTGGAAGGTGACCTGGAGGAGAGACATAAGCCTTAGTATCGAAAGAAGTGCCACCGGAATGATAAAACAAGGTGGGGTCATGTGATCTAGTGACCCACCCCTGGAAGCCTCGGACACCAACCTCAAGGCTTCAATCCCTTTCATGAGGTAGTCAGCAATGCCACTAAGCCATAATACTCCCAGGAGAGGAACCAAAGGATTTGGCCATAACCTCCACTTATAAAATGTTGGATAACACCCCTCCTAGTCAAGAAAAAAAATGACCCTCTCTCCCTGAGGCACATATGAAGGTGAGCTGGTACTAGTACCATGTAACAATGGCTTCAACTACGGGACGAGTACTCCTCCTGAGAGTGCTCAAGAATCCATGAATCATTTGGGTACCTGTAGACCTACACACACATCAAATAGCCAGGGACATTAAAATACCATGAGGCAGACACTTCCATCCCGCCTTGCTCATCATGAAAATAAACTAAATGAGGACATACCTTGAAGCTTACCAATATGTCGTTCATGCACATATTAATTACCTCAATTTATTTTGAGGTCCCCGATAATGACGCCAAAAATGTTACTAGCGTTGCCAGACTTAACAAAATTCTTTTTAATTGGAGTTGTCAGGTAAGATCTGCAAGATTAGTCCTTAACAATAATATTTTCAAAATACCAATCAAAGAATTACCTTGATTTTCTTAGCAAGTGTCGTTTTTCCAAGGGTGTAAATGACTTTGGATAAACCACTTCAATCTTTGAAAGGTCCCCGGCAATGACGCAAAAAATGTTACCGTTCAAATTAGCAGGCTAGGCTTGCAAGTGAAAGACAATCACATAAGAAACATGGACCGTAATCTCCTAACTTCTTCAGGATCCAATGTTGTCCCAATGGGAGAGCCCTTTAATGTACCTACCAAGTAGATACCAAATTCCTTAAAACACCTTAAATCATAGATTAGTGCCTCTAATGGAGTCAAACATAGAGTAATAGAGAGAGTTATAATGGTGCTTGTATAATAATTTTGGCAGTTTTGTAGGTTTGTTTAGGGTTAAAAAGATAGGTTGAGGATTTCATGCCCGAAATTTTAGGGCCGCGAGAATTTAGGGTCGCGAGAATTTAGGACGGAGATTTTAGGGTTGGGAAAATTTACGGTCGAAATTTTGTGGTCACGGGAATTTAGGGCCGTGATAATTTAGGGCTAAGGTTTTAGAGCCAATATTTAAGTGCCATGAGAATTTAGGGCCTAAATTTTGGGGCCGTGAGAATTTAGGGGCGAGATTTTAGGGCCGAAATTTTAGGGAGGCTCAGAAATTCAATTATTTATTTATTTTGATATAAAATTGTAGACCTAATTCTAAACCTAATTCTACCATGAAAATGCAGATTTACACATAAAAATGCAAAATTTAACACTAAATAATAATTACAAATGTAGAAATTAGGGTTTGATGTAGAGAAAGATAAACCAACTTAGGGTTTTAATGGATGTTACCCCAAACCCTAGCCTTAGAGGAAGGTGACCAACCTTCCTCTTGGAGGTAATTCTCCTTTCTACCAGGTTAGGGATTCTTGAAACAACCTCTAGGGTTGGTTTCAAGAGCCTAAACTAGGGCAAAGTTGGAGCTCCTAGGCCAAACTTTGTAAAAAACTCATCTTGGAAGTGTTTCCACAATGCAATTAGGATATAATAGCAGACATAAGCCCTATTCAAAGAGAATGTAGCCCCATGGCTACCATTTAATCATTCAAGATGCAAAAGTTACCTACCATTTATTAAACAAACTTTAAAAATGTAAAAGACTTACTTGAGCATGAGTTATTCCAACCATTTTAGCATCCACAAAGCATTAGCAAGACCAAGAAGAATCATCCTTCCAAGAGGTGCACATAACTTCATAAGGTCTTTCTACGGTAAAAGAGTAGCATAATGAATTTTATCCCATAAGTTGTTATCTAAAAATGAAGTGAGGAGAGTTTGTTTATAGTCTCTAACACTCACTTTTTACAAAATAAATAGGCCTACATGCCTTTTAAAATGTCAATTTGAAATTATAAAATGTCAACTTAAAATTATAACAAAAATAATATAAAATAATCAAATTTGTGGGTAACTTGGGGCATTTTCCCCAGAGTTTACCCAAGAATGGCTAAAATAGCTAAAAATGAGCAAAACACTCTGAACATGAGGCTAGAGTAGTGAGGGGGGGGGGGGGCACGTCATGCCCCATCTAACCCCAACAGTAGTGAAAATCCCTCAATGCCCCCCCTAATCAAGCAATGTAGGCATGGAAGAAGGATGACATCATCATCAAAAGACAACCAAGGAGAGAGGGCGCTACAGTATTGGAGGACCAGGATGGTGTGGAAGGTGACCTGGAGGAGAGACATAAGCCTTAGTGCTGAAAGAAGTGCCACCGGAATGATAAAACAAGGTGGGTGTCATGTGATCCAGTGACCCACCCCTGGAAGCCTCAGACACCAACCTCAAGGCTTCAAGCCCTTTCATGATGCAGTCAACAATGCCACTAAGCCATAGTACTCCCGGGAGAGGGACCAAAGGATCTGACCATAACCTCCACTCAAAAAACGCTAGATAACACCCCTCCCATTGAAGAAAAAAATGACCCTCTCTCCCTAGGGCACATTTGAAGTTGCACTGGTACTAGTACAACGTAACATTGTGCTCTCTCAAATTTGCATTTATGTTGGGTATTTATACACACACCACTATTGTACTTGAGTTTTCTCAATTGTGTTCAAGCACTCCTATTATATTCAAGCTTTATTTTCAGTTGTTCTCTCTCAGATGTATCTTTGTTGGGAATTTACACACTCACTCCCCTTGTTTTTTAGCATTCCTAGTTGTATTTGAGCTCTTTAAGATTTATGGATTTAGTTCTTCCTGCTCTAATTTCAACTATGGTTGATCATATTAGAGTTGGATACTCCCATCTCTTCTCTCTTACAGGATGGTCCTTTCAACACTTCTTCAAATGGGATAATCAATGCCACCACTCTTCCCATGGATGCAAAGTATCGATGTGTCCTGTATCCCTCATCCATTGAATGAGCAAGTCAATGATAGTGTTTTCTAGCATATGGGAAGTTCAATAGCAGCATTCTTTCAATAGGCGAGCGGTTCAATGATCACTTTCCTTTAGGGGATGAGAAACTAAGAGTTGATTCCTATACATGATTTTTCTTCCATCACTTCTTTATTATATAGGCAGTTCAATATCGCAATCTCCTAGATGATGACTAATTTGGTGTCAACATTCTTCCTGCAAATTATGGGGTCCACTTTTGTTTTGAGCTGGGTCATCACAAAACCCACTCTCTCTTCTCTCGTCTGCTGCTCACATTACATTGAGTTGGGTATGCCCACTCAATTTTGTACCTTCTCTCTTGTATTTATGCCTTTGTACAACACTCCTTTACTAGATGGATAGATCAAAGATCATATTCCCCTAGATGATGGGAAGTTTAGTGGTGGTATTTATTCAAGAGTTTAGCAGTTTTATGATGAAGAAGGTTGGGTATTCACAAATGTTTGCATTTTTGTATTGAAATGGGCAATCACAAACCCACCCTCTTATTACGACGATTGTCCCATGATCAAATTAAGGGAGGTTGTTAAAATGATAGTAATAATCATTTGTGGTTACTTGACATTGTGGCTAATAGCCCTCATTATTGTATTACTAAGTTATGGCTTAATAGCCAACCTAGTCAACATTATGTTATATTATTTTAAGTGGCTAAGGTCAACTTAGGCATTTATGTGGACCCATACACCCCTCATGGGGGAAGGAAACCCAACCCATAAGTTGTGTATATATACACACCTCATGAATAATCTTGGAGTCATTAGTGATTGATTCTTTTTCCTAAGGGTGTCATATCTCTTGTCCTCTTGTTAATGGGTCAACTTCTCTTCATGTGATACTTTTGCTTAAGGTTTATGTTGGATTAGGATTTGCTTAAGTGTTCACTATAGATCCATGATCTATTTATCATCCCAATAGAGTTGTGCTTTTGAGATCTTCTAAGAATCCATGTATGGATAGATTAGTTGTTTATGAGAGGGACTTTCCGAAGGATTTTAATGGGTGAGATGCTCTAGATTTAATTATTGAAGTCAATCTATGCATGTGAGAGCCACCAAGATATGTGATAGGTTGTTGTGCGTGATTCTGAAGTTGCTCCAGTAATTGGAGTGTTGATCCGCACTTGTGATAGGTTGTTGATCTGATTTTTCTCCGCAGTGATCTATTTGGTATAGTTGTGCTTCAAGAGTTACAGGAATGACTACTCTTGCTTTCAAAGATTGTCACCTGTTGGAGGGCCCTTTAATCCCTCACATAGCAAAAAATAAATTGTTGAAATATTGTAACTTCAAAGAATATTATATTTGTATATTATTTATTCCGGAGATGTTCCATACCTCCGATGTGATTATACTATAAATCCGGAGATGTTTATTCCTCCAAGTTGGTTGTGGTAACTAGGGTTATTAGACCCACCATGTGGGGGTCGACCCAGTCAGTTATAATGGGGTATTTAACCTAATGGTTAAATACGAGCCTACATGTACTTGTCTAAAATACATATCAGAGTAGTGTATAAATAGAGGAGGTGTGCTCCTCATTTGATACACTCACTCACTTGAGGATAGCGCACTTGTGGAGAAGAGGTCTGCTATTGTGGAGGAGTAGATCATGTCTCAGGGTTTCATCTTTGTATATTGCTGGTCATCTATATTGAGGAAGCTTTGCTGGGTTTTCTACCCCATGAGGGTTTCCCAGGATAAATCTCTGTCTCTTGTGTTTATGCTATGCTTGTTGTTTCTTCAGTGATCCTGTATATGCTATTATTGTGAAATGGAATGTAATGCTGCTATTTTTTGTCTTAGCATATTGAATATTAACATAAATAAGCTAAGCACATGTTTGATGCCTTAGTCACTATACTTGAGTGAGAATGTTAGCTAGAAGATGCTACCAAAGAACAAGCTCACGAACACTCACATGAGTGACATAGAGGATGAAGACCAACTACCTGATGAAGACCACCGAGCTTTGAGATTAGCTCTCGACCATTGAGGTGAAGGTAGAGGATGAGGAGTTAATGCCTATAGCACTAAATGGGTTCCATTCATTCTAGGACATGTTTGTTCAAGGTATTTGTGCTTAGAAGAAACTTCCTAACTTTCAAAATCTTTGGGATGATTTCATCCAAATGGAGACAAGACTAAAGTTTGTTTTAACCATATTGGAGGAGATAGGGAACCTAGCCCTGATTGGGAAGATGGGGAGAGGAAGCAAGAAAGGAGGATGTTACCTCTCAAACTAGCATGTGTGATTAAATTCCTGAAGATGCATGCTAGCCTAAGGGGAACCAAGGGAAATAATCCAATGTCACTAGGCCTATCCCATCTCACTTTAGGTGGGATCTTCTCCAAATCAAGGGAGAGTGTTCCCTAGGGTTAGGGTTTACTAGGGCAAAGACAATGAGGAGCAAAGTGATTCCAAAAGGGTTGTCCTAGCCAAGGTTTTTAGTACAGAGATATACAATGGGATGATGGGAGGATAAGGGAGCCCACTCCAAGGACTAGTGCCAATCCAACCTAGGAAAATGGAGTCAATAGGTCGCTAACTTAGAGGACCTTGCTTCAAAGATCATCCAAGAAACGAGAGAGATCTAGGCAACCTTAGTCTCAATGGATGTATTGGAGGGTTCAATTTGCAATCACAAGGGAAAGGGACAATCCATCCTTTTACTTCTTTCATGAGTGAAACCCTACACTAGAAGGGGTTAGAATTGCACCATCCAAATGAAAGACAATGTAAAGAAAAACCTCCCTCTATGCAAGAACTTCAATTGAACCCAACATAAAACCTTATCAAAGATCCAATCCACTCAGACAATATTGCCCCTAAAATGGCTCAAGAGAAGTAACATGGACAATGAAGTACAATAACAAAAGAGATGCCGCACATTAACAAGAGAGAAACCCTTAGACAAAATTTGCTCCAAAGAAAGATATATCAATTAAGCTCCAAAAGAGAGAAAGCTCCAAAGATCCAACCCTCAGTGCAAATGAGGAAGTGGCTCTCTTTATATAGGAATAGCTCAAACTTCCTTTAGAATAGAATGTTCATTATTTCCTTAGATTTAGCCTAGGGTGGGGTAAAACAATACAAAAACCCCACTTAAGCAATTAACTCCTAACAAATTACATAAAAAAGGGTGGTCAATGCCACTTGTACAATGCAAAAGATACATCAGGCCCCAAACAAATGGGAAAGTCTCCATCAAGCAAGGGATAAAACCATGAGATGATGCCATGTGGTCTCCAAAGGTCCCTTTAACAGCATGATGCCTACATCAAGCCTCCAAAGGCCCCTACAAAAGGAGAATTCTCTGGCAAGACATGTCCATCAAAGAGTAACAAAGCCATAAGGACACCAAGCAAACTTAAACATGTCTACTTACTTACCATCTTTAGCCTCCAAGAGGAGTCGGTCCACTCAAGGTTGCCTAACAAGTAACCTCAAAAGTTTTCTTCAACAAGTAATTGCCCACATAGTAATCACATGGTGTCCACATTAGCCTCCACAAGCTTTAACAAGACAATACTCCAAGCAAGTGGTGTCCACCCCAAAAGAGAGGTCCAAATTTAGCCTCCACAAAATGTCCTCCATGAGATATGTATTCATCCCACTAGCACAGCCACTTAACTTGTAGCTGGTGAACACCGATAGGTCACAAGTTAAGTGCCATGAAGAAGTTATCTGTTACTTGTTCTTCATGCTTAGTTGTAATCACCTATTGTTCTCCATGTCTCATCTACTTGTTACCTTCTTTAGTTAAATAAGTTGTCTATCTATTATCTATGCAAGAGCTACCAATTATCCATACATCAGCTACTGGTTATTTTTTATATTTCTCTTTTTTTTATAATTGTTTATTTTGAATTTTGAATAACGACCCTAAAATCAATCTTGATAGTACACTTGTCTCATCCTCCTTCAATTTAGAAAAAGCATAGATGGTAGTCCACCCCAAATTCTAAGATATAAACACCTACTGATGTAATAAAGTAAACCAAGAGGCATGCACAAGTCTGTCCCACGAAACACGGTTCACGCCTTAGCATTAAAAGCCCTCAAGAGGTGCACTCAACAAAGGATGCCTAGCACAAGTCTATAAAAGAATAAATGCCAAGCATACACCTAATGAAATAGTCTTTCCATCTGTCCAAGAGGCAAAGCTGAGGCAGAGGTGTAACTTCAAAGACTCAATGCAACGAACCTACCACAAATCTGAATGTCCTCAAGGTGGAAAGCATGAAGAACGATCTCCTCAAATGCAACAGTGAGACACATCTCTGTAGCGGACTTCTAGAGTGAGAATTGGCCTTATATACAAGCCTCCTAGGTAGAACGTTACATGAATAATGAGAGCAGGCTCCCCTCCAACAGTAAATAAGTACTCAAAAGCGGATCGGTCCTCTTTGCAGTCCATTCTTACTGCCAATTTAACCTCAAATCTTGCACAGAATTTACCTTTAGGGCTGTTCAAGTCCAGAACACCACCCAAACTGATTAGGAGTATGCCCAGATTTGATCTAGGACTGATTTTATTCTGTTATAGGGCTGTTCTGGGGGTTATTTATTCCCAGAACCTAGAAAATATGCCCAGATTTGATCTCAGTGTGCCCAGAATTCTGGGATTTACACCCAGAAGATTCTAAGGAGATTTCAGAGTGCAGAAGGGAGCAGTGATCCAGAGTTATATTTCTTCAGATTCACAAATGGGCAACATAATCACAAAGCCCCTATCAGAGGGGAGGTTCAAGATGCTGTTATAGTATTTTGTTTTGGTGGAGAACACTTTCCTCGCAAAGAGGGAGAGTTAGATTTTAACTAAGCTTGCTTAGTAATTGTTCTTCCTCCAGCAGAGTTGGTATACTTCAACAAAAAAATAGTAGGCTACTGCAGATCCTAGCCTCAGGGTTTGTGCATAGCATAAGAGGTTCCTTGAGTGTGGACATCAGCGGAATAAAATTAGAAGTGATGCCTTTTCAATGTTAGATTAGGATCTATTTTATCAATGAATTAACTGTTGTTCCAAATTTAGAAGTTTAAGTTTAGACTCTGCTTCTGTTATTTTCAGAAGTTTGACTTTCCAGAAGTTTAGACATTAAGTTTGCAGTTTGCTTTTTTAGAATTATATGGGCTATTCTGTATTTTCTCCTAGACGACTTCATCTATAAAAGAAAGGCAGGGTCAGAGTGATCAATCAATTCCAGTTTTGAGTGAGCTATCGTACTGTTTTCTTTTCTGAGTTAATAAGAAAACAGAAATGTGTTTTTGAATGCTGCAGAATTACTGTTAGCTGTTCATATTTTGAGGTGGCAATGTGTTTGTAAATCTAGCATATATGCCAACAGTTTTGTGAGTTTTCTAGTTTACTGCTTTCTACGGTTTTAGGTTGAAAGTCTGCTTAGCATGAATTGAAAATTTAACACAGGCCATCCTCATCTTTAGGAAGGACACACATATGCCAAGGGACCATAGGCAAACCCCTTTCACCTCCGTATTTCGCCCATAAAAAGGACCTGAAGATTTTCTCCAATTTGCCAAACTGGGTACACTTAGGGAACCATATCTACTGGAATATTAAGGGGTCTATTTCAGAGTTACATTTGTTTGTTTCTTCTCTCTCCGGTTGTACTTTTCTTTCCTAATACCAACTTCACCATGTAGCTGCAAATAATTTGTTCTTTTGCCACCTATCCTACATCATCCAACAAAAACTTCAAATCAGAACCATACGGACATCTTCAACTCATAAGTCAAATCCTCCAAACTTTCTGTGGATATGTTGCATTTGTGGCCATGATTTGTCTCCTATGAAGAAAGAATACACCCGTTTATTGACCTCAATCCAACTGCATCCAGGTGTCTTTTGAATGTTTCTGTCTTTCATCATCTTGCGTATTTTTTCAATGTCACTCGACCTGCCAGCAGAAGCGTAAATATTGGAGAGAAGAACATAAGGTTCAGCATATTTGGGTTCCAACTCCAGAATGCGTTCTCCCACGCATTCTCCAAGCTGTATATTGTTATGTATTCTGCAAGCACCTAGCAAACAACTCCAGACAGCAGCATCAGGTTTCATTGGCATTTTGGTGATGAAGTCGTTTGCCTCATCCAGATGTCCAGCACGACCAAGAAGATCAACTATGCAGGCATAGTGTTCCATTGCAGGAGTGATGTGATAACATTTGCTCATGCAATGGAAGTAGTGATAACCCTCATCCACTAAACCCGCATGGCTGCACGCAGACAATACACAAAGTAAGGTGACACGGTCGGGATTCATACCAGACTGCTTCATTTGTTCAAAAAGTCTGAGTGCCTCTTTGCCACAGCCATGCATGGCATATCCTCCTATAATTACTGTCCAGGAAAAAACATCTCGATGAGGCATTCTATCAAACAATTCACGTGCCTTCTGCAAGCTCCCGCATTTTGCATACATATCTATAAGGGAATTAACCACAGGCACATCCAATTCAAACCCACTGGTAATTAACTTCACATGGATCTCCATACCCTGTTGTAAGGCAGCCAAGTTAGCACAGACTGGAAGAACAATAGTGAAAGCCTTCAAGTCTGGCCTCACACCTGCCAATTCCATTTGCTGAAAAAGCTTCAAGGCCTTGTCTGCCAACCCATTTCGCACAAATCCCGCAATCATCACTGTCCATGAGACAACGTTTCTCTGAGGCATTTCCATGAAGAGTTTGAGAGCCTCATCAATAAGCCCATTCTGCACCAATCCTGATATCATTACTGTCCAAGACACCAAGTTTCTCCCAGGCATTTGCTCAAATACCTCCAGGGCCTCGTCCACAAGCCTATTCTGTGAATAGCCTGCAATCATGGCCGTCCAAGATACGACATTTCGTTGCCACATTTCATCAAACACTTGACGCGCCATTTCAGCACTTCGGCATTTGCCATACATGTCTATTAGGGCGTTCGCCACTGGAACATGGGATTGAAATCCGCTTCTTATTATTTCACCGTGGATCTCCATACCCCATTGCAGAGATTCCAAGTTGGTACATGCCGGAAGAACGCTGGTAAAGGTGAAATGATTGGGATGGAGGCCTGTTTTTTGCATTTGGTGAAAGAGGGTCAATGCCTCCTCAGGAAACCCGTGCCTTGCATAAGCTGCGATCATAACAGTCCATGAGCAGACATTTACCTGCGGCATTTGATCGAAAACTCTGCGAGCGTCCACCAGACTCCCGCACTTGACATACATGTTGATGAGCGTGTTGTGTAAGAGTATGTCTGTCAGCATAAGTCCCATTTTGTTGATGCGAGCGTGGATTACTTTGCCCTGTGGTAAAGCTTCCTTCTTCTTAATGCAATCCTGCAAGAGATTAACATATGTGCAAGCGTCTACGCGGCTGTTTAGAGAGGAAGTCCAGACATATAAACTGTTGGAATTCATTTTTGTTCGAGGGGAAGCGGTGACACGCGTTCTCCATTGGGAATTACAGCACCACCTCATTCTTCAAATGTTTCGCTGCTCATTGTTTACGGTTGGTTTTTGTGAATTTTTGTTTACTTTTATAATCAGAGAACTTCATCTAATATCAAATTCGGAAATTTTCTCCGAAACTGCCAACCATTTTTCACTTCTCCAATAGGCGCTGTAGCCTGTAGGTTATATTTCACATTTTCCTGTGCTTCTTTCGGTGTTCTAGTCCAAACAAGGCCACTCACAAGGAAAAAAATATCAACAACATTCTTCGATTTTTTTAATTACAATTATTCACATTTTAAACTTTTTTATTAACATTATCCACATTTTAATGCATATATTTTTATGATCGGAAACTGATTTATTTAAATTGTTTTTTATTAACATTATTCACATCCTTTATCCATAAGTCTCTTCCCCGCAAAAGTTCACGAGTATTGAACAATATTACATTTGACTTCTATAGCCAACATTATTGACTTGGAGGATTTGGGCAATTAGGGTTTGAAGAGGGGCGATTAGGGTTTGTAACAGTTGCAGGTTCCATGGCGCCTCATGGAATCGGTTAGGTTGGGGAGTATTTGTCTTGGTGTCTCAACTAGCCATGAACTTTAAGGTTTTCCTGGAGGTTCGAAGGTTTATTTGAATTAGGGTTTTACTGTGTGCTCTGGGTTTGGGATTACCTTATTGACACCTGTGGAATTGACGTCCACTTGTTAGTGCGAATACTGGAAATTGTCGCATCTTATTCTATGGCAGGTTTTCAGGGGGTCTCCTCGACTTACTACATTACACAGGGGGTGGGTCCATTGTTAGAACAGGAACCGGTGTTGGAAGACCCACTTTTATGTGGGGGATCCACCGAGGGGGGTGAATCAGGGGAAGATTTGGGTTATGATAAGGATTTTTATAAACCCTGTGATGCATTGAGGCGGGGGTGGCAGTATATCCCAGAGTGGAGGGGTAAAGGCTCGACAAAACCGGTCACTGAAGGCTATCAAGAGTAGAGGTGAGGATAATGAGATGGTGCTTGGTAAGGATGTTCATGTTGGTGGGTATTGAGTTTAATGGCCTGTGCCTTGGTGGGGAAACTTTGTTATACGGACATTAGCCGCTCTGCACTCATTTCTTGGATAAATCTACACTAGAAACCTTTGCTTACTAATGCTCAAAGAGTTCATATGCTGGTAAATAATTGGGTCGTCTTCCATTTCCTGGATGAGGCCCATGTAGCTTTGATTTTGGGTAAAATTTGGGTTATAGAGCAAAGGTCACTCTATTTAAAACAGTGGCACATGGATTTTGATCCGACCACCGAACAGTTGCAGAATAACCACTTATGGGTACTGTTGAAGGTTTTTCCCTTGGCGTTATGGTCCATAGATGTATTTGTGACCCTGGAAAATCAAATTGGTAAATTTATGTTTTTTGATGATAAGTCTCTCTTCCATGAGGACAAGCGTTGTTCCTGGATATTGTTTGAACTTGATGTTTCTTTGGGCCTTCTGGAATGCATTAAGATTTGGTGGGGAGAAAAGGTAATTCTCCAGGAGCTCGATTATTGGCGCACACCTTTTCGGTGCTTCGCTTGTGGAAATACTGGACATCTGAGGAAGGACTGTGGTCTGGAAAAGGGCTCTGGGATTTTATGGGACTGCGGTCAATGTTTCAGAACATCTCTCAGAGATGGGGCTTACCGATAAGCCGACAGCATTGACATTGGAGGAACTTTCGCCCTTTTCTGGTAAGTTTAAAATTCTCTTCCCTGCACTCTTTAATTCTATGTCCATAGATGAGACATATTTTTTGGAAGGTTGGGGAAAGGATTATATGTCATCTGGCTCATCTTTAAAACCTATTTCTAAAAACCTTAACGTGGAGATCGATATTTCTATGGGGGTTGAATCACTGGTGGACTGTGACCTTGCAAAACCTGCTTGACTAAGGATTTTGTCCAATTTTTCCGACTCCCAGCTACTAAGAGACGAACATGCCACTTTGCAGACTTTGCCTACTACTCCACCACCTATTTCGACTAGGGGGGATATCAATTGTTTGGAGTTGGGTTTGTTTTCAGAGCCCATTCTGATGTTTTGTGAGGGTACTCTGATTCCTGATACTCAATATCCTACTATCCCCAATGTGACCATTAGGAAAAAGGAAGAGGGTAGGCGCAAGAAGGATTTGGCTAGGGCGTCTTTGGGGGGCACAATGGATTTGTTATTTTCGGAAGAAGATTCTTCCTCTCTATTGCATTCTTGTGGAGATAACATGTCTATGACATCAATTGTCTTTAGGCCACTTAGAGCAGTGAGGGCCAGTTCGGAGGTTCCTATATGATCATTTTAACCCTTAATGTTCATGGGGCTGGAGGCGCACCCAAACACAACGCTTTTTGCAGGTTGTTAGAGCTTACTAGGCCGGATTTGGTACTACTTTAGGAAACTCTGGTTGATGAGTCAAAGGCACATATTTTCTATAATTCCTTCCTTCCCTCTTGGGAAGTTTGTTCTGTTGGGGCTGTTGGGAGATCGGGTGGACTACTTTCGGCGTGGGATCCATCCCTCTTTATGTTTAAACCCTTTGCTTTGGGGGGGTATTTTATTATATGCTAAGAGTAGGGTTTTGAATTCTCCTTTGCGTGTTTACAATTGTTATGGTCCTCAAGTGGACAAACAACAGTATTGGGCTAGTCTTGCGGCTTCGAGATTATTGGATTTACCTTCACTAATTTTAGCGGGGGATCTGAATATTACTTTGGGTACCAAGGATTCATGGGGATTAAAGGTTCACCCTCAGTTAAATTCCTGGTTTAATAATCTTTTTGATGATCACGGTCTTACATATATTATTCCAACCCCTCTGTTGCCAACTCTGCGCAATGGGAGAAGGGGTGATGACGCTGTGGCAAAGCGACTGGACCGTTTTTTCATTCATGAGGATATCCTTGGGTCTTTATCTCATTGTTCTTCATGGGTGGAGACTATTCAGATCTTGGACCATTTCCTTGTTATTCTGAAAATTGGAAATGGTGTATTTCCATCCAAGTATCCATTTAAATATTGTTATCTTTGGTCTCTGGATGGCATATTTATTGGGATTGTTAGGCATTTGTGGTTTAGTATGGTGGCTGAACATTCTACTCTGGCTATGATGAGATTACCATCTTTTTTGCGCTTGTTGAAGTCTAGGGTGGCTCCTTGGACCCGAGACAAAAAGAATCATTTACAGTTAGAGTTGCAGGATATTGAAATTGCTATTTATGCTCAATTAACACATCCTTATGTGGAGACTATTGACCCTGTGATTATGGATCGGATTAGTAAATTGGAGTTACAAAAAACTGCATTACTTAATATTGAGGAAGAGTTGTGGAAACTTAAAAGTCGCGCTTTATGGTTATCTTGTGGGGATCGGAATTCAAAATTTTTCCATGCATATGCGGATAGTCGGAGGAAAAAGAAGGCTATTTGGGACATTAAAAACTCATTGGGCACCTTGATTTCTGATATGCCTGGGATTGCTGAGGAAGCAGTGCATTACTTCTCAGATATCTATAAGTGTCCTCGTTTTATCAATCTGGAGGCACATATGAGGATTATACAGGTGATGCCTCGTATAATCTTCTCCAAAAGTGACTATTCTGTTATTTATGGGCCTATTACTATTTCAGAAATTGAGGGTATCTTAAAGGATATGGAAAAGGATAAGAGTCTGGGGGTGGATGGCTGGACATGTGAGTTTTTTATCCAGTTTTTTGACATTATGGGTCCGGAACTTGTTCGCCTGGTGGAGTAGGCTCGGGTGACTGGGAAGGTTTCTAGAGGTGTGAATGCCACCTTTATTGCTCTGATCCCAAAAATTTCAAATCCAACGACTTTCCAGGATTACCGGCCTATTTCATTGTGCATTTTGATATATAAAATCATTTCTAAAACTATTGCACAGAGGATTAAGGGGGGATTTTCCAGAGGCATTTCAGTGGAACAGTTTGGTTTCCTACATCATAGATTGATCTTTGATGCTATTGGGACTGCTCAGGAGGTTATTCATACTGCTAAGATGAAGAAGATTGAAGCTATGGTATTGAAACTTGACTTGATTAAGGCTTATGACTATGTTGATTGGTCATTTCTTAGACTTCTTCTCTTAAATGATGGACTGGATTTTCATATCACACAGTGGATTATGGGGTGTTTAAAGTCTACTAATTTTTTTGTCCTTATCAATGGTTGCCCAACATATTTCTTTAAGGTTACTCAAGGTCTGCGCCAGGGATGTCCATTGTCCCCACTGTTGTTTATTTTGGTCATTGAAGGACTTACCCGCCTTATACATTAGGCTAGGGTAGAGGGTTTGATCTGTGGCATTAAAGTCTCACCACATTAGATTATTTCATGTATGTTATTTGTAGATGATGTCCTCATCTTTGGTTCGGGAAGTGAACAAGAGTGGTTGCACTATAAATATATATTGAATACTTTCTGTACCACAGTTGGGATGCATATTAGCTTTTCGAAATCTTGTTTGTATTATATAAATTTGGAGGATGATTTAAAAAGGACATTGAGTTTGAGTATTCCACTTGATATTTCGAAATTGAATAGAGGTTTGACCTATTTGGGATATTTCATTAAACCGAATGCATATTTGGTATCAGATTGGTTATGGATTTTGAAAAAGGTGGAAAATAGAATTCTTTGTTGGATGAATAGGAAATTGTATTTGGGTAGATGTTTGGTATTATTAATCTCTATACTGGAAAATCTACCAATCTATTGGTTTAGTCTTGCAAATGTTTCAGCCTCTATTCTAAGCATGATTCATAATCTTTTTTTATAACTTCCTCTGGAAGGGCACCTCGAATTTCTAGGGGTGTCACTTAGCATCTTGGGAACGCATTTCTACTCCAAAGACTGCTGGGGGATGGGGCATCCGAAATTTGTATTGGGTGTATAAAGCACTGCATTTGAAAATCCTTTAGCATGGTCTAACAATGTTGGATTACGGGGACAGCTGGTCAGAGACAAATACTTACATCCATATATGGTAATTGGTTGGATTAGGTCTGAGAAGAAATTCAGAAGAAAGAGTTCAGTCATTTGGACTGGATTGGTTGATGTATTTCCCTACTTACAGCGCTGGATGGCTTGGATGGTTGGTAATGGTTATCAGGTTAGAGTGGGTATAGATCTGATCATTGGGAACACTTTTTCAAGAGTTCTTTCTATTGATACTCTTCAGGTTATTCATGGTATGGGGATTCATTTCCTTAATCAGAAAAAAAGGCCAGACTGATCCTCAGTGTGAATGCGACTGGCTACGGGATTATGATATGCTTCTGACTGGGAATGTGACTCTGGAATGGGAACTATTTATTTATGGTTTAATACATGCTGGCATTTATCTAACGGATGAGTTGGATGTTATATTTTGGGAATATGGTAATGGGATTGAACGGTTACTACAACGGAGGAATATCTGGCTATTACTTCTGAATCCAATATCCCCTCTCCAGCATGATGGTGTACTAAGCTTTGGTAGTGAGATATTCTGGGAAAAATTAAAATTTTTCTGTGGCCGACTCTGAATAACCGCATATATATTGGTGACAGATATAGATTATAGGGTGGATGTGGGCCATTAGTTTGTTACTTATGATTTAAGGCGGAAGAAACTTGTGATCATCAGTTACAAATTGCACAGTCACCTTACAGTTATGGGATGAGATAACATATTTACATGGAAAATTTGGTACATGGTCTAGTGATACTTTGAAAAATTGTTTGGAAAGTTGGTATGAGCGCTATCATTCTCAGATTACATACCCATTAAGATTCATTTGGGGTATTTGGCGTCTTAGGAACTTGGTACTTTTTGAAGATAAAACATATAAATTTTATGTCTCAGTGGATTTTATTAAGTAGTATATGACAGAAGTACAGTGGAGAGCACCTACATTGAAGGGTAAAAATCCAGATTTTCCTATGATGAGATATAGTAATCCACCGGGCAATTTTGATGGTGCAACACAATTGGGTCAATGCGGTGTGGGAGGTCTCTTGATTCTAGATAAGGATCAACGGGTGGAGATGCATTTTGGTTGTGGACCTAGGAATAATACGCGATCAGAGTTACTTGCCCTGTGGGGTATTTTGCATTTGACCTGGTACTTGGGGATAAATCATATTGATATTTTAGGCGATTCAAATGCTATCATTGAATGGGATTTGGGCATTCATAAATTATAGGTGCCAACATTATCTTTCTAGAAAAAGAGGATCGTGACCCTCCAAAATTCCATTGCATATATATCATTCAGCCATGTGAGCAGGTTAGTTAAAAAAAACGCTGCAGCCTATCAAAGAAGGGACTGGAAATGGGTGAAGGAAGGGCGGTTATTAGTTATCTTGTGAAGGATCAACTTATGGAGGAGAAATTGATAAACATTTACTGAAAGATGATGTTTTTTGTAATACTTATTTATTTATGCATAATAATTGGTCTATATGTTTGTTGTAGAATTTTGATTTGGCTACTACCTGTCTGGAGGTTACTAGGACTACATAGACCATAGAGTTTTATATGGGTACAAATTAGAATGACAGTTTTTTGTAATATCCATTCATATGGATGAGTAAAAAGACATATGATATCATAGTTTTTGGTTTTTGTTGAATGATCGTGGATGCCTTAGAGTACTCTGAATGAGTTGTAATGTCTTCTGGACAAGAGATATAGTGTAGTTTCTTTGATTCATAAATGAATAGCAAGAGACTCTTTTTTTAAAAAGTCTCTTCCCCTTTTTATTAACATCATTCACGTTTTCTATGCATATATTTTATTATTCAAAATTTGTTTTATTTAAATTGTTTATTAACATTTTCACATCATATATTACATAAATCGTTCCACTTTTTAAATTCTTTGCTATTTTATTTTATTGAGGTCATTCACATTTTAATGCATTGATTTTTACTATTCATATATTAACATTGTTAACATCTTATATCACTAAAATCTCTTCTATATTAAAATATGGATTATTTTGTTTTTAGTATTTTTTTGTTGGAAGCTTAATCCTCGAATTATAGTTCCACATATCGTGTACATATGTAAACAAGAGAAATAGTTGCAAAGCAGCTAGTCCCTGCTTTAAAATTAAGTTTATATTTTGTTTAATTGATAAAGAAATAAAACATTTATTAAAAAAATCATATATAATTATTATGATGGTTGTTGATATAAAATAGAAGAAAATTAAAATGCCATAAAAAAATATTAATTTTTAAAAAATGAAAATGAACTCGTTCAATTAATTATCTTTAAACTATATATTTAGTTTTAAGAAAATATTGGTTTTTGTAAAGTCAAAATAAATTTGTTCAATTAGTGAACTTTTCTTCACTTTTTCCATTTTATTACAAAATGTAAAAACAAATGATTTGAATTATTTATTAAATTTTATTCTAATTCAATAAAAAAAAGAAGCTCGGCTATATAAAAAATTGAATCTTAATGAGTTCCAAGCAACCTATTTTAATGTGAATATGGTCTATAACAATATAATATTCTACTTTGAAAAATAAATTTGTGTAAAAAGTTCTTCCTTCTCATTTTTTAAGTTTGAAAAAATAGTTTTATGGAAAACCATGTATATTGTTAATTAGCATGCACATCAGACTAGGAAATTAATGCATTTTTATTAATAATAATTTTTCTCATTGTTGACCAAAAACCGTGTATATGTCTAACTTAAATATTACAATAAGGATATTTGTAATATGTATCTTACTCATGATTATGAAGATAATTTTGGTTTGAATTTGATGAGTATAAGATTATATGATCTTATTAATTTACTTTAATCTGTTCTTTTATCATTTACTTTTATCTATATAATGAGGAAATATATTTATTATATAATGGGTCATGAGTGACAGCTAATAAAATAAACTAATAATTTATACTTATAATCACTTTGTATTACCCATACGGAAATAACTTATAATCACCCCTCAATCCCTTTATTACTTTTTTTTTTAATGTTATATCGTCTGACCCATGGGATTTCCCATTATAGGTGATTGGTATTACCCATGTGGAAATAACTTATAATCACCCCTCAATCCCTTGTATAACTCTTTTTTTAATGTTATATCGTCCTGACCCATGGGATTTCCCATGATAGGTGATTACCAATCTATTTAACATTTCTGTGATAACACATTTAATACATCACAACTAAAATCAGGCTATCAATCTATGTTACATTTATGTTGGAAGTGCGCTCTTTATGGAAACTGCAGCTCAAAATATATAAAAGTCTATATCTACGCCAGGATATATACCTTCTAGTGGGCCATATTTCATTGATAAAACAATCAATCTTATCTCATAAAAGTAAATGTAAGGTCAACAAAGTAATATACATCAATTCACTATATTATATCCATATGCCTCTTTAAATTTTATTGCTTTGAAAAGGGAACATAATAACTAATTTTAGTTTTCATTATAATAATTTATTAAGTCATCATCTTTTATATTTAAAAAAATAACAAACAATGAAACCGAAAATTAATAGTAATAAACAATGAAACTTAACTTATGAAGTAATTCTAAAGTCAACAAAGTAATATATATCAATTCATCGATTCAGTATTTTATCATATTCATATACTTCTTTACATTTTATTCAAGGTTCCAGAAGGGAATATAATAAAAAATTCTGGTTCTCTTTATTATTCTGTAAAAAAAATATACGCCATCAAGCTTTTAGCAAAAAAACCAAAGACATGTGTATTGAAATTACTAAATATAATTATTTTATCATAAAGGACAAGTATACCTTTATCTCCATAGAGTAACTTATATGGAACGCAAATATATTGCTAATCAAACAAGAGCCACGAGGTGGTAATGTCCTCGACATTGCACTTGTGTTGGGTGGTGATTTGCAATTGTTAGGAGTTTTTGCAAATGACCACCCAATGCAAGTGTAATGTGGAAGACATTGCCACCTAGTGGCTCTTGTTAAAAATAAGTACCGTACAAACTATAAAAAATAACTTTTATTTTCCTAATAAATTTTATTTTTCAAAATCTAATTTTAATGATATATTTGATAACATTTACAACAAAAACTTATATTTTAATAAAACCAAATTATTTTAATAATATAATGATCAACATTTTTTAAATACCTCTATTTAAAAAACAAAACTATTTTAAAAAACATATCAAAATGATTAATACTTTAGACCAACTATTACATTCTTTTTGTTAAAGCTACATTCTTATTGTTAAAGCATTGCATCATACTAATCCACACCTATCCAATTAGTGGATTATTATGATCTAGAACCAGACCTATATCTAAGTTATCTTTTCTGAATTTATGACAGTCACAATGTGCAGATTGTGATCTTAGTATAAGGCGAATATTTATAGGATTTAGGTATTGCATTAAGCTAACATGAGACTGTGCAAATATTTATACTTCTTTGTGTCCGCTGTAGATTGTTTGCTAAATCAAAAATCTGTATATGGAAATGTTCAATTCGATCTGGAAATAATTTTTGTTGTATATGCATTACATATCAATCTAAAAGAGATTCTGCACATTTAGTTTATAAACGATGTGCCTTCTTGCTAAAAGGGTTGTAACTCTGTATTTTTGCTATTGAAGCTCTGCACATGTGTGTTTGTTTACACTTCTGCCTTGAGAAAACATTTTAGCTAGTCGCATCTTTACATCTATATTTTTCTATTGAAGTTCTGCACCTTGTGTTTGTTTACACTTCTGCGTTGAGGAAATATTTTAGCTGTTCACATCTTTACCTTTGTATTTTTCTATTGAAGCTCTGCACATGTGTGTTTGTTTATCTCAAAGAGCCGAGTTCCTCTACCTTATTTATTTCTTTGCATATGGTTGGAAATGACGGTTGTTTGATGAGAGAACTCAACTCCATTTTTTTTCTATAGAAACTTAACCTAATGGTTCGAAGAGCATGGAAGCTCAACGTTATCCTCATTGTTTGTGAACAGATTTCTCCATAGATGGTCAAACCTCGATGCTTATTTAGAAAGTTGTACACCATGTCTCATCTTCTTTATTCTTATTAATGATGAGTTGAGTTTATAATTACTGAAAATTGAGTCCATTTTCTGAGGTAGGGGTATAATAGTTCAGTCTATTAAAAGCCAAAAATTCTGTTTACCTATGCATCCAGAAGCTAGATTAGTGGATTGCGTGCAATTGAATGACCGTATTAAAGGGAAGCAATAAGAACAAAATATAATCCACACCTATCCAATATGCCAGACAAGGACACGTTTTAAGCATCCTCCACGTATCATTGTCATAGAGTATGCACTGGTTGTTAAAAGGGTGTGGACACATGGAAATAAAACTACTTGATTGTCATCAAGTATGCATCGGTTGTGCCATATGTTAGGTTCAATCCAATGACAAAAAAACTGGGGTTAAATGTGTCTCGCTCTTGAACTCTATTCTCTGTATTTTGAAACGTCGGTCCCATGACATCCTCAGGGTTCGAAAAATAATCTACTGTCCCTCTCTCAATCTGGTGGATAACAAATCCATTGAAACCTGGCAAGTTCCCAAGCAATATGACCATAGGCCTCTCATCCTGCTCATCGCCTACTGCATTGCAAACTATTGGAGGGTGCAGAGATGGCAAATCAATGCCTTGTGTGTTCTCACAGAATTTCTTCTACGAAGCCGCCATCACATCGAGAGCAAGTTATCTCATCGTCGCTGGCAAAGAGACTGGGCACCAAATGGCTACAGCGATAGCACCAGTATTCATGATAAAAATCAGGAAAATCCATTACTCTGTCCATTTCACCTCTAAACGCCATTTACCTTCACAACGTTTCTCTCAGTGTAGGAACTTTGCTTTCTTTAACTGATTTGTAAAATATGAATAATAGACTTTGGTGCATAATTCAGACACTACAAGGTTGGAATTTAGTTATGTGCCGGCCTACAATTTGTCTATTCCCTCAACTCTTATTTCGCTGGACTTCAACCTTCACCAACAAGAAGAGGAACCCCCCAGCAATGCTTCTTCATCTCAAACCCAAGACTTGCCCATGTTCGATCCCTGCGATATGAAGTACAGTGAAAACACGCCCTGCTAGGACCCCAAACGCTCCAAGAAGTTTTCCAGCAATATGCAGTTCATGAGAGAGCGCCACTGTCCAGAGAAGAATGAGCGTCTTAGATGTCTGACCCCAAATCCACTAGCGTACAAGACTCCTTTTCCATGGCCCGATAGTAGGTATTTCGCTTGGTATGCCAATTTGCTCCAGAAGCAACTCACTGTGATCAAGGCTGAGCAGAACTGGATTCAGTTTCTGGGGGATAGGTTTCAGTTCCTGGGCGGTGGAGCCTCGTTTGGGAATGGTGCAAAGGAGTATATTCAGGGCATCAACAAGCACATTCCTTTGGTCGATGGCTCCATAAGGACTGCACTTGATATTGGTTGTGGGGTGAGTACATTTTCTAGAAATTTCATTTTTGTTTGGTTCTTTGACAAGTTGTGATAGAATTATGATAAGCACTCGGGTTGTAAATATTTTTTTGAACCCAAGCACAGCACAAGCATGCCACTTGATATGACTTAAACCCTGATGGGGCTAGTAGCAATATTAGCTAATTGCTTTCACTGACATGGCTGCATACATTTGAACTAAGATAAAGACTGAATTCCTTTTAATTTGCTATATCTAAATCACATCTTAGCAAATTGGGAAATGAGAAAACACCATTGAGATAGAATTCTGTAAAAGACTTGTTACATTTGTGTAAAGAGAGTGTAACGTTTGTGTACATTTTTCTGTTGAAAACATAAATCTTAAGAGAAAATAAAGATATAAGAGTTTGTATTAGAAAGGGATTTTCTATTACAAAAATAGAAAACTCTATGTCTTTTCAGCGTTTGGCATGTCTTTGAAAATGTGTTTTTTTAGTGTTTACCCTGCGCATATTATCTTATTGTGAGTTCTGGAAATTGAACTTTTCATATTCATAAAATTATTAAGGTTCTCTAATGGACTGCCAACATTTTAAATCACCACTCATATTGTGCTCACTTTACAGTGTTCTCATTGAATTGGATGCTTGGTTCAAAAAATGGCGACGATTCCATGTTTGTTACATTTACAATGTCAACGAGGATTTATGTATTGAACATAACATGAAACTGAGCTTTTATTTATTTTATGTCTCTATGTTTAATAGATGTTGTTGTTGATGCAAACCGGGCAATTGAATTGGATTCATCTCTGGCAAAGGCATACCTGTGTAAGGGGTAAGTATTTTATTTTGTGTTTAGCAATTTGACAGTCTTCTCTTTCAGGTTTTTGGTGTTGTGAAAATCCAGTCATTGATTGACTATCCGCACATGTCAGGTTTATGGTGTTGTGAAAATCCAGTCATTGATTGACTATCCGCACATGTCTAGTTGAAATGTGGGTCGACACAAATTTTTCATGCAGAGTTGGTATCTGCACATGTCTAGTTGAAATGTGGGTTGACACAATTTTTTCATGCAGAGTTGGTATTTATATTCAAATGTCATTTTAATATAACCTATTTTGCTACCTTACAGTATTGCTTGCTTCAATCTGGAGGAATATCAAACAGCTATGGCTGCATTTAAGGCAGGATCTGACCTTGATGACAACAACTCAAAGTTGAAGGATTGGGCTGAAGTCCAATGTATTTAAGCCATCGAGGTCATAAAAATAGCTCCGGGCCCATAAAGCACTTAAATATATATAATATTTATAAACAGATTGTACCCAACGCCCAGTAGTACATACATGGCATGATTTTGTTTTTTCTTTTCTTTTTTTATTTTTTATTATATTTATAATTCAATAATTATTTTTCACAGCAGGGAAAATTAGTCAAATCTATATATTTTACCAATAAAAAATTAGCTATTCTAATTTAGAAAAATGTTATAAATATTTTTAATTTAAAAAAAATTCATTTTAATACCCATTTTTTTGAAAACTTTAATAAACATGGGTGTAAAAATTTAAAATAAAAGAAAGTCAAATGTAAATGTAGACCAACGGATTGCTATAATCCCTGCGGAGCAGGGACTAATAAATAAAATGAATATGAATAGACTTAGGAAGACAAAAAAGACTAATAAATAAAATGAATATGAATAGACTTAGGAAGACAAAAAATTATATATACTGACATGATTGTTGAATGAAAATACATCCTAGAGTTATTACCTGTCAGTGGTATCAGAGCATCTGCCATAAGTCCTGCTTGCTCAGTCCCGGCCAAACCTGCCTCTGCAATATTCCCAGTCATTGAATTCCGCTGCTATTTCCTACTCTTTGTTCTCTGCCTTCCTGCTTTCCAGCACTGCGTTCATTTTTCCATAGGCGTTTATTTTCCCACAAAAGCTCATAACCCTAATTCACTACAAGAAAAAGGGCATTTTAGCCTCACATTAGCACCATTATTTGTGAGGGATTTGGGAAATCCTCAATTTTCAAATAGTGGTGCAAAAGTGGTGATAATGTGGGGATACGCAAGTGGTGCTAAAATTTATGGTGCAAAAGTGGTGTTTGTAAAAAAGATGTTTTTGGTGTTAAATGAATATGTGGCATTCCATGGTGTATGGTGCAAACCACCAAAACCAAGCTTAGGTGGATGAAGTTTTGTGGTGTAAAACACCAAAACCAATCCAACATGGATTGAGGCCTTTTGGCACAAAACACCAAAATAATAATAATTATTTAATATACACAAACTTGTATATGGTGCAAAGCACCATAAAATATCAAGTGGTGCAAAGCACCATAAAATAATAAATGGTGCAAAAAAATATAAATCACATATTATATATATTTATATATAATATGTGATTTATATTTTTTTTCACCATCCATATAAAAATATATATATATACTTTTTAAGAAGATTAAAAAGTGTATATTAAAACATTTTCTTAAGGCTTATTTCATTTGAATCCATCATTAACAAAATCAATAATTCAATACATTAAATATATTAAATAAACACAAATGAAGTGCCACAAAGTGGCAATTTCCATGCAAGGAGTTATAGATTTTGCATGTCATTAAACAAGTTGTTGCACAAAACAAATCTAACTTTATTTTATAATGGCATATTCTCTAATACCTTGTTCCAAAACAATTGCTACAGCTTCCGTATTTAGTGGCTATTTAAAATAGCCTAGACATTTTTCCACAGCCATTTCACCTCATCAATACTATTTTAATAATCAGTAGTAAAAACGGATTGTTTTGGTTTTTCAAATCACCAATACTAATTTAATCAGCAATGAAAATTAATCATCTTAAGCCATATTAATTAATTAATAATATAGCTTACTAATTTTATAATGACATCTTCATTAATACCTTGTTTCAAAAAAAATTGTTACTTATTTAATGGCTATTTAAAATATCCCAAACATTTTTCCACTGCCATTTCACATCATCAATACTATTTTAATAGTACTAAAAATGATTGTTTTGATTCCTCACATCACCAATACTATTTTAATGAGCAATTAAAATGAATAATTTGGTAGGTATTCTTCAAATTTCCCAGCATGTTTTGGTCGAGTGGGGATGGTACATAATTCTGTCTTTATGCCAACCAAAAGAGAGGTTATGTAAATCAGAAGCATGAGTACAAACGTCACAATAATTTAAGTACAAGGCATAATTTGATATCCAAAAATAGATAAAAGTTTTCAAATAGAATTGATTGTATAAGAATAACAATTCTTACACCAAACAATTTACCAAATTATTTGGAAAAACACATATCCATCTACTGAGAATAGAATAGATAGTGCTCACAAACTTATTTATACTATTGTCATATATCCTTACTGAATAGTAGACAGTATAAAAAATATGAGACCGTCAGAGTCATAAAACCTTCACAAACTGAACAGGATCTATTTGGTGTTACCATCCCTACTTCTTTTCCAATAACAGATTCCTTTAGTTACAAAATTTGAACTTCAATCGCAGGATCTTCACAGTGACATTAAGCTTTTTAGAAGGCTTGATAATCCCAGATTAGATTTTAACATTCTCTTTCTTCTTAATCTTCCAGCAACTATAAATGCCAATTCCTGTGACTGTGAGTCATTCAATCTAGGGTCACAGTGAGTGTGATACCTAGAATGTAAATCATCAAGTGTCACCACTCTACCTCCACCAACACATTTTGTTACATTCTGCCTCGTCATTTCTAAGTGAACACCTCTAGGGTGGCTACCTTCTTCTTCATGAATATCAAAAAATGTTGACAACTTTGCCTGCATATGCATATCCAGTACATATAGAATCTGTTAACCATGATTTAGCATTCACAAATGACACTGCATGGCTAAGAATAATAGTTCCAACTTTTGAAAAGGTGACTGATTCATAAAAGACACAAGACCAACTTGGACCAAAAATCATTGAACAACAAAATGAATATTTAAAATCTACTTATCCTTTTTATGAGAAAAACTCATCATGCATTTAAAATCTGCCTTAGTAATAGACTAGCATGCACGATAAAAATGGATGGAAAAACTATTAAGACTTAAGGCTTTGTTTGGATCAAGACTCCAGATCGTTATGATGATCTATGCTTCTTCAATATATTTTTTAACTCCAAGTTATCCTACACCGATACCAACAAAGGGATATTGGCCAACATTGTTAAGGCGGAATCTGGATCGGCTTCCTCCTCTATATATATAGGGACTCAAAGTGAGATCATGCCACTTCCTTAATGCCTATTGGATCACTCAGCAGTGTACCATCTTAAATGTTTATTTCTGTTATACTAAGGTTTTCTGAAGTCTTTCTTTTTAAGTTTTTCTTGCTTGTGAAAGTGGGAGGTATTTTTGTCGCCGGACTTTAGCCAATGTATCCTAGACTTCAACCTCCATACTTCCTTTTTATTCCTATTAGCCTTGTGGATTTTTCTACACAAATATCTCTCCTCTAACATGCTTTGCTTTGATACCTCTCCTTTTTCCATTCTAGCAGTAAGAGTCTCAAGCTTATTTTGCAGAACTTATGATCTGATCGCAGAGAAGAAGATTATTGTGTACTAAAAAATGGTCAAACAAACTATTTTACGGGGTTCCAGGAAAACCTCGACTGAGGCAAGATGTATAAAATGTTCATCAATTATGACTTCCCCAAGGATGATTACCTGGATGTGTTCCAGAATATCAATAAGAACGAACTCTATGCTATTGCCACTATGCCTTCGGTATTACCATACAATGATGCTGTCAGGTGGGTGTTTTAACATATCAACCTCGGAACTGAGTCAGTGGTCAATGAAGCCAGGGTTTCTGTAGCGTCTTTGCAGCTAGATGTAGTCAGCATAATGTTAAATTGAAGAAACCTAATTTCAACACTTTGACGCCTTTGCCATTGTGAAAGTGAGCTTGGGTTGAGAAGAATCTTGGAGCAGACTTCTACACCAACATGGGAGGAGCCTGCACTGCAAGTTGATGGTACCATCATTAAAGAAATAATGTTGCTGGTTAAATATGCTTGTGGAAAGAGAGATGTTGAAACACATAAAATAAAAAGAAATCATGAGATGGAGATTACTGAAGAATTTTCTACCACATTTTCTTACGATGATATATAGGTGCATACCCAGCTCTATCAAATGTTATAAATTGCATGATTGTTGCAAAGTGGCTCAACCAATCTCCGCTCAAAAGAATCTCATGTTTTTGTGACTCTCTTCCCACCTTTAAAACTGAGGGACATGTATCCAAAGAAATCCCACTACTACGCATAGGAGTATCCAGGGGTCCCCTTATGGGGCCTCCACTCGTAAGACCCACTAGGGTTCAATCCATTTGTAGGATGGATTTCTGTCATATTTGCTGCTGCAGTAGAAGTGCCCTTGGGATACTCATTTGGGTATTTTGGATTCATCAAGTAGAGATGCGTGCCATCAGTTTGTTGATGTGGGTTCTGAGATGCAACTTCCATATCACATTTTCTTATATCTCTGGAGGAGCCAACCTGCATAGATCCTCCTCTTGCAACTACAATTGGGTTTGGTATTATTTATCCACTATATGAGGGTAGACCACCATGATGCTGCTGCTGCATGTTGTTTGGAACAACAATACTGGGAGCTGCCCGCAGAGTATTCAATCAATTTTGGGGTACGTTAAAGCTACTTTTCCAATTCCCCAAATTGCCACCATGATTTCCAAGGCCTTGGTATGATGTTCATATAATAGATGATCTGCTTGATGCCTTGGCCTCCGAATTATCTAAGAACGGATTCTTAGACGAAAAGGCCAGTAACTCTATACCTGATGGAATAAAACTATGTATTTCCGAAGTCATGGTGGGAGTTTCATACAACTGAATCACCTCTTATTTATATTTGCTGAATCTTTCCAATATCCCCTTGCAGATGAAGAATATCCATTGGTCTATTCGGATGGCTTTTGTGACGTGCGAAGGTTTAAAATTCTCGACGTAACCTAAAAGCTAACCACTCTGATGTTCTCTCAATCTTGAACAATGACTGAAATGCATTGAACTGTTAAATTCTTGGAACCCCTTGGAACCAATAGACTCTCTTCCATCAAAATCCTATGGAGATTAGCAACTGAAAAAATTTCCTTAACTGAGATATACCTCGAGAAACACCCAGGAACCCCAAAAATAAATAAGTCAGTTCAAGCCTGATAAAGACAGGCTTTACTGTCCACTCTGGCAACTCTACAGCGACCCCATCTGCTGTGTATATCTGCCAATCAGCAACAGTAGCAGCAGTCGGCCTTGCCGACATGAGAACTCAAACTATATGGGTTTTTATAAATGTACTAAACTTAGATTGGCTTCCTCGCTTCTACATCAGAATCATACAACAAATCAGATTTGTATGTGTGCAGTAGTCTATTTTGAGACGTGTGTAAATTTTTTTTTTTCTGGATTTAATGGTAGAAGAGCAGTTAGCTCATTTTCCCTACATGTTCTTTGTGTTTCTTTGTGATTTGTAGCTCTAGTGTAAATTGTTTGTTTTGTGTTGTTTGTGCTCCTGCCTGTCCAACATCTACTACGATAGGCAATAGGCAAGCGTCTACCTCTGTGCCGAGCCCATAAAATTTTGACGGCGAAGGGAATCTAAAGCAGATTCAACTTCATTGGAACTTCAAGATATCTTATCATGCCTTGATCACTAGATTTTGTGCCAAGAAGAGGTACTGCCCATCCTCGGTAATTCATTCACGGTTGTGCAAAGGGATTGGAAGCCCATGGGCCATCACTATTTCATTGATTAGAAGGATTGTTGGTTCTCACCTCTACCAGTGGGATTAACACATTTGTGCTCAGCTTGCAAACTTCCTTCACAATATAGTGAGCAATAGCATCTTCCTAAAACAGGTGTGACTGCGAGCAGAGACACCCAATAAGTAAGGACGATATATTGCTCAGTAATTGGGTGGCTCTGCTCGTAGTCACAGCTCCTGCTTCATCTGGGCGTGCAAGTCAGTTAAGTTCTTGGTTATTACTGTTGCACAAAAAGAGTATATATTATGAATATGCTTATGATACTTATAAATTGCTCATGGAAACATTGGTATTTTTGGAGAAGTTTTAAGCATCTGCAAAATGTATACAAGAATTGGTTTAGTGGGAAAAGCTTCTAACCCTAAATGTTTAGGGTGATCTTAGTTAAAATCGCTGGCAAGTATGGATACATTGCTATCTTTGGAGTAGTTTTATGCATATAGATGTGTGAAGCTGAAGAGCATACCGGGGTTGGTTCTTCCGAATCTCCTTGGGTCATTATCCATATTTTGCGAGATTGGTCAGGTGTTTTTAGGGATCTTTCTTTGTTAGGGTCATTCGGATTATGAATCTATATATTTTTTTATTTCAAAGGACCCGAGAGATTTGAAAATTAAATCAGCACAAACAGTAAACCCAAAATGCTAGGAAAAGCACGATAATTCAAATTCATAGATTGAAAACTGTAAAAAGTTTTTTTTTTTGAAAAAAAAAGGCACGAGAATTCAAATTCATAGATTGAAAACTGTGAAAATATTTAAAAAAAAAAAAAATAGTAAAATGTTTGTTTCCACAACAATAAACCTGATTTCCAGTGCACGGGCTCAGAAATCAACGGCATCCACATAGTCATCAGCTTTCAATGCATGGAAGCCCTTTTGAAACAGAGTATCCGCATCCTCCAAGGTTGTAGGCGAGAGCAAGGGCTCTTTCTCAACGGCCACAGCTTCCCCATTACCAGCAACACTACTATTCATGAGCAAACCCTCAACCAAGGAATCTTGGGAAGCTATGTCACCATCCTATTTTCCCTCATTAACTTCGTTGGCCTTGGTTTCAGCTTCTGGGTAGTCAAGGGTTTCAGGTTACATAGCATTAGCGGAATTATTTTCAATAGGGAGAGAAGATTCGTGTTCTTTTTCTCCTTTAGCAGCATCTGAACTCTCCACTCTATTGGGCTCCTATGGAATGGCCATTTTTGCAGAGTCTACAGACGATGAAGACCTGGTTGAATGATCCATTGCAGAGAACTCAAAAACAAGGAAAATGGATATGGGGACCCGAAGGAGTGAAGGATTAAAAACCAAAGGAATAGAGGGAAAGTTTGGGCTCAGGATTTTTGTGGGAAAATTGTGGAGGGAAGGAAAAATTGTTGAATAAAAATAAAATATCCTAGTTGAGTATCACCCAAAGGGCGGGAAGCTGCAATGTAGAGAAATGGTTTATTTAACATATCGTTGGTTGATTTAGCATATGAAAACGTTTGTGAGAGGTCAATGTTTACCTTAATTTTATGTGAAGGTTAGATAAATAAAAAGTTTATTTATGTTTAAAAAAAAATTATATGTTACGTATATTTAATTTGTATTTTAATAGGATTAATTTATTTGAAGGAGTTTCATGTTTTGGTTGATTATCAATTGCACTTTAGGGATAAATAGGTTAAAATTTATTTTAAAGATTTTTTTTATTTAAGATCGATTAAAAGCTATTTGTAAATATTATAATTTATTTAATACAATTTGAATGATTCATTTAGTATAATTTTGAATATAGATGTTATGCTCATTCTAATTAAGTTAAAGTGTAAAATAGTTTATAAACTTAGTTAGGCATGAGTGGGTGGCTTTTAATATAGCTTCAGAACAAGGCACCAATATCCATACCTAATGATGCAAAATTTCTATAACTAGCATACCTACTTGGATGGAAAGTATTTTGTTGGAGGTAAGTGTGATGCTTTAATGCATAATTTAGGAATTTGATGACTAAAAACCTTCTTAATGATATTATCCATGGGATTCATCGTTTAATTATCTCTAGAGTCCCCAAAATTATACCTATTATTAAAAACCACCTAATACCATACATATAGCCACATAGAGGCCATGTGTGCTAGTTTGAAGTGACATTCTTTGGATTAGATGCCTAGAATCGTCCTTAATGGATTAAGGCCCATGTTTCCTACCCCAACCATGTCAAGGTACTTGTGATCAATACCTAGAGCTCAAAAAGTGCTAATAGAATCCATATCACCACTCAAATGCAAATGAATCCATCAAGAGGTCATGTGTGGCATTTAAAGTTATTGTTCTTGGATGTGAAAGAATAGAAATTTCCTTCAAGTAATGAGGCTTTGATTTCTTACACATGTCATGGTACTTCAGTCCCATTATTAGTGTTTAAAATCCCCTAATGGCATGAATATCCCTTGACGCAACAATGGTTTCTTTAGGGATAAAGTAATGGTCTTCTTCCCTAGAAATCCATTCCCAGTGTGTGAGGACACGTACATATTTCTCAAAATCACCTAATGGCACAAGAATCTTCAATCAAAGGCTAATGATACCCTCAGGAGGCCACCTATTGTTGGTGGATGAAACCTTCTTAGCCCTAGATGGTTAGAAGATTCATTTAAGGCTTGAGTTGCAAGTCTCCTCCATTATTGTGTCGAGGTCCCTAAGACTACAAGTCCTAGATACATAGCACCATTGGTAAACATGCAAAGTCATGCATGGTTATTTGAGGCATTATGCATGGATCTAGATGTCTCAATGGTTTCTTTAGAACTAAAGGTATGGTATTCATCTCTAAACTTCCATTCTAAAGGATCTAGGACACCTTCATAATTCTCAAACCACCTAATGGCACCAACATCATGAATCATAGGCTAGTGATACCCTCAATAGGCCATGTGTGGTCAGTGGAGGAAACCTACTTAGTTCTAGATTCCTAGAAGATTCCTTTAGAGCCTAAGGTTTAGTTCTCCTCCACTAACCATGTCCAAGGCCCTAAGGCCACAAGATCCAAATACATAGCACTATAGATACCACTCCAAATTCATGCATAGTGCTTTGAGGCAATGATCATGGATTTGAATGCCTCAACAATTTATTTAGGGCCAAAGGAAGGGTATTCTTCGCTGGAACATCATTCCTAAGGACCTAAGACACCTACATACTACTCAAAACAACTTATTGTCACTAACATCATAAATCATAGTCTAATAATATAATCAAGCGGCCATGTGTGGTTGGTGGAGACCACCTCCTTAGCTTTAGGTGGCTATGAGATTCCTTTAAGGATTGAGGATCAAGTGTCCTTTGTTGATCATGTCTAAGGCCCCAAGGAAAAAAACCTAGATACATGGTGCCATGGATATCCCTATGAAGTTATGAATGATGCTTGGACACATTGTTCATGGCTCTAAATTCCCTGAGAATTAATTTAGGGCCAAACATATAGTCTTCTTCCCTAGAATATCATTCCCAAGGCATTGACACACGTAGATATTACTCAAATTCATCTAATTGTACTAAGATCCTCAATCATAAGCCAATGCTACCTTCAGGAGGCTATGTGTGGTTGGTTGAGGTATCCTTCTTATCCTTGGATGGATAGAATATTCCTTTAGGGCCCGAGGTTTACGTATCCTCCCTTGACAATGTCCAATGCTACAAGTCCCAATGACTTGGATGCATAGTGCCATGGATACACTCGGAAGCCATGTGTGGTGCTTTCTTGCATTATTAATGGATTTGTATGCCTAAATGGTTTCTTTAGGGTTAAAGGCATGGTCCTCTAGAGCTTGATATCCATGCCTCTTCCCATGACCATATCCAATCCCCCAAGTCCCCAAGACTTGGATACAGTGTGCCATGGATACCCTTGCAAAGTCACGCATGGTGCTTTAAGGAATTGTTCATGGTTTTGGATGCCTCAATGGTTTCATTATGGAAAAATGCATGGTATTTCCCCTATAATGTCATTCCCAAGGCATTGAGACACATACATATTTTTCAAAACCACCTATTGAAATTTTCATCCTTAATCATAAGGAAATGATACCATCAGGAGGCCATGTTTGGTTGGTGTAGACAACCTTCTTAGCCTTGTATGGATAAAATATTTCTGTAAGGGCCAAGGTTCAAGTTTCTTCCATTCACCATGTCCAAGACCTCAAGGCCCCAAGACCTAGATACAAATCTCAATGGATACCCTTGCAAAGTCATGCATGGTGCTTTGAGGCATTTTTCATGGCTCTAGATTCCTCAATGATTTATTTAGGGACAAAGGCATGGTCTTCATCTCTAGAGCATCATTCCCAAGGTCCTAAGACCTCTACATACTTATCAAAACCACATAATGGCGTTAATATCCTCAATAATATGACAACGGATACCCTCAAGATGCCATGTGTGGTTGATTGATGCAATCTTCTTAGCCTTGGATGGTTATAAGATTCCCCTAGGGATAGAGGTTCAAGTCTCCTCCCTTAACCATGTCCAAGGCCCCAACGCCCCAAGACATAGATACATAGTGGCATGGATATCCATACAAGGTCATGCATGATTATCTAGGCATTGTTCATCACTCTATATGCCCCAATCATTTCTTTAGGGCCAAAGGCATGGTTGTTTTCCCTAAAACATCATTCCCAATTCCCCAAGACATGTAGATACTACTCAAAGCCACCTAACGAAAATGACATAATCAATCATATGCCAATGATACCCTTAAGAGGCCATGTGTTTTTAGTGGAGGCCATCTTCTTATCCTTATATGGATAAAAGAATCATTTAGAGATCGAGATTGAGGTCTCCTCCACTAACCATGTTTAAGGCCCCAAGGCCAAAAGACCTAGATACATAGTACCATAGATCCCCTCTGAAGTGATAAATGGTTCTTTTAGGTAGTGTTCATGGCTCTATATGCCTCAACGATTTCTTTAGGGCCAAAAACATGGTCTTCTTCCATGGAACATAAATCCCAAGGGCTTAAGACATGTACATACTACTTAACACCACCTAACGGTTAAGACTAGCTTGGAGACTTGTTGATCACATGACTTTAAGAAAGACAGAAGACATGTCTCTTTTGGAAAGGTCTTAAATAATGATGTTGATTTATTGATAGAGAGAGGGTTGGATGGCCAGTTTCATTAGCATTTGGAATATAACAACACAATAGATTCAAACAATAAGACAATATCATTACCATGTCCAATCCCTCAAGTCCCCAAGACTTGGATACATAGTGCCATGGATACCCTTGCAAAGTAATGCATGTTGCTTTAAGGCATTGTTTATGGTTTGGGATGCCTCAATGGTTTATTTAGGGCTAAAAGCATGCTCTTTCCCTTAAAATGTCACTCCCAAGGAAACAAGACATATATATATTTCTTAAACTCACCTAATTGAATCGACATCCTTAATCATAGATCAATGACACCCTCAAGAGGTCATGTGTGGTTGGTGAAAGAAACCATCTTAGCCTTGGATGGATAAAATATTTCTTTAGAGCCCGAGGTTCAGGTCTCTTCCACTGGCCATGTCCAAGGCCCCAATGCCCCAAGACCTAGATACAAATCTTATTAGATACCATTGTAAAGTCATGCATGTTGACACCTATAATTAGTATTAAAATTCTTTGTGCCACAAAAACCCCACTCAGAGGCCAAATATAGTGGAATGGTCTATTGTAGTTGTTCAACATGACATTCTTGTCTATAGATACCTACAGGCCTCCTTTAGGTCATAAGGACCAATTTTCATTCCTTAACCATGCTTAGGGCCTCAATACCCATACCTAATGCTCAAAAAATTCTTAACAATGCCCATATTCTGACTATAAGGACAAATATCCCCTCAAGAGGTTAGCTTTGGTGGTTGGAGACATCATTGTTATACCTTTAGGCCTAAAATTTTCCTATATATCCCAATGCATGAGCTTTCTAAACCAACCATGGTTAATACCTAAACACCTAAACCTAGTGCTCAAAAACTCCTAATGGTGCCCATATCTCCACTTGGTTTCCAAGGATACCCTTAGGAGATCATGTGTGATGTTTCAACATGATGTTATTGTGCCTACCTACCCATATCCCAACTTGGAGGAAAACGATACTCTCGGGAGATCGAGTGCAGGGTTCAAGGTGTTGTTCTTGAGGTAGGCTACCTAAAAGATTGTTTTAAATACTAAGGATTAGGTTCCTCTCTTATACATGTCTACGGTCCCGTGACCCATACTTGGTGCTAAAAAGCTTCTAATGGTGCCATTTTACAACTTAGAGGCCAAATATCCTACATAGAGGCCATGTGTCGTAGGTTAACAGTTTATTCATGGCCCTTGAGTTTCAAAGGCTACATTTTAGGACTAAGGTTAATGTTTCATCACTATATCTTGGTTTAGGCCTTAATATTTACACATAGTTCTCAAAATAGCATAACGGTTCGAATATGCTCTATTGAGGGTGAAGGATCCCCATGAGAGGCCATTGTGTTTGTTCAAGGCATTTTTATTAGCATTGGAAGCACAAAATAGCCCTTTAGGGCCTAAGGCCTATGTTTCCTCCATTCACCATGATCAAGGCCTTGCGAACAATCCATTGTGCTCAAAAATTCATAAATCGTGTCCACATCACCATTTTGAGTTCAAATATCCCCTTGAGAGGTGACGTGTTTTAGCTCAAGGAATCATTATTGGGACTATATTCCATTAATATGCATTTGGTGGATCAAGATCCATCATTGTAATTAATATCCCCACTAAGAGGTGAAAGATTCCCAAGATAGATCATTTGTGGTGATTCAAGTCATTGATATGGGCCTTGGGTGTATAGAATGTGCCTTTAGGTCCTACGGCCTAAGTTTCCTCCATTTACCATGTCAATGTCATCGAGACCCATGTCTATTGCTCAATTCCTCCTAATGGAATTAATATCTCAACTCATACGTCAAGGATACCCTCAAATGGTTTTGAATAGTCATTTGAAGTGTCTTTCTTGACCATATATTCCTAAATAGTTCCTTTAGGATGTGAAGTTCAAGTTTCCTCCCTTGTCCTTGTCTAGGGCCCCAAGACCCATGCCCAGTTCTTAAAACCTTGCAAATTCCACCCATATCCCTATTCTAAGGCCAATGATTCCCTTGATAAGTCATGTCTTGTGGTTGGAGGTGTCTACATCTCTATTAGCCTTGAATCCCTAAATGCATCATTTAGTGCTGAAGGCTTGGTTTCCTCCCTTAACCATGTAACTGACACCTAGTCCCATCTATACTTATCAAAATTTCATAATAGTATTGATATCCACACACATAGGCTAAGAATACCCTCGCAAATCCATGTATAGTGGTTTGAGGTGCTTTTATTGGCCATGTATGTTTATAATATTCTTACAAGACTTAAGATAGAAGTTTCCTCCCTCAACTATGTATAGGGTCTCGAGACCCTACATAATGCTCAAATCTTCCTAATGGAACTAATACCCATCAAACAATTTGATAATTAATTATTACTATTAATAAAAAAGTTATCATTCAAAAAAAATTAAATTTCAACTTCAAAACACTTGTATCACCATCTTGATAATCTTAATAAATTAAAAATGATCATCTGTTATTATCTTTCAATAATAATTTTATAAAATGCATATATTTATTTATTTGAAATGACAAAAATATAAAAAGTTAACAATTGAATCACACACACACACATATATATAATTGTTCTATATATGGTGCAAACCTTGGTATTTAAAATAACCAGCCTGGATCCAAATCCTAGGCTCTATCAAGTGCCGAGAGGGATCAAATATCCCGAGGTGTAAACCTCTCCTTGAATAGCTCATTCAGTGCAATACCCGAGCCACCTAATCCTAAGCTCTAAAGTCTCTAGTTTAAGTCTCGTATTTACTTTTTACTTTGTATTATTATTTTTTGTTTACTTTGTATTATTTTGTTATTGGACAAACACTCTAAAGTTTCATATTTACTTTTTACTTTGTATTAAAAGTAAAAAGTAAAGTCTCTAGTTTAAGTCTCATATTTACTTTTTACTTTGTATTAATCTTTTTTGTTTATGGCCGACATAATATTTACCACCTAATTCTAAGCTCTAAAGTCTCTAGTTTAAGTCTCATATTTACTTTTTACTTTGTATTATTCTTTTTTGTTTATGGCCAACATAATATTTATTACTTTTTACTTTGTATTATTTTGTTACTCTAACAAGATCTCCCCCATTCTCGGCGAAATTATTTGCTTGAATAAAATAAAAAAATCATTGAAGAGGGTTATTTGGAAAAAAAATTACTTTTAAATTTGTTTTTGGTTGGTGCAAACCCTCATAATTAAAATTTCTCTATAAGTGTCAATGTGGGAAAGGACTTAAAACCACCTTATTGTACTTATCAAAGTATCCTACACCACTTCTCTAATTAACAAATATGTTGTGGCTTGCAATTTCCAATAAGATTAAGAAACACTATCACCACTTTAACACAATATAATGTAAGTGCTGATAATATCCCCATATTAACACCATATAATATAAGTACGGCTAACTTGTGGTGATAAAGATGGACTTCAACTAGTGATTAAAAACCTAATAATGATACTAATGTCCATTAACAAATTCAATAAGCTCAACATAAAAAAAAATTCAATTTAAATCATTTTTATTACTACTTTATAATGTTAATAATTAAAAATTGGTTATTTTTATTGTTTGCCAATATTAAGAGGGCTAAGTGTTTATTTTTTAAATACTAATAAAAATTAATAATTAAATTGAATTGAAACACGTGAATTAATTTGTTTAAATAGAGTAAAAATAAGAAATTGAATTTGTTGGGATTGTGGGGCAAAGTTAGTCTTGATCATTGATTTGAATGAAAAAATTAAACTAATTAAATTAAATTATTTACAAAATAATTATTTGTAAAATAGTTGTGTTTATGGTGAAAATCCTCATACATAAATCCTACATGTACATGTCCATGTGACAAATAATTTTTAGCACCACTTTATGGTACTTGCCAACATGGCATTTCTCTTAATATACCACGAGTAAAAACATAATTTCTAATAAACATTAACACCACTTTAATACCAGCAAATCTATGTGGTGATAATACCACCACCTTAACACCACAAAATGTAAGTGGTGTTACTACCACCACCTTAACACCACAAAATTGTGAGTGGTGCTAATAGCACCACTTTAACACCATAAACTATAAATGGTGCTAACTTGTGGTCCTAAAAGATGGATTTTCTTGTTGTGTAAACTATTGCGTTTTTCGATAACTCCATTGTTCTCTGTGGTGATACCTCCTTTTGAGCTGCGCCCTCCTCCTCTGAGATGCCATTTTGTGACCTGCGACATCATCTTCTCTGTGATCCTTCCTTCAACGTGATCATTTCCTCTAACGACCAGAGTGATTTCCGTGGTGTAGAACCATTTTTTGTGTGAGATTATGTGTGAGCTCTCCTGCAAGCTCATTTCATTGATGCGACTTCACATTTGGGTGCTGCGACTTCCGTTTCCGTTTGATAGATATGACCTGAATAGAGGAGAGATACAATTTTGGAACCTGCGTGTGAGATGCTGGTGGAATGAGTTTGTTGCTGCGACCTGAATAGAGGATGAGTTACCTGTCATGTAACTCATCTTGTAGCTGGTAGCTGGGACCTGCCACTTCAACCGAAGAGTGTGAATATGAAGAGCTCGACCTCCACATAATGAAGAAATGCGACCTGAATATGAAGAGCTCGTTTAGTGTTGCTACCTTGTGATAGAAGTGCTGAGACCTTGTGATAGAAGGCTCTTCTTGAAGACTGCGACCCAAAGTTGTGAAGTTCTTGAAGACTGCGATGTGGTGAAGTGCTTGAAGACTAAGACATGAAGACATTTTCTTTGCGACCTCCATCTGTCGAGTTGCCACCTCTCCTTTGGAGCTGTTTCTCTAATTTATGAGCGTGAAGTCAATTATATCAGCGACCTCAACAGTATACCTAAATAACAGGTGATGGAATGGCTATGATATGAGCTAAAATCCATTTAGTGAAAACCCTAATGTCTACGTGAAGGTTCCGAGTGAGATAAATACTATTGATTTTATTTGTATATAGCCTGCAGTCATTTTTTTAATACAGTTTCACTGAAATATGAAGACTATTACACATTAGACCTTTGATCTATGCTAGCTAAAGATTGTCTCAAGATTCAATACTACTGCCTCCAGTGTAATGCGCCATTATGCAAAGAGTGTAACATTGTAATCACCTTGTGAGGGTGAGAATCATTGTGAGAAAAAAAGACTCATTGTACTTATAAAAATCATTCTATTTGCAAGATAAAATTTGTATGTAATAGTGCTAGAGGTATAGAATTGAATAGAGAGTTGCTACAGAGTCCTATATTTTCTTCAAGCATTTTGTAAGTTGCAGGTTCCAGATTGAAGAAGATGCATTGTATCGAATCAGTAGTTGGTGCCACACTCACCGACAAAGACACATCTCTAGAATGGTGGAGGAATATCAAAGTTGCGTACGTCTACAATGATTTATGGGATGACATCTACGAAGGAAAGACCACTCTCACTGATGAAGGAATTGTCATATCTTCACCTCCGAAGCCCCCTTCAACAGAGAAAGAACTTGCTATTTGGTAGACCATAGACAATAAAGCATTGGCTATGATTTCTGCCACTGTCAGTGAAGAGGTGAGCCAACATATTCTTCATACGAAGACATGTTATGAAGCCTTAAAAACTCTAAAATATTTGTATGATTCGCACTATGAAATGGAATTCATTCAATTAATGTTAAAATTTTTCAGTCTTGAAGTAAGAGAGAATGACCCCATGCTGGTCGCATCTGAAATAAAATCCATCATGCATAAGATTCAAGCTTCTAGTATGAAACCAGACCTTCCATTCGCATCATTTGTAAAATATCTGTATTCCACACATTCAAACTTCCTTGAATCCTTGCAAGTAAGCGAAAATTGCAAAGACCTCACCTTTGAAGTTATGGTAGAAAAGATTGCAGATAGAGAGAAAGCTTTTGGGAAAAAGACAAGTGAAAACACTACAGAATCTCTTTGCTTTGCTCAGAAAGAAAAGAACAAGCCTAAAGACTCTTTCAGGGGAGATAGAAGCAAAAAAGGCAGAGGAAGAAGAAATTTCAGAGGAAGAGGAGGAATAAACAGATCAAGCAAAAGATCAGATGTGAAGTGCACACGCTGCAGAAATAATGGACATGAAGCAGATTAGTGTTGGGCATCTTGGAACTCCATCAAAGGTAGACAGAATAAAGAAGATAAGAATAAAAACCAAGAGGGTGGTAAAATCCATGATTCTTCTCATTGTATTGTTGCACATTGTAATATTGGAATTAATGAGATGACTTCTCTTTCAACTTACAAATATTGTTGGCTGCTTGATACTGGTGCAACATCTCATGAATTTTAGAAAAGATTGCTTTGTAGAACTGAATGACATTGTGAATGGCATACTATACTTTGCAGATAAATATAGCCTCAAACCATAGGAAATTGGCTCAATCACGCTAAAGTTTCCTGGATTCACTGATTTCATATTAAAGAATGTTCTCTATCTTCCCCAGTTGCAGAGAAGCTTGTAGTCCTTGGTGTATATTCGACAACAAGGCCACTCCATCCACATGTTTGATGGGATTGTGGAGATAAGAAAATCCTTTGACAACAAGGTCGTCATGACGGGTTATGAAGATGGACAACTACTAAAGTTGAGAGGCTCTTTTGCAAGAATTCAGAACTTTGCCTATATCTCTCAACATGAAAAAGGTAATATGTCATCCAGTTTATTATGACATGCTAGATTTGGACATCTTAATTATAACAATCTTATATTGTTAAGAAATAATGGTGTATTTGGTTTTCCCACCATTCCGAAGCAATGGAACAAGTGTGATGCATGCATACTGGGCAAACGTAGTAAGCAACCATTTCCAGAGTCAAAATTCAAAGCATGTATAAAGTTAGAACTCATTCATTCTGACTTATGTGGCCCCATGCCTTTTCCTTATACAAATGGTAATAGGTACACTATGACATTTGTTGATGATTATAGTAGAATGTGTTGGGTGTATTTGTTGAAGACAAAATCAGAAGTATTTCAAAATTTCAATAAGTTTCATGCATTGATAGAAAATCAAGCACAAGTTCGTATTGGTACATTCAGATCTGATAATGGTAAAGAATATACATCTAAGGAATTTGAAGACTATCTTTGTAAACATGGAATTATACATCAAACTACAGTTCCCTACAATCCCCAACAAAACAATGTAGCAGAAACAATGAATAGAACCTTAATGAATACAACACAATCAATGATGTTTTTCAAGAATGTGAAGCTAATGTTTTGGGGTGATGCAGTCCTATGCTCATCATATTTGAGAAATAGAAGTCCTTCTCATGTTCTATAAGATAAGACTCCACATGAAATGTGGTTTGGCCACCTTCCTTTGGTTAGGCATTTCATAATTTTTGGTTCCATCTGCAATGCCTTAATACCAAAGGAGCAAAGAAACAAGCTTGGTGCTAGAAGTAGAAGATGTATTTTCTTAGGGTACTCAGAAACATGCAAGGCATATCATCTTTATGATGAGGTAACAAAAAGTTTGTTATTTCCAGAGATGCCATTTTTCTTGAAACTAATAAAAATGACAAGTCTATTGAAAGACAGCTTGATCGTATGGAGAGGTTTTCTCATCTAAAAACATATTATGAATGTGATAATGAAATTCCACATATTGAAGGGGGGATCCCTATCTTGGATCAATCCATGGAATTTCCATTTGAAGCAGCACCAACAACCCCTCATGAAGAGAATGGTGAAGAAGAAGTTCCTGCTACTTCAACCGAACAAAAGACTCAACTGGATGATGTAATTGAGAGGATTGGAAGATTGAACCTAGAAGAGAATAATGCACCACCAGCTGATCAACCTGGACCATCAAGGAAGATTATGAAATGGGCCACAAATACACTTGAAAGTGTCAGTGCAGATGAAGTAGGAAAGATAGGAACAAGAAGCTCAACTAGATAAGAAGATGGAGGAAATGTAGAGAACTTAGGTGATGACATGGATGTCTCATTTGATTGTGAATTGAATTTTATGCTAACATTGAACCAACTTCCTTTGAAGAGGATACTACTCGCAATGAGTGGAAAGAATCCATGTAGAATGAGTATGATGCACTCATAAAGAATGGAACTTGGACGTTAGTCGATCCTCCAACCAAAACCAAACCAATTGGAAACAAGTGGGTGTACAAGAACAAATACAAATAAGATGGCTCACTTGACAAACATAAAGCAAGGCTCGTGGAAAAAGGCTATGCACAGAAAGAAGGAATTGACTATGAAGAAACGTTCTCTCCCACAACAAAATGGGGCACCATCCGCACTATACTTTCCTTAGCTCACAAAATTGTTGGAAAGTTCATCTGATGGATGTAAAGACTACATTCTTGAATGGAGAATTGAAAGAAAATGTCTTCATGTCTTAGCCCAAAGGTTTTTTTGTGAAGGGACAAGAACAAAAGGTATGCAAACTTGTCAAGTCCTTGTATGGCCTGAAACATGCACCTCGAGCATGGCATGAAAAGCTAACCGAGCATCTTCTAAAGATGAATTTCAAACATTACAATATTGACGACGCAACACTATTTGTAAAGAAAGTTGGAAGATATGTTGTGTTTCTTGTAGTATATGTGGATGATCTTTTGATGAAAGGGAACAATGAAATTTATATAACATCCATAAAGAAAGACTTAAGGAAAGGATTTGAAATGACTGATCTGGGACATCTTCACTATTACTTAGGAATTGAAGTGACTCAACATCCTAAGTACATTTTCATTTCTCAGAAAAAAGTATATTGGAGAACTGTTGAACAAATTTGGGATGACAAATTACAATCTGCTCTCAACTCCAATGGAACAAAAGCTAAATCTCAAATCAAGTGAAGGAAAGAATCCGAGGAAGCTTGGTCGATGTGGTCGATCGACACTTCCGCTTACGGGTTCTATACATGGTCATACACATAGTCGAGATTCCATGGTATATTCCAGCAGAGGATGGGATGGTGAGGTCAGGAGTTGGAAGTAGTGGTGATTAGGTGGTTGGAGTACTAATGGGATGGATGGGACCAATGATGGATTGGATGGTGTTCTTGATTGTTATTAACCATCGTGATTATATGATAAATTTCATCATTATGTTTATTTAATTTTGTCTTATTGCTTATGTTTAATTGTTCTTCTATATGTTGTTTGCGAGCATGTAATAATGATCTATTAGGAGCATTAAATATGATTATTATTAGTACACATGCTTAAGACATGCACACTAGACATGCATATGCCAATTCGTGAGTACAATACTATGATTGGTCAGTTGATGATTAAATTAATATGGTTATATTAGCTAAATAGTAGCTTGGTTGATGAATGGTTGAAAGTATTACTTGTGTGTTGAAAGTATGAGTTTGTGGACTTGTTTAATATGTTTTAGATTTATATAAATTGATTGGATTATTGAATAACATATATAATTATATACAAATAATATAACTTATGTCATAGTATAATATAGTATATGAAAATATCTTATTTGAACTATGTATGAGAGGATAATATAAATAAAGAATAGATAGGATTGCACAATTTTTTAGAAAAGAGTTGTCATAGTTGCATTTAAGGTAGAAGCATGACAAGTGAGACTTTGCAACCATGTGTATTAATATTTTATTAATTTAAATCAAATTGCTATTTTTTTTAGAAAATGAATTTATTGATTGTTGACTATTATTTTTTGGATTTTATTGATGGATGAGGAGTTTTGATATAAATAGGAGACTTGAGATTGGAAGAGGGGGGTTCTTTTACTCTTGGAGGATATTTTGGGTGAGATTTTTTCTAGGAATGAAAATTTTGGATATTTTAGGGTATGAGAAGTTTGGAAGAGTTGGAAGAGTTTGAGAACTCTTGGAAGATTTGATACATAGCCTACTAGTGCATCATTGTTCTGTTATTTGGGGGTCTCGGGCATGGAGGACTAGGAGGCCATTTGGATGGGACTGTTCAATGGCTTCCTGGGGCTAGGGAGCTGACTAGGCCCTTAGTTGGATGGGAGGTAAAATCGTGGTTCCGCTTTGGGCAATGAAAATGGAAGAAAATCGAGGAGAAGAGGGAAGCTTGCTCAGTTTGGACTCCATCACCATTCTTATAATGAGGTATTTTCTTGTGATTTTAAATTGTTTATATGTTGTTGTAAAATTCTTATATGATGCTATTATAACATGATTTTTATGATATTTCATGTGATGTGAATTGCTAATGTCTTATTTGAAATTCCTAAGTGATTGAACGGATTTAAAGAGTAGTTGTGCTTTTATTAGAAATCTTAAACAAACATTGAAAAATGAAATAAGACTCGAATCGTAATAAACCTTGATGGGTCTTACATCTATTTTGGGAGTTCTCCCTGCTGCCATGGTGGGCGCGTTTTCTTTCAGTTGCCGATGGTTGGTTGTTTGTTTTGTATCAATACTCTGGTGCTCATCTTTGTAATTTTCTGTCATATACTTAATATTAAAGTATAACTATTTTTATCGTGTGAAAAAAAAATTAAAGAAAGTAGCTTAGGCATAGACAATAGGTGAACTTGTGACCTACAAGTTAAGTGGTTGTGCTACTATATATATGAAATGAAAATGAAAATTATTTTCTACATTATCATTATTTACTATTATTGAATTATTTATATTACTATTTTAAAATAAAATGAATTTTTTGGTTAACTTGTAGTGTAGGAAATAATATAATAATAATTTACTATTTCATAATTCAAACTTTGACATGTAATTTATTATTGTAATGCAGTAAATAATATAATATTTACCATTTGTCCATTGGACATAGCTTGGGTGGTTGGGAGGAATGATTGTTACCCTCCCACCCTAGGTTCAATCTTTGTAAGTGACATGTTGAGCTCTTAAATGGATATATTTGATGCTCTTGTTGAGCCACCTTTCTAAGCATAAGAGAAGATTATAGATATTAATGGTACTATTTCAATATAAACAAATGGATTTAAGTTGTAAATTTTTTTGGAATAGGTAGGGAATATATATATATATATATATACTATTTGTCCATTGGACATAGCTTGGGTGGTTGGGAGGAATGATTGTTACCCTCCCAACCTAGGTTTAACCTTTGTAAGTGACATGCTGAGCTCTTAAATGGATATATTTGATGCTCTTGTTGAGCCACCTTTCTAAGCATAAGAGAAGATGATAGATGTTAATGGTACTATTTCAATATAAACAAATGGATTTAACTTGTATAACTTTTTGGAATAGGTAGGGAATATATATATATATATATATATATATATACTATTTGTCCATTGGACATAGCTTGGGTGGTTGGGAGGAATGATTGTTACCCTCCCAACCTAGGTTCAATCTTTGTAAGTGACATGTTGAGCTCTTAAATGGATATATTTGATGCTCTTGTTGAGCATAAATACAAATACTAGGCAATCTGAAATATATCAGTGCAAATGAATGAACAGTAGACAACATTCAATCACACATTTGACAAGTAGATTTTCGGGCAATGCCCATGGAAAAACCCCGAAGGCAAAACCAACAAAGAGAGATATTTTATTGAGCTCACAGAGAAATATTTCAGACTTTACAACAACAAAAATTACACACAGTACTTATCTCACAAACATAGCACAACTACTCCTTGAAATCTGTGTCAAACTGACTTGGGAAAATATTCTTCCATTTTTATTTGTATGATTGAATTCCTGGGGCTTGAAACAAATTTAATATTCTTTGGAAATCTGTGTTAAACTGCCTTGGAAAATATTCTTTGTGGCTAACAGCTTTTCCTAGAACTTTTGATAAAATCTTTTGTGTTATTCTCGGGGCTTGCAACCCATTTGTGTTTCTTGTATGTCTAGTTTCTAACAAGTTCCTCCACATAGAGATCAGGGACAGTTAAAAGTACCCACATTGATAGCTGATACATAGTTATTCTAAGAAGTAGTGACATCCTAATCCAAATATGAATCAAGCCTCTTTACGTATGCTTCACTTGTAAAACAAAGACATAGTTATTACGATTGTGCCTCCTTCCTACCTCCAAGCATGCATCCCAACTCTCTGCACAAAGATAGGCATTTGTATTTGAATATCTCCACTAATGACAACAAGACCATTCAAATCAAATTCCAATGCAGTCTCCTCTTATTACTCCAGGAATAAGAAATGCGTAGATAAGAAGAAGGTAATTTACAAATGCCACCTGTCATGGCCTATAATTTAAAAAGATTTGATGCTTTTCACACTTTCTCCATGAACCTTCATAAACCAATCTTTATAGGATATACAAATGCCACCTGTCATGGCCTCTATTGCTTCGCTAGGACTGGTTGGATACAAGAAACATTTGTTTAATTTTGTTATCATATCCAAGGATTCTCCTCCTGTTCTTGCTTTTCCCATAACTTTTGATAAAAAGCCTTTGTGTAACTCTTGGGGTTTGCAACCTTTTTGTGCTTCTTGTATCTCTGGTATCTAATACAATCCTTCAAACAAAGATAAGGGATAGTTGAAAGTGCCGACATTGATAGCTGCTACATCATTATTTTATGAAGCAATGACATGCTAATCCAAATATGACACACACCTCTTTATGTATGTTTCACTAATAAAAAAAGACAGTTATAATGAGTGTGCCTCCTTTCATCATCCAGACATACAATTCAACTCACAGATGCGCTCTATACATGAGCACACAACAACTAGCACTCTCCTCGTTCCAACACAAAGAGCTGCCAGGTGTAGAATGTTTGAATTCTTTGGAGTTGTTGGATGTTACTGAATGCAAAAAGCTCTGGAGCATCTCAAGGTTAGGGAAGCTCACAGAGCTTACACAACTACATGTTGGTAGATGCAGTGAGATATGCGAGCTACCAGGTGTCAAACATTTGACTTCTTTGGAGTGTTGAATGCTTGGGAATGCAAGAAGCTCCAGAGCATCCCAGGTTTGGACCAACTCACAAAACTTATGGCCTTACACATATAGATGTTCATGGATGCAGTGAGATACGAGAGTTGATTGGTGTGGAAAGTTAGATTATGAAGTGCTTAAATGCTTGGAAATGCGAGAAGCTCTAGAGCATACCAAAGTTGGGGCAGCTCACAAAACTTACACAACTAGATATTGCTAGATGCAGAGAGATACTAGAGCTGTCAGGTGTGGAACATTTGACTTCTTTGAAGAGGTTGGCTATTTTCGGATGTGAGAAAATCCATAGCATCCCAGGGTTGGGGAAGTCCACAAAGCTTACATAAGTAGATATCAGTGGATGCCTTGAGATACGAGAGTTTCCAGACATTTAACTTCAATGGAGAGCTTGGGTGTTGGGGGTTGTGAAAAGCTCCAGAGCATCCCAGGATTGAGGCAACTCACAAATCTCACACATCTAGATGTTCATGGATGCAGTGAGATGCGAGAGCTTCCTGGTGTGGAACATCTGACTTCAATGCTTGGAAATGTGGGAAGCTCCAGAGCATACCAGAGTTGGGGCAACTCACAAAACTTACACAACCACATTTTGCTAGATGCAATGAGATAGTAGATGAGGAACTTCTTTGAATATTTTAGCTGGTTGGGGATGCGGGAAGCTCCAGAGCATCCCATGGTTGGGGAAGTTCGCAAAGCTTACAGAACTAGATGTTGTTCGATGCAGAGAGATACAAGAGCTGCCAGGTGTAGAATATTTGAATTCTTTGGAGTTGTTGTATGTTACTCAATGCGAAAAGTTCCAAAGCATATCAGGGTTGGTGTAGCTCACAAAGATTACACAACTACATGTTGCTGGATGAAGTGAGATACTAAAGCTACTAGGTGTAGAAAATTTGACTTCTTTAAAGTGCTTGGTTGTTTTGAGATGCAAGAAACTCCAGAGCATCCCAGGTTTGGGGCATCTCACAAAGCTTACAGAACTAGATGTTTCTGGATGCAGAGGGATACAAGGGATTTCGAGTGTATAATATTTGACGTCTTTGGAGTTGTTGAATGTTAGTGGATATCAGAAGCTCAGGATCATACCAGGGTTGGGGCAGTTCACAAAGCTTACATAAGTAGATATTAGTGGATGCCTTGACATACAAGAGTTGACAGGTGTGGAACATTTGACTTCATTGGAGAGGTTGGGTGTCAGGGGTTGCAAGAAGCTCCAGAGCATCCTAGGATTGGGGCAGCTCACAAATCTTACACATCTAGATGGAGTTGTTTGTATGTTACTGAATGCAAGAAGCTCTGGAGCATCTCAGGGTTGGGGCAGCTCAAAAATATTACACAACTACATGTTGGTGGATGTAGTGAGATACGAGAGATGCCAGGTGTCAAACAATTTAATTATTTGGAGTGCTTAAATGCTTGGGAACGCGAAAAGCTCAAGAGCCCAGATCATCCCATGTCTGGGACAACTCACAAAGCTTACACATCTAAATGTCCATGGATGTAGGGAGATAAGAGAGCTGCCTGGTGTGGAAAGTTTGAATTCTTTGAAGTGCTAAAATGATTGAAAATGCGAGAATCTCTAGATCATGCCAGAGTTGGTGAAGCTCACAAAACTTACGCAAATAGATATTGCTTAATGCAGTGAGATACTAGTGCTACCGGTTGTGGAGCATTCGACTTCTTTGAAGAGGTTAGATATTTGGGGATGCGAGAAAGTCCAGAGCATCCTAGGGTTGGGGTAGCTCACAAAGCTTATAGAACTAGATGTTTCTAGATGCAGAGAGATACAAGAGCTACCGGGTGTAGAATATTTGACATCTTTGGAGTTGTTGAATGTTAGCGGATGTGAGAAGCTCGAGAGTATACCAGGGTTGGGCCAGTTCACAAAGCTTACAGAGGTAGATAAAAGTGGATGCCATGAGATACACGAGTTGCCAGGTGTGGAACATTTTCCTTCATTGGAGAGGTTGGGTGTTGGGGGATCCAAGAAGCTCCTGAGCATCCCAGGATTGGGGAAGCTCACAAATATTACACATCTAGATGTTCATGGATGCAGTGAGATGTGAGAGATGCCTGGTATGGAAAATTTCACTTCTTTGGAGTGATTAAATGCTTGGAAATGTGAGAAGCTCCAGAGCATACCAGAGTTGGGCCAGGTCACAAAACTTACACAACTACATGTTGCTGGATGCAGTGAGAAACTAGAGTTGCCAGGTGTGGAACATGTGACTTCTTTGAAGAGGTTGGTTGTTTGGGGATGCAAGAAGCTCCAGAGCATCCCATGGTTGGGAAAGCTCAACAAAGATTACAGAAATAGATGTTAATCGATGCATAGAGATACAAGAGCTGACAGGTGTAGAATATTTGAATTCTTTGGAATTGTTGTATGTTACTGATTGCAAAAAGCTCCGAAGCATCTCAGGCTTGGGGCAGCTCACAAAGATTATAGAACTACATGTTGGCGAATGCTGTGAGATAAAATAGGGTAATAATTTATGCGTATTAAAGAGTGAATTCTTTTGTTATCAATAGAATGATGCTAAAATTAATAAGGACCCTTTATACATAACAACCTTGCAGCTGATATAAATATTTACACACATTACTGGGCAAGCCAAGAGAAAATTTTACAAAACTGTAACTTGAATATTATCTTTAATAATAGTCTTGTAACCCTATATAAGTTGAAAACGGAAAGAAATTGTGCACATTCTAAGTCAAATAAGTCCTAGCATAATGGCGATTTCATGACTATCTAGGAAAGACATCTTACAATGCAACAATAATAAGAATGGATGTCGATTATTATAAACAGTAGTATTCAACAATGAAAGATCCTCTCTTATATATATATATATATATATATATATATATATATGGGGAATGGTCATAAATTCAACCCCTCAGAAGTTATGAATTCGGAAACAGGATAATAAACCCTAGTCAAAGTTTAATTACTAGCAGGTATAAAAGATTAGTTAAAAATTAAAACATTTGCTTCATTATTACAAATAGAGAGGCCCGAAGCCTTAAAGGAATAAGTTAAATGCTCAACTAATCAATCAAGTTTTTCAGAGAGTGACTGGATGTCATAATAGGGACCCCCAACCAATAAAGAAGAAAACTTACGGCTATAGAGCGAACACCGAGATCGCGGGCACTCTTTGAAGGAGCCATCGGATCCTCCCAAGAAAAACCCTAGCCATGGAATCAACCAAAGAAAAAGTAAGCAATTCAGAACCAAAAGTGAAATACAAGATTAAAGAAGAGATTATGGTAAATTCAACGTGTGAGGTGTGGCTCGCTAAGTAATTCCCTCGACTTGTGCAAGAAAAAAGGGGAGCACTCAAAAACACATCTTGATGCTTTTTCTATCCATAGCCGCCCCTCTTACTACTCGCAAAGAGTGGAAGTCAATTCATTAATCGGGAATCTACAATAGGAGGAAAGGGACGATAAGCCTCTCATAGAAGGAGGAATCAAACCCTAAGGACTATAGAAGTGGAAGTTACCTGGTGGAGATCCTGAAAAACAACCTCTCTAGAGAAGTGAGATGTTCCAAACCTGGCAACTCTTGTGTCTCAGGGAATCCACTGATATCTAGTACTGTAAGCTTTGTGAGCTACCCCAATCCTGGAATGCTCCGGAGCTTCCCGCATCGGCCAACTTTCAAGCTCTCCAAAGAAGTCAAATGTTCCACACCTGGAAGCTCTTGTATCTCACGACATCCACTGATATCTAACTCTGTAAGATTTGTGAGCTACCCCAACCCTGGGATGCTCTGTAGCTTCCCGCATCCCCCAACATACAACTTCTCGAGAGAAATGAAATATTCCACACTTGGCAACTCCCGTATCTCAGTGAAACCATTGATATCTAGTTTTGTAAGCTCTGTGAGCTGCCCCAAACCTGGGATGCTCTGGAGCTTCTCGCATTCTCAAGAATTTAACCATTTCAAAGAAGTCAAATGTTCCGCACCTAGCAGCTCTTGCATCTCACGACTTATATAAACATGTAGTTCCATAAGCTTTGTGAGTTGCCCCAATTCTGGCAGCTCTCGTATCTCATGGAATCCATTGATATCTAGTCGTGTAAGCTTTGTGAGTTTTTCCAACCCTGGAATGCTGTGGAGCTTCTCGTATCCCCCAACTTTCAAGCTCTCCAAAGAAGTCAAATGTTCCACACCTGGCAGCTCGAGTATCTCATGGCATCCACTGATATCTAGTTGTGTAAGCTCTTTGAGCTGCCCCAACCCTGGGATGCTCTGGATCTTCTCGCATCCCCCAACATACAACTTCTCGAGAGAAATCAAATATTCCACACCTGGCAACTCCCGTAACTCAGGGAAACCATTGATAGCTATTTTTGTAAGCTCTATGAGCTGCCCCAACCCTGGGATGCTTTGGAGCTTCTCGCATCCCTCAACATTCATGTTCTCGAAAGAAGTCAAATGTTCCACACCTGGCAGCTCGAGTATCTCATGGCATCCTTCCCCATAAATTTAGAGTCACATTATCCGAATTCGAACTGCAGACCTGTAACGCGCTATCTCTTTGCTAAAAAATTGGATGAAAACAGTAAATTTGATGGAAATGACAAATTTGGTAGTGAAAATGTATGTGGCAAGATTCTATTCATCCGATAGATGAGGAATCTTGCTTCAGGAGCATGGATCATCTTTGCAGGCCTTCGACGTAAATATTGAATATTTTTTCTCTTTTCTAACCTTTTTATTGATTATTATAAACAGTAGTATTCAACAATGAAAGATCCTCTTATATATATATATATATATATATATATATATGGGGAATGGTCATAAATTCAACCCCTCAGAAGTTATGAATTTACGAAAACAGGATAATAAACCCTAGTCAAAGTTTAATTACTAGCAGGTATAAAAGATTAGTTAAAAATTAAAACATTTGCTTCATTATTACAAATAGAGAGGCCCAAAGCCTTAAAGGAATAAGTTAAATGCTAAGAAAATCAATCTAGTTTTTCAGAGTGTGACTGGATGTCATAATAGGGACCCCCAACCAATAAAGAAGAAAACTTACAGCTGTAGACCGAACACAGAGATCATAGGAACTCTTTGAAGGATCCGTCGGATCCTCCCAAGAAAAACCCTAGCCATGGAATCAACCAAAGAAAAAGTAAGCAATTCAAAACCAAAAGTGAAATACAAGATTAAAGAAGAGATTATAGTAAATTCAACGTGTGAGGCGTGGCTCGCTAAGTAATTCCCTCGACCTGTGCAAGAAAAAAGGGGAACACTCACAAACACATTTTGATGCTTTTTCTGTCCATAGCCGCCCCTCTTACTACTCACAGAGAGAAGAAGTCAATTCATTAACCGGGAATCTAGAAAAAGGGTAAAGGGCCGATAAGCCTCTCATAGAAAGAGGAATCAAACCCTAAGGACTATAGAAGTGGAATTTACCTGGTGGAGATCCTGAAGAAATAACCTCTCTAGAGAAGTGAGATGTTCCACACCTGTCAGCTCTTGTGTCTCAGGGAATCCACTGATATCTAGTACCGTAAGCTTTGTGAGCTGACCCAATCTTGGAATGCTCTGGAGCTTCCCGCATCACCCAAATTTCAAGCTCTCCAAAGAATTCAAATGTTCCACACCTGGTAGCTCTTGTATCTCACGGCATCCAATGATATCTAACTCTGTAAGCTCTGTAAGCTGCCCCAACCCTGGGATGCTCTGGAGCTTCTCGCATCCCCCAACATACAACTTCTCGAGAGAAATCAAATATTCCACACCTGGAAACTCCCATATCTCAGGGAAACCATTGATATCTAGTTTTGTAAGCTCTATAATTTGCCCCAACCCTGGGATGCTCTGGAGCTTCTCGCATTCTCAAGCATTTAACCATTTCAAAGAAGTCAAATGTTCCACACCTAGCAGCTCTTGCACCTCACGGCTTCTATAAAAATGTAGTTCCATAAGCTTTGTGAGCTGCCCCAATTCTGGCAGCTCTCGTATCTCATGGCATCCACTGATATCTAGTTGTGTAAGCTTTGTGAGTTTTGCCAACCTTGGAATGCTGTGGAGCTTCTCGTATCCCCCAACTTTCAAGCTCTCCAAAGAAGTCAAATGTTCCACACCTGGAAGCTCGAGTATCTCATGGCATCCACTCATATCTAGTTGTGTAAGCTCTGTGATCCGCCCCAACCCTGGGATGCTCTGGAGCTTATCGCATCCCCCAACATACAACTTCTCGAGAGAAATCAAAATATTCCACACTTGGCAACTCCCGTAACTCAGGGAAACCATTGATATCTAGTTTTGTAAGCTCTATGAGCTGCCCCAACCCTGGGATGCTCTGGAGCTTCTCGCATCCCTCAACATTCAAGCTCTCTAAAGAAGTCAAATGTTCCACACCTAGCAGCTTGAGTATCTCACAACATCCTTCCACGTAACTTCAATGTCACGTTATCCGAATTTGAACTATAGACCTGTAACGCGCTATCTCTTCGCTAAAAAATTGGATGAAAACAGTAAATTTGATGGAAATGACAAATTTGGTAGTGAAAATGTACGTGGCAAGATTCTATTCGTTTGATAGACGAGGAATATTGCTACAGGAGCATGGATCATCTTTGCAGAAAGAACGTCTTCGGCGTAAATATTGAATATTTTTTCTCTTTTCTAACCTTTTTATTGATTATTATAAACAGTATTATTCAATAATGAAAGATCCTCTTATATATATATGGGGAATGGTCATAAATTCAACCCCTCATAAGTTATGAATTTATGGAAATAGGATAATAAACCCTAGTCGAAGTTTAATTACTAGCAGGTATAAAAGATTAGTTAATAGATTAGTTAAAAATTAAAACATGTGCTTCATTATTACAAATAGAGAGGCCCGAAGCCTTGAAGGAATAAGTTAAATGATCAGCTAATCAATCTAGTTTTTCAGAGAGTGACTGGATGTTATAATAGGGACCCCCAACCAATAAAGAAGAAAACTTATGGCTGTAGAGCGAACACCGAGATCGTGGGCACTCTTTGAAGGACCCATTGGATCCTCCCAAGAAAAACCCTAGCCATGGAATCAACCAAAGAAAAAGTAAGCAATTCAGAACCAAAAGTGAAATACAAGATTAAAGAAGAGATTATGGTAAATTCAACATGTAAGGCATGGCTCGCTAAGTAATTCCCTTGACCTGTGCAAGAAAAAAGGGGAGCACTCACAAACACATTTTGATGATTTTTCTGTCCATAGCAGCCCCTCTTACTACTCGGAGAGAACGGAAGTCAATTCATTAATCGGGAATCTACAAAAAGGGGAAAGGGCCGATAAGCCTCTCATAGAAGGAGGAATCAAACCCTAAGGACTGTAGAAGTGGAATTTACCTGGTTGAGATCCTGAAAAAATAACCTCTCCAGAGAAGTGAGATGTTCCAAACCTGACAGCTCTTGTATCTCAGGGAATCCACTGATATCTAGTACCGTAAGCTTTGTGAGCTGCCCCAATCCTACAATGCTCTGGAGCTTCCCGCATCGCCCAAATTTCAAGCTCTCCAAACAAGTCAAATGTTCCACACTTGGCAGCTCTTGTATCTCACGACATCCACTGATATCTAACTCTGTAAGCTCTGTGAGCTGCCCCAGCCCTGGGATGCTCTCGAACTTCTCGCATTCTCAAGCGTTTAACCATTTCAAAGAAGTCAAATTTTCCACACCTGGCAGTTCTTGCATCTCACGACTTATATAAAGATGTAGTTCCATAATCTTTGTGAGCTTCCCCAATCCTGGAAGCTCTCGTATCTCATGGCATCCACTGATATCTAGTTGTGTAAGCTTTGTGAGTTTCCCCAACCCTGGAATGTTGTGAAGCTTCTCGCATCCCCCAACTTTCAAGCTCTCCAAAGTCTTCCACACCTGGAAGCTCGAGTATCTCATGGCATCCACTCATATCTAGTTGTGTAAGCTCTGTGATTTTCCCCAACCCTGGGATGCTTTGGAGCTTTTCGCATCCCCCAACATATAACTTCTCGAGAGAAATCAAATATTCCACACCCGACAACTCCCGTAACTCAGGGCAACCATTGATATCTAGTTTTGTAAGGTCTATGAGCTACCCCAACCTTGGGATGCTCTAGAGCTTCTCGCATCCCTCAACATTCAAGCTCTCCAAAGAAGTCAAATGTTCCACACCTGGCAGCTCGAGTATCTCACAGTATCCTTCCACGTAACCTCAGCGTCAGGTTATTCGAATTTGAACTACAGACCTGTAACGTGCTATCTCTTCGCTAAAAAATTGGATGAAAACAGTAAATTTGATGGAAATGACAAATTTGGTAGTGAAAATGTACGTGGCAAGATTCTATTCGTTCGATAGACGAGGAATCTTGCTACAGGAGCATGGATCATCTTTGCAGAAAGAACGCCTTCGGCGTAAATATTGAATATTTTTTCTCTTTTCTAACCTTTTTATTGATTATTATAAACAGTAGTATTCAACAATGAAAGATCCTCTTATATATATATATATATATATATATATATATATATATGGGGAATGGTCATAAATTAAACCCCTCAGATGTTATGAATTTACGGAAACAAGATAATAAACCCTAGTCGAAGTTTAATTACTAGCAGGTATAAAAGATTAGTTAAAAATTAAAACATTTGCTTCATTATTACAAATAGAGAGGCCCGAAGCCTTAAAGGAATAAGTTAAATGCTCAGCTAATTAATCTAGTTTATCAAAGAGTGACTGGACTTCATAATAGGGACCCGCAACCAAAAAAGAAGAAAACTTACGGCTGTAGAGCGAACACCGAGATCGTGGGCACTCTTTGAAGGAGCCATCGGATCCTCCCAAGAAAAACCGTAGCCATGGAATCAACCAAAGAAAAAGTAAGCAATTCAGAGCCAAAAGTGAAATACAATATTAAAGAAGAGATTATGGTAAATTCAACGTGTGAGGCATGGCTTGCTAATTAATTCCCTTGACCTATGCAAGAAAAAAGGGGAGCACTCACAAACACATTTTGATGGTTTTTCTGTCCATAACCGCTCCTCTTACTACTCGCAGAGAGCGGAAGTCAATTCATTAACTGAGAATCTGCAAAAAGGGGAAAGGGCAGATAAGCCTCTCATAGAAGGAGGAATCAAACCCTAAGGACTGTAGAAGTGGAATTTACCTGGAGGAGATCCTGAAAAAACAACCTCTCTAGAGAAGTAAAATGTTCCACACCTGGCAGCTCTTGTGTCTCAAGGAATGCACTGATATATAGTACCGTAAGCTTTGTGAGTTGCCCCAATCCTGGAATGCTCTGGAGCTTCCCGCATCGCCCAACTTTCAAGCTCTCCAAAGAAGTCAAATGTTCCACACCTGGAAGCTCTTGTATCTCACAGCATCGACTGATATCTAACTCTATAAGCTCTGTGAGTTGCCCCAACCCTAGGATGCTCTGGAGCTTCTCGCATCCCCCAACATACAACTTCTCAAGAGAAATCAAATATTCCACACCTATCAACTCCCGTATCTCACGGCAACCATTGATATCTAGTTTTGTAAGCTCTGTGAGCTGCCCCAACCCTGGGATGCTCTAGAGCTTCTCGCATTCTCAAGCATTTAACCATTTCAAAGAAGTCAAATGTTCCACACTTGGTAGCGCTTGCATCTCACGACTTATATAAACATGTAGTTCCGTTAGCTTTGTAAGATGCCCCAATCCTGACAGCTCTCGTATCTCATGGCATCCATTGATATCTAGTTGTATAAGCTTTGTGAGTTTCCCCAACCCTGGAATGCTATGGAGCTTCTCGCATTCCACAACTTTCAAGCTCTCCAAAGAAGTCAAATTCCACCCCTGGTTGCTCGAGTATCTCATGGAATCCACTGATATCTAGTTTTGTAAGCTCTGTGAGTTGCCCCAACCTTGGGATGCTCTGGAGCTTCTCGCATCCCCCAACATACAACTTCTCGAGAGAAATCAAATATTCCACACCTGGCAACTCCCGTAACTCAAGGAAACCATTGATATATAGTTTTGTAAGCTTTGTGAGCTGCCCCAACCCTGGGATGCTCTGGAGTTTCTCGCATCCCTCAACATTCAAGCTCTCCAAAGAAGTCAAATGTTCCACACCTGGCAGCTCGAGTATCTCACGACATCCTTCCCCATATCTTCAACGTCATGTTATCCGAATTCGAACTGCAAACCCGTAACGCGCTATCTCTTCGCTAAAAATTTGGATGAAAACAGTAAATTTGATGGAAATGACAAATTTGGTAGTGAAAATGTACGTGGCAAGATTCTATTCGTCCGATAGATGAGGAATCTTTCTACAGGAGCATGGATCATCTTCGCAGAAAGAATGCCTTCGGCGTAAAAATAACATACAACTTGTATGCACCACTGAAGTTCTTTTCTCTAGTAAATTTTCTTTTGCAACCAACCCTAGAGTCGAATGTTTCTCCTTTAACTCCTTACAATCCTCGCCTTTTGCACTTGCAGTAGAGACCTGTTTCCCTTCATACTTAGTTGTTGAAGTTACGGGTGAGCTCTGCACTGCTGATTTTTTATTTATGGCTTATCCATAAAGATCCACCTATGAATTATCCTTGAAATAATTCTCTAGCATCCTCTTCCCCAAATTTTCATCATTTCTAACACCCATTTCTAAAGCAAATTTCTCTGTCAACTATCCAATTTCAAAATCATTTGTCTCAGGTTTTTTTGAATCATTGCATTTCCTTCCTCTTTTATTTTCTATTAATAATTCCTCTGGAATAGTAATGTTAACGCTGCTTGTTGGATTTTGGTCATACAATGGATGACCATTTGACTTAAGATGATTACTTCTTGGATGTGAAGAAGATAATGCATAATAAGACTTTAGGTGATGGTGAAAGAGAAGGCTATCACGTAAGAAGATCCTTTGTGAGATCCACTTCAATGTTGAATATTCTTATATATTTTATGTGAAACATTTTTTTTATGAATATTAGTACCTATTTTAACACAAAGTGATTCAAATTCCATCTTATCCACTTCAAACTATTGCAGATAAATATATATAAAGAAAACCGAAAGAAAAAACACATGTTATAAATTTGGTAGTGAGGCCATGGGGTTTATAGGGGAAGATGAAGAAAGGAAGAATCTATTGCTGGCTTCTCTTAAAGGAAGCAGAATTCATTTAAATGGAAAAGGTGATCGGCTGGTGTGGCCATTTGCTTCATCGGGAACCTACTCTCCCCATATGAGATACTTAAGGCTCTACAAGGGTGGACCATAACCTGATAATCGATGGTGGTGGAAAAAGGTTTGGAATCTAAAGTGCCCATAGAAAACAAGGATTTTCCTCTAATATCTATTAAGCAACCGTGCGTTGATTTGGGATCGCCTTCAAAAAAGGGTGTGGAAAGGCCCGAGCAGATGTGCGTTATGTTGTAGAGAGGAGGATACAAACAGTCATATCATTATGGAATGCTCATATGCGAAAAGGGTTTGGATGAAGATTGAATTGTTTTCAGGGATCACAAATGGATGGCGGGGAGAAAATGTGGAGGAAGGTTTCAGGATTTGGTGTGAAGATCTGAGGACCAAGTCTACTCGATATTTGCTAACAATCATCACATGAGGATTGTGGCTATCTAGGAATTGTGCAATATTCAAGGAGAAGTTGGTCTCAACATTGAGTGTTGTTGTTCAAAGTTGGAGCATCCTGTCACACTTCCCACATGAGTAGGCCACTAAAATGCAGAGGAATATTGTGGAAGAACAGATTGATAAATCGTCTCCTTGGGGTTTTTTCCATGGGGTAGTCCAAGGAATTCGAACATAGTGTGGAGATGGGGGCATTTTAATTCTCTCAGAATCTCATTTCATCAAATTCAAAGCTGGTTTGGGCAGGGGAGAAAACAATTTTGTGGAATCGCTCTTCAAGTGTTCATAGATTAGAAGTTTATACTAGACTAGCTCAATAACAGAAGCGTTTGCAATGATTTAGTACTGTCTATTTGTCTCTGGGAGGTCAAGAGGATCAAGGCTGCATTGGAAAGGGTCACCTTCACACAGGTCTACTATGAAAGGAATGTAGAGGCTGACCTTCAATCAAAAGCTGGAGTGGCGATGGAGCATGGCACTTTCTTCCTCTCAAAGATCATAGACGGGGTGGTATCCGTATATTATCACCCTCCCCTTTATGATTTCTAAGTGGTTTGATTGATGAGGCCTGGACTATAAATCTATGCTCTTGATGGGATCTGTTTTTGTTTATGATTTATATGAGACTAGTTGTGATTGATGTAATCCAAAATATGATCTTTTTAAAGTTGGTTTGAGGTATGTGACCTTTTGATAATTTCTGGAAGATCTATGTATGCTTGAGGAAAGGGTAAAAATATTTTATATCTGGTTTTTGTCTTCCTGGAGAGGACTCCATGGTGCTCTTTAACGAGCCTGAAAAATGTAATTTTGCACTTCCATATAGCAGTAATAAAATTACGAGTGTTTTATATGAAAAAATAATTTCCAAACCAAGAAAAAATTAAACCGAGAAATGAAATTTTGCACTTCATCATATAACTTAAAATCCGAAGCCATAAAGAAGAAGATGACCGACCTGATGGTGTCTTGGAATTCCGCCCTGCGATATTGGAGTTTAATCATTGGGATTAAATTTAACTGACGATTTAACAAAAAAAACCACCCCTGCACTCTGTCATGTCACTGTAAAACATCATTCTCTTTTAATAAAACCCCGAACTTCGAATAATAGTGTGCTAGTAAACCTTCCAGTGATTGCTATTCGCGGTGAAGAATCTCAGACGTTGCACATAAATTTTCTAATACTCGCGCGGTTGCTTTCCTATGCTTCTCCGTTGATGAACATGGACAGAACACTCGAACACGCTAGAGAGCATGAGAAGAGGGATTTTTCCCTCTACACGGTGTTCGCATGTGACCAATTATCATGTGAACATTCACATAATTCCAAAATATTGTTATGAGAAAATCTGGACCATAATTACTATTTTATGGTCCATATATGTCAAAGGAGTCAAAAAAGGGAGATTCAAATAGATAGATTTAAAAGGTTATAATAGTAAATAGGGAAAGGTTGTGTTCACTAGGAAAGATAATGGGTTTACAATTAAGTTTTAAAAATATGATTGTAACTTTGCTCACATTGTCATGGTTGTGATTGCTTTTGTCCTTTACCCCTTTTTACAATTTATTAGTTTAAGACTTGTTTCTACATTTTTATCTAAAAGTTTTATGTGACAAACATATATGCAATTGTCATTGACATATTTTCCCTTGACATTATGATGATCGACATTGGCATATGCAATGGAAATTGGGGCCAAGTGCAAGTCTTGGGCAACTTTGGTGGAACATATTCTCCCAACTTGTGATTGCTTTGTTGAAAAGCGACCAAATTGAATTGTGTTAATTGATCCCTCGTGATGCTAAATTTATGAATGTTGACCTCAATAGTGATAAGAAGAAGCTTGTTAAAAAAATGTTTCTCTTACATCGAATGGTCATTTATATGGACCTATATATGTCATTGATTACAACCAAAATTACATCCAAATTAGCATCCACAATTGACATTATTGCATCAATATGAGAGATGTCTTTAATGTCATCGTTACCATTTACTAGTTTTGTCCTTACAATGCAATTTGGTTTGGATGTTGATGCATCATGCATCGACATTTAGTCACATTGCCTTCCACAAGTATATCTAGGGGATTAAGCCACATAACTAACCCTTTCTCCCAACTGCAATCTAACAATATGTGAGTATTTGTCTCTTGATATAAATGAAAATAAGGACATGAGCCCTATATTTTTATGCAACAAATTTACAAGCATGTCCATTAAATTGCTAACTTGATAGCAATGGTAGATGAGGCATTGTCCTAGAAAGAATGATGGGAGAGAGGTGAGACATGATCCACCTCCATCTCACCCTAACGACACCTACATGAACCCCTTATAATATTTCGCCAACATATTGTGGGGTGTGAGTTGATGGTTATACTATGCAAGGAGGAGCTTCTAACGAGAAGAAAACCGAGTCAAGGACATCTCTAGAGGGTCACAACTTGGCATATTTATGTGTGTTGTCGATGTGGATTGATTTTAGTGGTGGGATTACTCCAATTTCTTTGTGTGATTGGCCTCTTACTTATGTTATGGAGGTGCATTACTCTACCCTCTTTCATGATACATTGTGACGGACATTGTTGATCAATGATGGGTCGGTGTTTAGTGGTGTGGGACTCTTTGGCCTCCCATTTTTTGACTCTTTGGTCCCTGATTTGGAGGGTGGGAATTTTTTTTTATTGCCCTTTGACTATTTATGCTAATCCTAGTGGTGTTCTTCCACTATTAGAACACAAATTAGAGCTAGCTACTTGCATGTCTCCTTCCCTCATTTGATAATGTGTTGTATAATGAAGTTCATCAAATATGACCAATTTTTGCAAAAGGCCAACGCCTTAAGCATGAAGAACTTTGTACAATTTCACTTTATGTTTTGTGCTCTAGCGGTTATTACTGAATGAAGTATGGTCTTTGAATCCCTTCCAACCAAGATTTAAACAAAAGGGGTGTGTGTATGTGTGGGTGTGGGTGTGTAAGGGAGTGACCGAAGTAATCCTTAAAATTATTGGATCCTTTTGTTAGGTGGTTCTCAATGTTTTTGAGGTTAGAGCAACCTTTTTTTGACATCTTTGTTTTTCATTTTGTTCACGAGGAAATATAATTAAGCCTTTCAAAAGCTAATAAAATAACTCATGCCCATCCTGCAACAACTCTTTCGAAGAAAAACATTTAGCATATATGAACCTAACAACATATTAAATCGACATCAAACTGGCCATATTATATGAGCTTGGAAATAATTAAATGACCACCTAAGATGGAAGAATTTTCACAAACAATGTACAGCAGAGAACAATACCCAATCAAAATGCAAAAATGTACCTTGAGGCAAATGCATCTCATATAATAACCTCAAAATCAATATGTGGTGTCAGGAAGCTATAGAGTTCAAATTAATTTTTCAAAACTTAGACTTGGAGTTCAATTCACATGCAGACACTTTATCCATATGTGGTCTTGTGGCCTTAGAGGGGTTTATTCATTTTGAGGAGTGGTGCGGGGGTCTACTTTTTTCCACAGGCAGTTTCCTTGTTTTTGGCTCATAGATGGAGACCTTTCTCCTCCTTTCTATTTTTTTGTACTTAGTAGTTATATATATCTTTCCTCTTTTCTTTTTGGTTTGTTTCCCCATTGATGACTTTTCCATCCATCCACATTGTTAAAATTTAGTAAAATATTGTACAAATTCATTATCAAAATTGTAATTTTCCATTGTCATTGTGACACAACTAAAAATGACTAATTCACATTAATCGTTGTTAGCTAGTCATATTTATATTCACGTGACTAAATTAGTCATTTATGTTAGTCATTTTTATTTAGTCACTTGTTATATAGTCATATATTTTATCCTGTGACTAAATTAGTCGTTTCTCTTAGTCATTTTTTGTAGTCTTATTTAAAATTGCTCAATTTTAGTCGTTTATCCCTTGAAAAAACAGTGGTGACTAACGTTTTTAGTCGCCTAGTCACCTATCTCTCATTTTGTACTAGTGTATCCACTATTAGGATACAGAATGAAGCTGGTTACGATTGCCTCCAGGGTATGGAGAGCAGGGCTCTACCCCCCCCTCCAACAAACTAGAAAACGATAAACAAACGCCTTGGGACATTCAAAACCCTCAGGGTTTAGTCTTTAATGCTCCAGCTGGACTCCATTCGAAAGACTATCGTAGAGATCCACTAAATCTATACCAAACGCAATTAAGTTTGATTCGCGACCCATTTTCACATAGTGGGAGAACTCCTTTATTTTAGTTACAAAGTGTTACAATGGTGTGGGTCCAAAACCATAGTTTTAACCCATGCATCGACTTTTACAGAGCTTTAGGGTGGACTCGTTAGTGCCATACCACTAATCTTACCACTTAGCATTAAAATTATATATATATCCACCTTGTATAGTGAATACCGTTTTGACTTGTACAAGTTCTACATTTGTTCATACATAAATCAAAACCACAGAGATTAACATAAGTAATGGAGTTTGGAAAGTAGTTAGTCCCTTAAATAAATTACCTACAAAAAGAACAAAAATAATGAAATAAACTTTAGCAAAACGCTAAGTAAGTCTGGCCATGTTGGCCACCAAATCCTTTCTCCCCCAAACCATAAATCTCATAAAAGAAATTACAGTCTCCATAGTATTACAAACTAGACTTGAGATGGGCACATGATCTTAACTTATAAAAGGAGAAACATTTAAACTAGATGCAAGTTTAAGAATAGATTTTGGAGTTCCAACCAAGTACCGAGACTATAAGTTCAACTGAGTTAAATACAATAAATCCAATGAAGTTAAACAAAATAGTTCCCCTTTTTCTTTTACAAACGCTTCCGCAAAGCCTTTTAAGCGAATATTATATTTTAAAACCCAGTGCTGAAGTTAATTTGATAAAAACATGTACTGAACTGTAGATGATTAGTCATAAGCGATTTTTTTTTTAATTTTTACATTTTAGGGACATTACAAGTGGTATAAGAGCCTAGCTACAATACTAAGTGACCTATTGGGCTCATTACAAGAAGAGCACCCGCTGTAGATACGTGTAAATCAAGAACATACATTTATAATTTTCTTTTATATGTGTATATGAACTAACCGATTTTTTCTGTTCTTAACATTAATACGACATTGCAAGTACAATCACAATCTGAGTATGAATACAGAAAAAGACAGCACCATACATGGGAATTTGAACTCTCCACCACGAGAGCAAGAGATCGTGGTGGAATTGAACTCATAGTTAATGAAATCAATGCTGAATCTACAGAAAAAATTCCAAAGTTTCAGAGATGACAATATGTAGGATAGACGAGAATAGCAAGCTATTAATGAAGCTCTACTTCAGAGATTAACAGGCGAAAAGTCCCATGGACAGTCCACTCAATCAACCAACAAAACCAAGGAAAACAACTGTCACACAAAAAGATCCAGTAGTCCTAAAGAGGATATGCATGAGGAACACATACCTGATTATATGGAAGAAGACTGTAAAAGCTCCTCCAATGAGGATGACTCACCTTCCCCTTGCAAGAAAAGGAGGAAGAATGATGACAGTCTACAAGGAGAATTCAAGAAAATCAAATCCCCAACATATGACAGAGAGATAAATACCAGGGAAAAAGATGAGGAGTGGTTGTTAGGGATGAACAAGTATTTCAAAGTCCACAACTATTCCAGTGAAATGAAAGCCCGACTGGCCATTTACAACCTAGATGGTAAAGAAGCCAAATGGTGGAGAGATTTGAAACACACCAAAGGGCAGGAAATGAGGGACATAAAATGGGATGCTTTCAGCAAAATATTTCAGGTCAAATACATGTCTGAAAGATTCTTTGACAAGAAGATCAAAGAATTCCATGAATTAAAAATGGGATCCCTAACTATGGAAGCTTTCATTAACAGATTTTTAGATCTGCTACATTATGTTCCTCACATAAAGGATGAAAAAGTCAAAATACAACCATTCTTGGGATGTCTACCACCAAATTTTAGAGAGAAGATTGAATTCGACATTCCCAAAACCTTAGACGTGACTTTACACAAAGCAAGACTCTGTTATGAACATGGACAACCAAGGAATGATAACATAAACAGAAACAAAGATAGGTTCAGAACCTTTTTAGACAACCAAAGACCAGGTTTTAGACCACCACCTTACCGAAAACAAAAAAATAGTTTCCCTCCCAACAGAGGCTTTAACTGACCTCATGCACGGCCAAATGCACCCCCACCGCATTCCAACAGACCAGCTTTCAACAAAGGGGCAAAGGCTTCCCCACCAACCATTACTTGTTGGAAATGCCAAGGGCCCCACTACTTTAGAGATTGCCCCAACAAGATGGACAGATTTTTACACAATGTCCAAGCAAACCCTATAGTAGGGGACATGGCAAGAACACCAAGAATTTATGCCGCACTTGATGGTCGACAATCATATCACTAGGCCACGATGGTTGAAATTGAGGGTAAGATCTCAGACACAACCATTTCAGTTTTAATAGATCTCGGTGCATGCCTGTAATGTCCCCATTTTGACCCCCTTTGTATTAAATCGTAAATGATGTAAATATTGTAATTTAATCATGGTGAGGAGCTCAAGGCCAAGGCCCCACCATTGATTTAGCATTTGATGTATCGACAATTAAAGGAAGAGATGCCTATGGTTCTTGTGCTAGATAGGCACAATGTAAATAAGACATCATGTAAATATGAATTTTAATAAAAATACCCACAACTAGCTATGCAATGCAACAAAGAGATGGGGCATGCTTCTACAAGGAATAGGGAGGGAAATTATTCAAACCCTTGAGCCAATGGTGTTAATCCATGTGTCAATGAGAAAACCCATAAACCACCAACTACCCATTTTGGGTTATGGACCCAATCATTTAATTCTTCCAAGAGTTGGTTGAGGCAGTTAATGCCTTGGGAATGAAGAGGTATGGTAGCCAATTTCGTGCATGGGCAAGCCATCAACCTGGGAATTCGTATTTTAGCTTCTTGGGAAAGAAAACATCCACAGAATGGTGCCCAAAGCCATTATGAATAGATGGTATTTCCTCTCTCACGCAGTCTGAACTACTGGGCCTTTTCCCATCACGTTTTTCACCATTTTTCCTGCATTTTCCATGCCTGGGAGCTCATTTTTGCATTATACAACAGCTGGGAGAGAAGGGGCCACGATTTTGGACTGTGGTGGAGGTCTTTTTTGCCCCAAAATGCCCATGGACGTTTTTTTGAAAACGATTTCTGCTCTCCAGGGTTGTTCCCCAATTGCCATTTTCGTTTTTAAGCTTTCCCACGTTTTTCTGGGCTGGTAGAAACCCCATCTTTGGGCATCTCACTGTAAAAACGTTTTGATCATGCCCAGCACTTATACTTCTGCGGTTATGTGCATCCTTGTCTTGGTTTGAATCTGTGAGCAAGATATTGGAGTGGTAGTGGATAGAGAGGGCTTGATAAACCTAGTGGGGGAGATAACCTCTCAAGAAGATCAAGAGGGCTTTGGCTACTCTTCTATGCACACCCTGAGAGCACTAGATGGGGAAGGTATGGCTTGAGGGACTGCACAGCAGTGAAAAGAATACTTCCTTGTGTTGGGTGTGTAGGTATTGTGGGTACCAAGCTAGATAGGTCTTGTAAGGTTACCCCTGGTTCTGTGCTTGAGCTCACTAGCTTAGCCACTCTTCCTTTCCATTTCCTAGTAGCCCGATAAACCCAATTGTAGATTGGCTTGGCTCATCTTGGTGTATGTTTGGCTATGTGTGAGTCTGCTGTTCCCTGGTTCCATGTAGTAATCATGCCCAGCTCGGGGGTGGAAGTTGTATCAAGAGGTTGATAAGCACAACTGGCCTATGGTTGGGTGGAACGTTGCTGATGCATAGCTGGTTGCTTGGGACTACTTTGTTATAAGATACGTATTCTCTTGTGTTAACTTTGCAATTATTAATTGATGAATATCTTGAATGTATGATGGATGTGTTAATGAATTTACTTCCGCTGTGTTTTCTTATAATTATACATTTCCATATCAACTTTTATACTATGTGAATGCTTAGTTAAAAGTTTATGGGGCTAATTGCCCAGTTCTAGCATCACGTCCTCTCGATCATGATGGTATGATAGGAGGGGGGCATTACAATGCCGAATTTTTGTCTCCCCTAATATTGTTGATACTTGTAAGTTAAACCGAGTGAGTCATGAGAAACCATGGCTAGTACAACTAGCCACTGGTAGCAAACGAAAGGTCTCTGAACTAGTTAATACTTGTGAGATAGATTTGAATGGGTTCCCAAATAGGGTGGATTTAAACATCCTACCACTAGGATCATAAGATGTACTTATAGGTATGGATTGGTTGGAAGAACATCATTCCCTACTTGACTGCTTGAACAAGTCAATACTATGCATGGATAACCAAGGGAATCAGAAAACGATTCAAGGTATCCCTAAGAAAGTCTCTGTAAGACAGATATCTTCCTTACAAGTAAAGAAATGTGTAAGAAAGGGTTGTAAACTCTTTGCAGTCAACATCTGAACCGTAGAAGCAGATAGGGAACAGAATATCGAAGACTTCCCAGTCCTTGTAGAATGCAAGGATGTATTTCCCGAGGAAATACCTGGGCTACCACCCAAACGAGACCTAGACTTCTCCATAAAGCTAACACCCGGGTTCGTACCAGTTTCCAAGGCCCCTTGCCGCATGAGTCCACCCAAATTGGTGGAACTCAAGCTTTAGTTACAAGAGTTGATTGAGAAAGGTTATATCCGAACAAGTGTGTCTCCCAAGGGAGAACCAATACTCTTTGTCAAAAGGAAGTACGGGACAATGCGGAAGTGCATCAATTACCGCCAACTCAACAAGTTGACCATCAAGAACCGTTACCCACTCCCTAGAATTGATGACTTGTTTGATCAAGTCGGAGGAGCAAAGATATTCTCAAAGATTGACTTACGATCCAGATATCATCAGGTGAGAATCCGTGATGAAGACATCAGTAAGACCGCGTTTCAAACCTGATACGACCATTACGAGTTTGTGGTAATGCCTTTCGATTTAACTAATGCACCTGCCAAATTTATGTGCATGATGAACAACATCTTTAGTAAATACCTAGACAAGTTTGTTCTAGTCTTCATTGACGAAATTCTGATCTACTCCAATAATGAAGAAGAACACGAAGAACATCTCTGGAAAGTGTTATGAGTACTACGAGAACATCAACTGTATGCTAAGTTTAGTAAATGTTATTTTTACAAACCCCAGACACAGTACCTAGGGCACATCATTTCGGAGAAAGGGATAGTAGTCGACCCCGAGAAGATTAAAGCCATAGAAGAATGGCCTACCCCCACGTGCGTAACCAACATGAGATCATTCTTAGGGTTAGCTGGGTACTATTGGAAGTTCATTGAGAACTTCTCTCGAATTGCTTGTCCTATGACAGCCTTGCAAAAGAAGACAACCAAATTTATTTGGACGAAAAAATGCGAGGAAAGTTTCCAAAAGTTAAAGCAACTTTTGACTAGTGCACCCATCCTACAGATTGCTGACCCCGACGGGGACTTTGTGGTTTGCACAGATGCAAGCAAGGAAGGGCTCAGTGGAGTCCTTATGCAAAATGACTTCGATATCTATTATGAGTCAAGGAAGTTGAAGGAACACGAACAAAACTACACCACACACGATATTGAACTAGCCACCATTATCCATGCCTTGAAGATGTGGAGGCACTACCTTATGGGAAAGAAGTTCCTATTAAAGATGGACAAAATGAGTCTGAATTACTTATTTGACCAACCTGACCTAGATGTCAGACAAGCCAGCTAGCTAGCCTTCCTTAGTGAGTACCACTTCGAGCTAAAGCACATAAAGGGAAAGGAGAACAAGATCGTCGATGCTTTAAGTCGATGGGTGCATTTGTTGTATGAAGTGATTGTGAGTCAAACTGACTCAGATTTAAATCACAAGATTAGAATGGCATGTCAAAGCGACCGATTATATGTCGAGATCCTTAAAAATATCCAAGAGGATAGATTATTCCAACAACAAAAGGAGTATAATATAGATGAGTCGGGATTGCTGTGGTCGAAAGAGCGACTTTAAGTTCCAGAAAGCGGGGACATTAGACCTAACATCCTCACAGAATTCCATCAGAATCCCTATTCGGGACATCCAGTATATCAAAATATGATATCAACAGTAAATAGACACTTCTTTTGGCCTAAAATAAAAGCTGACATAACTTTATTCAGTGCTAAGTTCCAGGAGTGTCAACTAGTTAAGGTAGAACACCAGCACCCTTCAAAACTACTGCAACCATTACACATTCCAGAGTGGAAGTGGGAGGTCATTAGTATGGATTTTATTACGGGTTTACCAAAAATTAAGAGGCAGAATGACTCCATCTTTGTAGTAGTAGACAAGTTATCCAAAGCAGCACATTTTATTCCAGTAAAGTCTACCTACAAAGCCATTCACATCGCAAACATCTTCCTAATGGAGATTTTCCGATTGCATGGGATACCCAAGGCAATCATTTCCGATCAAGACACAAAGTTCACTAGCAACTTTTGGAGAGCATTGTTCTCCGGTTTGGAGAGACAACTACAGTTCAGTACCGTGTACCACCCCCAAACCGATGGACAGACGGAACGAGTAAACCAGATCCTAGAGGATATGTTGAGGATGTATGTTATGAACAACCCCACAAAGTGGGAGGATTATTTGCACCTCACAGAGTTTGCTTACAACAACAGATACCAGACCTCTGCCAAGATGAGCCCCTTCTAGGTACTCTACGACAGGAAGTGTCGGACACCTGTAACTTGGGATAGTCTAGTAGATAGACTTATGCTAGGCCCCGACTTACAAAAAGACTTGGAGCAGCTAGTCTCCAAGGTACAACAAAACTTGAAGGAGGCACAAGACCGCCAAAAGAGTTATGCGGATAGTAAAAGAAAAGACAAATACTACCAATTCGACGAACATGTGTTCCTAAAAGTAAGGAAAAGAAAAGCTCCTTGAGCTTGGGGCGATGTGGGAAGCTAGCCCCCAGATTTTGTGGACCCTTTGAGATACTAGCCAAGAAAGGAACAGTAGCATATGAGTTACCTTTACCAGCTCATGTAAAAGTTCATAATGTTTTTCATGCATCCTTATTAAAGAAATATGTATATGATACTAAACATGTGACTGATTGGTCCTTACTACAGGTGGAACCCGAAGGGGAATTCATGTCGGAGCCACTCCACATTCTGGATAAGAGAGAGGTGCAACTTAGAAGAAGGACCATCACTCAGTTGAAAGTGCAATGGAGGCACTTCGGACCAGAAGAGGCTACTTGGGAAAATGAGACAACCATGAAAGAGGCATACCCCGCCTTATTTCATGACTTCATTTCTAGTCCCTAGAACACTGGGACGGTGTTATTCTAAGCGGAGAGGGATGTAATATCCTGAATTTTGACTGGCTATTTCTGATGTTATATATTGGGCTTAATCCTCAACACATATGATTTATTTTGATTATTGGGCATAAGCCCTAGTGCACATGATTCATTTCTTTTATAGATTTACATATTGGGCATGGACCCTGACTGATGCAGATTATTGTTATATACTGGGCAAAAAACCCCAATGTATTGATTTATGTTTTATTATGAGACTGGGTACAAACCCTAATATAATGGGATGATATTTTGTTATATACTATGCAGAGTTATGGTTTACATGATTGATTTATATGATGTGTTGAGCATGGACTCGGGAACACACAGATGATGTATGTACTGGGCATAAACCCCAATGTAACTAGACAATTTTATTACGTACTGGGCGTAAGCCCCGATGTACGTAGAGTGTTGGGCATAATCCCTAGAGCACTCCAAGCTTGATAATGAATACCAGATCCAAGGCCATTTGTACATTCTAGATGTGCTTCACAACCACATTCTAGTACTAGTGTTGAGCGGGATGCTCTGGAATTGTACTAGCGTAATGCCCATGTGAGAGTGTTGAGTTAAAGCTTTGAAGAGTACTCGGGGTTACTTGATCGTAAAAGTGTTGAGTTAAAGCTCTGAAGAGTACTCAGGGTTACTTGATCGTAAAAGTGTTGAGTCGAGAAGACTCTGAATAGCACTTCTATTCATCACATTTATTTAATTTGGTTAAATGAACCATTTCTATCTATCATCAAGGATTGCGGGAACTACCATGTTAAACGAGGGTATCCAACATGCAATTGAGAAACCTAGAGGTACCTAGCCTAGCCAACTATCCAAGCTTACCAAAATCCTGTCCAAAGAGTTGAACCTTGTATTTAATATTTATCAAGTAGTTATTATGATATGTACATAATTAAATCAAAGAGTTATTATGATATGTACATAATTAAATCAAAGAGTTATCATATTTAAATGATTGAATAATTAGATGTATTATTCAAGAAAAAGATTACTTATGAAAATAACATGCATAAAGATTATGCATAAGATATTTCTCATGTTACTATTAATAGTATTATTATTATTTGTAATCTAACTTAAAGATACATCTAACTGTAACAAAATAAATGTCCTAGATAAACTAGGAGTGAATAGTTAATATAATCTCTTTCATAAATATTATAATTTAAATTAAATTAAAAGATGAATATTATTAGTTAAACTCAACATCTATATTCCAAACAAACTCACCTATATAAAGAAGGGCAGATCCCAAGAGAGGGATCATCTTTCCTACTATCCTTCTCTTATGGTAACATGAGAGAAATACTTTGCAGAACTGAAGCAGCCTACTATATTTCCCAGGTTTGATCAACAACTTATCCTAGGGCCTCTACTTCTCTTATTGCTTATTGGAACCAGCTCCAGGGGATCTAGTTAGAACCAGGAATGGTCTAAGGGTCATGGTTGGGAGGAACATGGTAGCCCCAAATTTATCCAGTTAAAAGATCATCTTACATGTCAGCTAGATCCATACATTTTTCCATTAACTAGTGTTTGAGTGTGCAGGTTCTGCAAGAGAAGATCAAGCTTCAAGAACCAGGTATGAGCTACAAATTTCCATACAGTTCAATTAGATTTAGAAATTAAAATAGGAATTATTATGTAGTATTCATATTTATGTACATTATAGTTTTAATTCTTTTTCTTTTATGGAGAAAGGGCCAATTGGCATGGGCTCTCAGGGTTTACATTCTAGGAGCAATTTTCATTTAATGTTTCCGTTGAATTCAAGCTTTTTCCCTAAATGTTTCAAGGATCTAGCAGGGCTAGCCTAGCTAGCTTGTGCTAGATACCTATATAGGTAGAATTACTATTGTCAAAACTTTTATTTAGAAATGTTGATATCTGATTTATCAACCTCCACAAAACGAATTTGTATTGTTTATTTCAAACCCTCATGCTGTACATTTAAAATTTTAAATTACAAGAAAGCTAGGGTTTAACCTTTATCCATTAAGATTTCTAAACTTAGATTTTTCCAAAAACAAGGATCTCCCAAGAATCCACGAAATCAATGAAGTCAAACTCAGTCCATCCCTTTTATTCTTTTAAAGAAATAAATAAACGCAGGTCAGGCTTACGACACTCTCTACCAACCATTTAAACTTTGAGTGTTGTCGGTATCTTCAAACACGCAACACAAAACCACGTAGACAACCTTCAAGAAAAACGAACTGCCAAGCACGACTTACCTAACTAGGGTTTTTAGTATTTCATTGTGATTCTCATCAGAATTAAATAAAAAACTTAGACGAAACCCAACATCACATCATAGGAATCAAAACGTTTAATTCAGCACTCACTTTTCAAATAAACATTCACCCATTTTGAAGTCACAACATCTTAGGGTCAAAACCATGTCTTTTAATTTTTTCATTTAAGCTACAGATATTATATATTGCTAACGACTAGGGTTAGGGCGTTGAGCCACAACAATAGTAGTCAAACAAGGAGACACTTTCAATGTCTACCCTATCTTTTGAATAAGCATTACCACACCATAAGTATCAACTAAAACTTCAAAACAAATACATTACAGATGTAAGACGATTTCGTATGCCATGACAGGAATAAAAGTTACACATAGTATCCCCAGATTTAATATGGTTTTATTTAACTAAACTAGAGTAAATCCATCTCAGAAATTGAAAACGAGAGAACAATACTGTGCCCATAATATCTAAACCAACGCATTATGAATTGATACAAACTCCATTCCCCTAGTCAAACTTCCAAACTGTTCATACACATTCGAAACATATGACAGAGGGATTCACCCTTTTCATGGAAATAAAACCCAAGAAAATCTCAGAGTAGGTTTTGTAAAAAGAAACCAAAAACATCAAACACCTAACCAAATTACATTTCTGATCACCACTTTTTATTACAACAATATTAACACCAAAAAAACCCAGCATTATGACTTGCTCAGGAAAACAGATAAGGGCTCTTCATCCATCCAACAGGAACAACGTATATTACAAATCATGAAGGTCTTTAAAAGGCCCAATGTCAACCATTAAGAAGTTTATACAAATCCTGGAATACTAAAAAGGGCAGACCAGCATCCTCCAAAACCAAAATCGCCATATAGGCTACCACTCAGCTAGAATGCTGAGGTTTACCTCATAGAGCATGCTATAGGGCGTATCCACGTATTATATAAACAAACAAAGCCATAAATCCAAATAGACTTTTGCAGTAATTAACTCAGCTATCAACATTATGATTGGAAGGGAAGGAGGTGGCCACAAAAGCCCAGACTTAATACTCATTTCGCCATAGTCACAATATCTAGGTTAGGTTCAAGCTGCTACCATTAGCTCCCTTGTCAACATAACCAACCCACGATTAGTAAAAACGGTTATAACTTGTGAAGAAATAATTCCAAGTACTGAGAGTAAAGGTTTGTTGGCACATGAACTTCTTACCTCAGAGTAGCTAGTATCCACTGCCAGGATACAGAACAAAGCTGGTTACGAGCGCCTCTAGGGTATGGAGAGTAGGGCTCTACCCCGCCCCTCCAACAAACTATAAAACGATAAAAAAAATGCCTTGGGACATTCAAAACCCTCAGGGTTTAGTCTTTAGTGCTCCAACTGGACTCCATTCGAAAGACTATCGTAGAGATCCATTAAATCTCTACCAAATGCCATTAAGTTTGATTCGCGACCCATTTCACATAGTGGGAGAACTCCTTTATTTTATTTACAAAGTGTTACAATGGTGTGGGTCCAAAACCATAGTTTTAGCCCATGCATTGACTTTTATAGAGCTTTAGGGTGGACTCGTTAGTGCCATACCACTAATCTTACCACTTAGCATTAAAATGATATATATATCCACCTTGTATAGTGAATACCCTTTTGACTTGTACAAGTTATACATTTTTTCATACATAAATCAAAACCATAGAGATTAACATAGGTAATGGATTTTGGAAAGTAGTTAGTCCCTTAAATAAATTTCCCACAAAAAGAACAAAAAGAATGAAATAAACTTTAGAAAAATGCTAAGTAAGTCTGGCCATGTATGCTGCCAAATCCTTTCTCCCCCAAACCATAAAGCTCATAAAAGAAATTACAGTCTCCACATAATTATAAACTAGACTTGAGATGGGCACATAATCTCAACTTATAAAAGGAGAAACATTTAAACTAGATGCAAGTTTAAGAATAGCTTTTGGAGTTCCAACCAAGTACGGAGACTATAAGTTCAACTGAGTTAAATACAATAAATCCAATGAAGTTAAACAAAACAATTTCCCTTTTTCTTTTACAAATGCTTCCGCAAATCCTTTTAAGCGAATCTTATATTTTAAAACCCAGTGCTGAATTTAATTTGATAAAACATGTACCGAACTGTAGATGATTAGTCATAAGCGGAATTTTTTTAATTTTTACGTTTTAGGGACATTAGATACTGTGGGTAGTGTTCCCATGTGCTTGTCATGTTGATTGATCTTAGAAACTAGGGTTTTGCTCAGTTTCTCTTAAAATGATTACTTCATAGTTGTATTAGTCATGTGTGACTAATAACAATATTTGATTGGATACATGAGTGGAATATAGGAATAATGTCTTTTCTTGGTTGACTTAAATTAGTAAGGATGATATGTACCTATACATTTTTCTTATTGCAGACAACAAATATCATCGGTGATATGTGTTGAATGGTTGTAGATACAATATGAAGGAAAGTGTGATGGTTTTACTATTGTATTTTGGAGACCATTGTGATACTAATTGGAAGAGACATCTAAGACTTATTAAGGATCTCCATATTATGGGTGGAAGATAATTGTTGACTATGTGGTCTACATATGTTGTGACAGGTTTGTGTAAGTGGTTGCTTAAGTCCGTGTTTGAACTTTGTGGAAATTCCTTATTTTAATCCAACACAACATATTTAGTGAAAGAATATGCTCCAAGAAGAATACTTGTTTAGTGACATGACGTTTAACAAAAATATATACCTTGATGGTGAGAGAAATATTGGCCACATTACTTTCCAAAAAGACATTGAAAGTAGGAAATTGATTTTAAAATCAATTGATATATTTTGGAGGTATGAAACCCTTTGTTTCAACATAAAATTCATCAAAGAAATTAACAGGGTGAGTGTACTCTAAGGGTGAAATTAAGCACAATGGTGCATGACATTCTATAGATACTTAATTGTGGTTATGGATTCTAGGATCTCTTCATTTGAGCAAAAATATGGGTATTAGAGCCATAGGTATCACGTATCACCATCAAAGTCATCGAAATGGTAATAGTGTTAGGGATCAAACCTGTAACAACTAGACATTAGACATTAGTGTATTGTATATGATAATGATAAAAATGTCAAGAAATATATAAACAAATTAAAAAGAAAAATGTGCATTCTAACTTAAATTAGGTGCGTGAGTGACAAGTGTGTCATGCATGCAAAAAGTAAGAATTGAATAACATATGGAAATTAAGTGATAAAAAGGGGGAAAGACCAAGAGGAGGGGGCTCTAGTCTTGTGGGTGGATTTTGGGGTTTCTTGCTTGTTGTGTTGGTTTTGGCTTGTGTGTATGTGTATGTTAATTGAGATTTTAAGGAAGAGGAGAGCGTGGAACTCATATGTATTAATAAATAGTGAAAAGAGTAATCGTATTACCTAGTTTGGCATTGTTTTAATTGTTGAGGGTTCGGAGGCCTCAACCTTTGGATGTGGGTTGGTTGGGTGGAGATTTTCCCTTCCAAATTTGGTTGCGGATAAAAGAGCTGGTGACTAGTTGAGGACAAGGTATGCATGCAAACATTAGTTAAGATGGACATCCATTATGTAAGTGGAGTTTTTTCTTTGTGGCTTACAATTCTTATTTTCTACTAGCTGTTTGATATAATTTACATCATGATGGATATACACTTTCAATAGAGTAGTTTTCTCTGAAATCCTACACAAGAAATTTGTCTTTAAATTAGGTTTTCAATATGTATATTAATGTGGTTGTTACATTTGGTATCAGAGCATGGTTCAAATGCGAAGGAGTCTTAAGGACAAACCACCAAACAAATCTAACCTATTAACATAGAAAATGTAATATCCGTATCCAGATATTCTCATGTTGTGATCGTGTCCGAATCACAATAAGACTATTCAAGTGAATAGTCAACCAATAGAAAATAATTCCATTTGGATAGAATAAATAATATTGAATATATATTGATGAGAGATGATTACATTACAATTTGATGGACCATTTAAATATGGTCTTATGTGTCTTTTCAATGGAAAGGTACGTCTCTATCTATTCTATTAATTACATATCAAATTTATTTAATATTTGTTTAATTACTTTTCTTTTATTATTTAATTATTTGTTTATTGATATGTTTATATATCATTTTATTTGTTACATGGCCTTCCTCTTAGAATGCTTTCTCCTCAAAGCATTAGTGATGAAAACCATATGTGGTTTCATAAAACCATGTGCGGTTTTATGAAAGCTATTCTTTAACTTTTTTTTAGCGGAATAATTATTTTTTTATTAACTTGATTTGCTTCAACATTGTGATTGGATCTTCTTTGGGCCAAAATCCTACTATTGGACAAAGTCCTAGATTTTTGGGAAACCCAAAAAATGATGGCCAACAGCCAATGTGGATCAAAGATCCTTAATCAGAGAAACTCTGAGAATGGTTTGTAGCCAAAGGTCGGAATCAAGCCGAAGACGGGGCTCTAATACCAAGGTAATATCGGTATCCAGATATTCTCATGTTGCGATTGTTTCCGAATCACAATAAGGCTATTCAAGTGAATAGTCAACCAATAGAAAATAATTTCATTTGGATAGAATAAATAATATTGAATATATATTAATGAGAGATGCTTACATTACAATTTGATGGACCATTTAAATATGGTCTTATGTTCCTTTTCAATGGAAATGTACACCTCTATCTATTCTATTAATTACACATCAAATTTATTTTGTTTAATTACTTTTCTTTTATTATTTAATTATTTGTTTATTGATATGTTTATATATTATTTTATTTGTTACAAAAAATATTACCAAGGGTGCTGAGGTTTGAATCTAGATCTATTGATGTTTTTGTTAAATGAATAGTATACCATATATATATATATATTAACAAAAAAATTATTACAAAGTATGTTGGGGTTGCCATTACACAACTTTCATGCAAGCCATCTACCTACCAGGGAAACTAGGGGTTTTCCATGTTTTTGTTGCTCAGTGATCTTAGAAACTAGGGTTTTGCTTAGTAAGAGACTATGCAAGTTTGGCATGATGAAGTCAACTATTGAAACTCCTCGACCTTGGGACCATGGGTAGTGTGCCCATGCTTGAAATGCGGAAAAAAAATGTAGGAGTTTATAGAACTCAATTTTGTTGCTCAATTGGCTTTTTATGCTCTAGTGACAACAAGAGTTCATGAAAGGCTTAAGGAGGTGAGTTGAAACTGGTAAAAAATGATGACCATGGCTCTAATCAATGAATTGTCAACTCCGTTAGACTCGTGACAATGCATTTAATATAGGGAAGCTCTCTGACATTGGTCTATTTCTCGATGCTCATCTTATTTAGTGATATGAGAAGCTAGGGTTTTGGTTAGTAAGAGACTTCATGATAAGGTCAATTATTGAAAATCCGTGAACTTGGGATTGTGGGTAGTGTTCCCATGTTAGAAATTCACAAACACACATTTAGGAGCTTATAAAACTCGATTTTGATGCTTGGTTGGGTTTTTTTTCCCTGTTGACATATTCACCAAATGTCCATGAAAGGATTAAGGAGGTGAGTTTAAACTCACAAAAAAATGATGAACATGGCTTAGATCGACGAACCATTGACTATGTAGGTCTCATGGCAATGCATTCTATCTAGGGGCATCACTCTCCTACATGTCCATCCCCTCGTGCTCATCTTATTTAGTGATATCAGAAACTATGGTTTTTCTTAGTAAGAGACTATGCAATTTTAACATGACGAGTTCAACTATTGAAACTCCTGGAACTTGGGACTGTGGGTAGTGTTCCCATGTGCTTGTCTTGTTCATTGATCTTAGAAACTAGGGTTTTGCTCAGTTTCTCTTAAAATGATTACTTCATAGTTGTATTATTCATGTGTGACTAATAAAAATATTTGATCGGCTACAGGAGTGAAATATAGGAATAATGTCTTTCATTGGTTAACTTAAATTAGTAAGGATGATATGTACCTATAAATTTTTCTTATTGAAGACGAAAAATATCATAGGCGATATGTGTTGAATGGTTGTAGATACAATATGAAGCAAAGTGTAATGGTTTTACTATTGTATTTTGGAGACCATCATGATACTAATTGGAAGAGACATCTATGACTTATTAAGGATCACCATATTATGGGTGGAAGATAATTGTTGACTATGTGGTCTACATATGTTGTGATATGTTTGTGTAAGTGGTTGCTTAAGGTGTTTGAACTTTGTGGAAATTCCTTATTTTAATCCAACACAACATATTTAGTGAAAGAATATGCTCCAAGAAGAATACTTGTTCAGTGACACGACATTTAAAAAAAATATATACCTTGATGGTGAGAGACATATTGGCCCCATTACTTTCCAAAAAGACATTGGAAGTAGGAATTTGATTTTTAAATCAATTGATATATTTTGGAGGTATGAAATCCTTTGTTTCAACATAAAATTCATCAAAGAAATTAATTGGGTGAGTGTATTCTAAGGGTGAAATTAAGCACAATGGTGCATGTCATCCTATAGATACTAAAATGTGGTTATGGATTCTAGGATCTGTTCATTTGAGAAAAAATATGGGATATTAGAGCCAAAGGTACCACGTATCACCATCAAATTCATTGAAGTTAGGGATCAAACTTGTAACAACTGAACATTAGACATTAGTTTATTGTACATGATAATGGTAAAAATGTCAAGAAATATATAAACAAATTAAAAAGAAAAATGTGCATTCTAACTTAAATTAGGTGCGTGAGTGACAAGTGTGCCATGCATGCAAAAAGTAAGAATTGAATAAAATGTGGAAATTAAGTGATAAACAGGGGGCAAGACCAAGAGGAGGGGGCTCTAGTCTTGCGGGTGGATTTTGGGGTTTCTTGCTTGTTGTGTTGGTTTTGGCTTGTGTGTATGTGTATGTTGATTGAGATTTTAAGGAAGAGGAGAGGGTGCAACTTAGATGTATTAAGAAATAGTGAAAAGAGTAATGGTATTAACTAGTTTGGCATAGTGTTAATTGTTGAGGGCTTGAATGCTTTAGCCTTTGGATGTGGGTTGGTTGGGTGGAGAGTTGTTCTCCCAAATGTTGTTGCGGATAACAGAGGTAGTGACTGGTTGAGGACAAGGCATGCATACAAACATTAGTTAAGATGGCCATCCATTAGGTAAGTGGAGTTTTTTCTTTGTGGCTTACAGTTCTTATTTTCCGCTAGTTGTTTGAAATAATTTACATCATGATGGATATACACTTTCAATAGAGTAGTTTTCTCTCAAATCCTACCCAAGGAATTTTTCTTTAAATTAGGTTTTCAATATGTATATTAATGTGGTTGTTACATTTGGTATCACAACATGGTTCACACTCTCATGAGTCTTAAGGGACAAACCACCAAACAAATCTAACCTATTAACAAAGAAAATATTACCAAGGGTATTGGTGTTTGAATCGAGATCTCTTGATGTTATTGTTAAATAAATAGTATACCATATATATATATTAACAAAAAAAATATTATAAAGGGTGTTCGGGTTTAAATTGATATCTCTTGTTGTTTATATATATATATATATATATATATATATATATATATATAGTTTCTATGATCAATGACAATTGCAATGACAATTGCAAGCTAATCAATGACATGTAGAAATTATTGATTTTCAACCACTTTGCTCCTCAAATGGCATTGATGATCAATTTTTTTCAATGCCGCTAGAATCTTGTTTGACTTGATTGATAGAATCTTGCGTCATGCCATTATAGAGATCTCGTTTTTCATTGTGTAAGCTTCTCTCTTCATAATCCTTTTATTTTTAAGCCTCCTGTAACAAAACCATCCTGGTACTTGCTCTTTGGACAATCGCTCCTCATACACATCCAAGGCGTTTCCCATCATTTCAATGTTACTCTCCACCATTTCTTCATCTATGGCTCCATTCTTCATGATGGGAATCATGACAAACTGCTTCATGATCACATTATAAAGGGAGAGATTGAATTCCAACAATTCCACTTGGCATCACTACCCAACCACATCTTGTTTTCTCCAACATATCATTACATTTGAACATTTTCCTTGTTTTTAGGTATTTCTTTTCCTTACCCAATCATTCCATGAGAGCCAAGAGCCTCATGCACTTTAAGGTTTTAGTGCATGAGAGAATATATATTTCATTGTGTATAAAACAATATATAAGGTAAAAGGAATCAATATTTGCATTGGCATGTCCAAAACCATAAAAAGAAAGTCTTGTAAATGGAATTAGTTAAAAGAAAACAAGGTATATGTATAGGCATAATGAGAGAGAATAAGATATTAATGGTTTATTTTTTAATTTTACAATAGTAATTATTTTTATTTTTTAATTTTACAATAGTAATTATTTTTATTTTTCAAAGGTTTTTTTAATATTAATATTTTTCATATTTTATAATTTGTTTTTTAATTAACAAGAATTATAATATTTTTCATAATATCTATTCTCTGAAATAAATAAATTAATGCAATTTTACATTTACGATTTTTCGTAAAATCAATTTGGAAATTTTTTTTCAGTTTTCTTCGATTGGGTCGAGAAGAATCTCTTTTCTTTACTATGCACACTTATTTCTTCATTTAAAAAAACTATAAACTAATGTAAATCTAATTAAGTTTTTTACTATAAGTGAGTATGAGGGAGAAATGTAATTTCATGCTCAATGTGGAGTTAACATGTAGCATTTTAATAAAATGTCAATATAGATCCATCTTAAACCCGAATATATTAAGCACCTAGAGGGATCCAATTTCTTGAGCTGTATTTTTTTTTTTAAATCTTAAACTGAAGAAATTTGATCGCTTGCTTGATACTATTTTTTTATTTTATAGGAAAAACCTTTTCCTATCTCACTATAGTTTTTGCAAGTTAGGAGGTTAGAAATGTTTGTGTTTTAACAAATACTATGAAATTTATTTGTAATGTAGTGATTTTCATCCTCAAAACCCTTTCTGCCCATGGAGTTGTAGGAATAGACCAACTCTCTCTCTGTATTTTCCAATCAATTAAAACTAAAAAAATAATAAAACTTTGTACTTCTTGATTAAAGGAAGAATCTAGCTTGTGTAGTAATCATTACTCAAGTTCATTTATAAATGGCTAATGGCTCTAATTTCTATGTCTCCATGATAAATCTATAATTAAAATAGATTTATAAGACTAGGTAAAACATTTTAATAACATGTTTTTAGGTAAATATGTAATTTTTCCATCCTCATTAAAGTTGATAAATGACAACATAAAGTAATTCATTAAAAAACTAGTATAAATATATCTTAATTGTAGATTCAAAAAATATTTTGATGGGGAAATATTTTTTAATATATATGTTTTGAAAAAAGTTTATAACTGAAATGATCCCTCGAACTAGATAAAGATGGATTGGACACTATCAAAGTAAGTAAATATAAGTTACACTGATAAATAATGAAGAAAGAATCAAAATGATTAAATAATATATATATATATATATATATATAAAAGTTTTGGTAGTCACAGCCAGTCTTGAGTTCCATCTTTTGATTAGTCTCACATACCCTCTGCATATGAGCTTAAAAAGTGCGCTCGAGGGGAGCTGAAGCCTCACCTCAAAACAAAGCACAGCCTCAGTTCATCGAAGACTTCTGATAAGTGTATGTGATTTGACTACTGCAGTATATTATGATGTATGATTTGATTGCTGGTGATGTGATAATTCGCCCTTGATTTCACCCTAATTTCATGGATGGCCGTTGAAAATTTAAATTTTATTTGATAACCCTGCACAGAATTTAAATTTTATTTGATAACCCTGCACAGAGCTTGGCTCCACCCTTATCCCATGTGCGCCGAGGGTCGGCGGACCCTAACCAACAGGATTTAACAAGGTGGGTCGGAGGAAGGGAGAGAACACTAAATATTAGACGTCCATTAGTTAAATGACGTCCGGCTGTTAATTCGGAAAGTACGATTAGATTGACGAATCTACACGACGAATAGTCGTGTATATTCAATGCATTTATACAAGTATAAAATTATGGAATGTGTGCAAGCCAAACAAATATTTATTCAATGAAACTTGTGCAGGTTAGACCATATACTATCTCGGTCTTGGGAAGAAAAGTGAAAAGTAAAAGAGTAGAAATCAATGGAAAGTACTCCAAAGAAGAAAACCCTGAAACGAAAATTTGAGGAAATTAGGAACGAGTCGGAAGCTGTGCCAGTGAAGGAGAATGAGATACCAACAGTTGCTGAAATTAGTAACGAGTCGGAAGCAGAGCCAATGGAGGACAATGAGACATCAACAGAAGAAATTAGTAACGAGTCAGAAGCAGAGCCAATGGAAGACAATGAGACACCATCAACAGCTGATAAAAGCAGTACGTGTAACATCATTCAACTTTAATACATTTCTTTTTCATGGAAATGCCAGTCCTCTTATTTATTCAAGATTGGAATCAAGGACCAACCAATTTTGAACCCTAACGGAAACATTGTTCACCCCCACCGGTTCACCTGCCTCATTGCGGCTAACTCCATTACATTCTTTTTATATGTGCATAACATCATTCAACTCCGATCCATTCTTTTAATCGATTGCAGTTCTAAATTGTGTTGTTTTTTTGCATTTGTTTTTTATCAGTCCTTGGACGCCTGTGCGAAGACATGGTGATGGGTGAAGTAATGCCTCTAATACCATGGTATAACCGGCCGATTATGTATCGATGGTGTGCTAATGCAATGACACACTCTTTCCCATATTATGCCCGTCTCCAAAGCCCCCGTATTCTTTCGAACTGCCTAGTTTTATACCACCCTCCGGCAGGCTCGCAATACCATAACTATAACAGACTCTGTATTTGGGTTTATAGTGAGAACGAAGGCACTCTGTTGAGTCTTCCAGTACCTGCTATCCCTCAAGATTTAGCTATTAATGCAAAATTTGTGCCCGATGACAATGTTGAGCGTATATATTGCATCACTCCGATCAATGAAAACGGTCAAGAAATGTATGATGTTAGAGTGGTCGATTTAAGAGAAGGAAAATTTCTGTGGAAGAAACTCCCGCCGTTGCCTGCATGGGAGGAGCATTCTGTGTTGAGCTGTGCTTCCTTTGACAACGGCGGGTGTTGTACTACTTATCATATTGTTTGGACCAAATGTCACAACAACGATCTCGAGGACGAGGACGAGGAAGTGGATGAGGATTGTAATAATGTGTGGACGCTCAACACAAGAAATGATATAACTGAATTGCAATCTCAATGGCAACCTGAACTGGGTGCCAGTGCTGATATAATCAACAAATCAATTGAAGCCGCTTTTGGTTTGGGGGAGGAGGCCCCGATATATCTTGAGATTAACATACCGACCGATACTGGAGCTCATTCACCGAAAGCTCTTTACAAGCTGTGTGCGGACCGCCATTATTGTACAGATTACAGCGCCACTTTGGAAATACCTGACTTTTTGTTGATGCAGTATCATGGTGACGGGCATAATGAGCCTATAAGTTGTATTTTGTATTATATACGTGCTTCTGGAGGGATTGGGTTTCGTCAAGTGAGCTTCTACAAGGTTAAGTTGGATGATCAGAACAGCAGGAGGTTAGGAGATGATGAGAACGCCACGAGTCTTGAAGAAGAATCGGAATGGGATGTATTTTGCCATACGTGGAGCCAGGCTCTTGGAGAAGACGAAGACGAGGAAACTACCGCAACAAAGGTTTTTTGTAAGAGATTTCCGGAATGGGAGATGAGAGCGTTCATCATTGACCAGGTTGTGGATACTGAGGCCATCAAGTCAGCACCAAGGGGCCCTCTCTACGTGTATAATTTAAAGACAGCTTTATGGGATCCATAATTTTGGCCTTTTGACAAAGCCAAATTTCCGTTTGTCATTAAAAAAAATCGATGAAACCTCGGTTTCCATAACTTTTTATAACTTAATGACTTTTGATTTAGAGTCACAATTAAATATTTATTTCCCAACGTTTTTCTGTTAATTAATTCTATTCTAAAAAATTGTTTACACGAAACATTACTATGTAGTAAACATTACTATGTAGTAAACATTACTATGTAGTTAAGCTGAAGGCTTTTATTAAGGAAGCGTATCCTCTCTAGCCTTTTTCGTCTGTCACTCGCCTGTGAGGAGTCGCCCCTGGTCACGGGTTACATTTTTATATTTAAAACGACTTCCTTTTAGTTCATCTCTCACGTGACTGTCAAAATTAGGAACAGTGGGAGGCACGTGATAGAGATGTGGAGATTTGTGTGACCTATCCGACTATAAAAGAAAGCCCTAAGTGCAATTCTTTGCGATCAACCTTCCGAAAATCAGCTGATAGTGATCTTAACAATTTTTTATTAGTCAAATCGTGAATTTCAGATCAGTCAAAGCCTTCAAATTTGGATCTATGAAGGATTGAACAATGGATCTGCAGTCTACATGAACATAAGACCTCGCCTTATGTGATCTGGCAGTTGAATCTGGTGCAATTCCTCAGATCGACCCCTTGGCCCCACATCCACCTGCTACAAAAAATTTTGATCGGTGCATGAGAATCCAGTGATCCGATCTGGCAGTGATCGCTCTCTAAACCCTTGTGTTCTAGTTCTTGAAGTAACCGTTTTAGGTGTAGTCAGGAAAACCTTGCTCTTCACCCTTGTGGAGCAAGTGGAAGCAGATAGGTCGCGGTCCTTTTATCTTTTTTTTTTTAAAGGAAAATATTGGTTCAGGGTTGAGTCATTGTCCTTCACCGTCAAAAGAGTTGGTTCAAGAGCAATGTACCACTTTCATGGAGCAACATGTGAAGGAAAAGACTAAACCGAGGTTCCAGCAATGCTTGTTGTAGCGAACGTTGGGCACAATCCCACTCAAATTTTTCCTTAGACAATTCGAAGCTTAAGTGACTAACCCTTTTCCACTTGAATTTAAAGGTCTTTTTATGATCGGAAAATAAGGTTTTCAAGAAGAATAAATATTCCTTAAAGAGGACGATTATTTCAATAATTCCCCGTCTATCTGTAGATGGTCTCTGATAATATCATGGTCAAGGTAAGAAGATAGTATGAGCTAAGGCTAAGGCTGAACTCCTCTAAATTAAGAAGAGAGGAAGCACCCAGACAGACTGATAATACAAGAAAGTAGGTCCCCAAAGCTGCTTCCTGCTGGCTGATATTTTCCTAATCCGCTTTCTGCCTTTCCGGCCAGGAGAAAAAATCTTATCACTTATCTTCTAGCTAGGTCAGGTTAGCCCTTCTATTTTTGAAAGGTAGGTTTATAAGCGACTAATCCAACAACATTGATAACTTCCCTACTTAGCTTACTTATGTTCGTATCAAATAGCTACGCTGACATCCTGCGATCTGCCCATTAGCTTAACAAGAAATCCTGTGATTCAATTGAAGTCTTGCGATGCGATCTAGAGAGAAACCTACACATGTCCATAAGACGACACGAGAACATACGCCGTCGTTCAAACTCATGCATATTTTATTCATTTCTTAATATGTCAAAGTGCCCATATCTTCGATAAGTAAATGAAAAGGGGTTTGTGTAAATGGGCACTTATGTATTTGCAAGTTCCATTACAACCATTTATTAGTAAGTGCTTAAAGTGGAATGATAATTTGTTAAGATATAAATTTAACTAGAATACTATATAAAAAACAATCTAAATGATTCCAACAACATCAAAAAATAAAATGAGTTTGAAACATATTCTTTAAAGAGAAGACTAGAATTGTCAATTAAGATATAAAATGACTATGAGCAAAAGACGTGTTATGAATTTTTCCTTAAAAATTAAGTTTTGATGTTTGAGCTAGAAAGTCTCAATGATCAAATTCGTGTACATGTTCATCTCCTTGGTCTCAAATGCACCCACTTGAATCTATAAATCAAAGTCCCATCAAACTTGCCAAAAATCCCAACATTGAATGCCTCTCCAACATAACTATCATTCATAACACTATTTTTTTCAAGGAGCTCGAGATAGAGGTGCTGCAATGCAAAGTTGTTTTTATGTTTAGGTTCATTGTAAAAAAATGAGTCTACTGGGACTACTTTTGCCTGCATGTGAGTTGTCATTTTTAGCAATGTCCAAATTAATACATTGTTAACATATCTATAATTCAAATTACAAAAAAAATATAGTTTACAATAACAAATGTAGATTGCACATTGATCTTCTTCTTATACAGAATTCCAAAATATTCTACTTTTGCGTGCATGTGAGTTGTCATTTTTAGCAATGTCCAAATGAATACACTGTTAACATATCTATACTTCAAATTACAAAAAATTATAGTTTACAAATAACAAATGTAGATTGCACATTGATCGTCTTCCTATACATAATTCCAAAATATTCTATGTCTACATTATGTTTACTTTTGCATCTTTCTCTTCATTGGATAACTAAATGTTCAAGTCAATAGAAGAAAATGATGACCTAAAACATTAAAATATAATTATGGGGACCTTAGTAGAGCAATATGTGATTGTGCGATTTTCATAGCTTGGATAATTGTTAATGCTGCATTATTTGACTAGAGATTTGATAAGGCTACATTATTTTACTATGTTTTCTTAATTATAATTCATGCAATGGAAAAAATAAATACCCTTGCATTTTTTATAATTCTTGTTATCTTTTGTTGGATGTTCTTTTCGATTAAAATAGATACATTTAAATTTCCCAATTATACATGTACCTGATGGAACACTTGTTTCTTTTCATTACATATATCCTTTATCAATACATTTGCATTATCTAAACACACCAATTGTTCACATTCTTGTTTACACTTTAAGATTTCCACTACTCAAATTATATCTTCCGTACAACTATTCAAAATTTATGGCCTACCTATAATAGATTCAATAGAATTTCTTTCAACACAAACTTATATTATGTACATACACACAACTTTCTCTCTTTTTTGCAACATATCAAAGTTATCTTCGATGTTTCATTTCCCCAAGCGACAAGTGCCAATCCCAATGCGAGACAGCAATTCAAATATCCAAAGAGTCCCAAATCCAAGAACCAACCCATCTCACATGACCTACAAAGTCATATCACATAGCAACAATCCACATGAGCCATTCGATCCAATGGTGTATTATGCACAACACGTCTTGGGTGTGAGCAGATGGGTTGCATGGTGGCGATCGCATGGCTATAGGGTATGAATCCATTGTCATTCCCTAAGGGCATGACCATGACTTCCATGGCCATGCAGGAAACCATACAACCGCAACCATGCGAGCCAATGAGGGAAGGAGTAACCATGGAATTGACTTGTCTCAAGAAATGGTCGATGGCGATGGTGCTTCCAATTCTGTATCCATCGATACCCCTCAAATGACTACGCAAGTTCATCCCCAACTCTTTACCAGTGCGGTTCTCTCGGTCGTGGTTGAGAAGTATAAGGTTAATGTGGACACGGGGGAAGTTCAAAAGATGGAACTGGAGGGGGGAAATATGGTTCGTGGGGTGGTTGTTGATGGAAAAATGGTGGGGGGGGATTCTGTTGTTTTGGCACTTGGGCCCTGGTCTTCTAAGAAGAAGGTGATTTCAACATGTGTTAAGAAAGTCCACATCTACAATATAAATGTAGAACCATATGTGCCTCACCTTATCAAAAAATCGTTCGACAAAATGATATAATGAAGAGCCGCGTGTATGGAATGTTGATAGAGTTGACGGCGGGTGGTTCCTTATAGGATCCTAATAGACGATGAAGGATCGAGAGGAACCAACCCCTTAAAAGAATGAAATTAGGACATCAAAAGTTTACTCGCAAGCAATCAAATAAATAAGTCAAACTTATATCACACTTAAATTGGGGATATTGAATTACACAGTCAACGATTCACTACCAACCTCTACACTATTGAGATTTGTGAAATGTTAATGGGAACCATCGATTTGATTAGGATCTGAGAAATCCAGTACGATTCGATTCTCTTTCATTGGGCCTTCGAATGGTTTCTCCTAATGGATCATGCCATATGCCATATCTAGATGAGGTCTTCATTACGACCCAAAGATCATTTACAACTCAGGAACACTTGATACCAAACATGATTGTGTTTAAAACATGATCTTACAATGCAAGGAAAGATCTAATAGGAAACAAAATTCAGATGTAAATATTACCTTCTATTGGGATTGTTTTTCATGGACTCCATTCCGAAGGAGATTTTCTCTTGGCTAATATGCCTCTCATCCAATCCTAATTGATCTGATTCCATAGTCATAATAAACCAAAACTAGAGACTTTATTGATAAACTTCTCCTTAAGATCGAAAAAAACAGAATACACCAGAGAATAGAACTATAGCGAGCAGATTCTCTTTCAAAAACATAGGAACGGATCAAACTATATATGTATGTTAAAGTTGGAAGGATTTCTAACAACGACTCCCCTCCTAATTCCATAGCTTCTAATTTGTACACATTTCCAATGCCGATTAACATTTCTTTTAAATTTGTTTTACACACATCTAATCTTTGCAAGTATCGTTGATGTGCAAAGGACCATTGATGTGTCACTCGGGGAGGAAATTATTTCACACAACTACAACTTGAAATATCTGTGTTCCACGGTGGAAATATTTCCAAATGTTTCGTTAGAGAAGGAAGAACTACAACAATCTCTCAACCCTAGATGTTCGTGTCTAGTTAAAATCCCAAATAAATTTGGAAGCAACATCAAACTCAAAGCACCATACAAATCGATATACGAAGGATTCAATTAACTCAAGTTATTTCAAGGAGCGCAGATTACCAAATTCTTCTGACACGATTTTTATTAATGCATGAAAAATGGCCATTTTTTTGAGTTGCTTCATCTGCCTTAAGGACCTAGAAAAGTCTGAAAAATGAGGGAGCCTAGATTTTTAGCTCTCGCAACTGTAGAGGAGCCTGTAATGTTTACACTTCAGCTATTAGAAATATGCAAACGCTGAATTTTTCCTACAAAATGGAATGAAATTAAGAAAGAAAAATAATCATACGTGAGAATCATGCTACCATAATAATTTTAATTTTGCCCCTGCTACTTCTAAAACTATTAATTTCTTCGTTGGAATCCAGTAAGGTAGGCAAGGGTTTCCACTATTGTACCAGCTGAGCAACATGATATGTGGTCTACGAAACCCTCCTCAATATGGGTTTAGGATATCGTTGTTTAGTTGAAAGAAGTTGAAAATTGAAAATACTATGGAAACAACACTTGATTCTTCAGACTAATACATGGGGGGGAGTGTACCAAAAGAAGGAAAAAGGCCCGACATTAAATAAAAATATATGAGATATGCGCCATGGCATATAATTGAGTAAGTGCCCAGGATTTCATGGAAGTTGATGCAACAGAGCCTAACCTGTGATTTGTCCATGACATGATGTAATTAATTCCTGAAAGGAAAGAATCCACTCCCACCACTCCAACTATCAATGCAAATATGACCATGAATCCCATTGCAGTGTTTCCAACAACTATTGCTTCTTAGTGCATCCTCAATGGTTCAAATTTTTACTACAAATTCATATCCTCCAACCAAACAATGTTATGCATTGAATAAGAGGAAATGTAAACAAAACGTACAGTGTAGCCTAAACCAATTCTAAGAAAAGGTCATAGTAGGAAGCATAATGCAGAAAACGATCACGCATGCAACTTGATCATCGATTGGAAAACATAAGCATCCTCACTATAAAAGTTATATGATTCCTATACCACAGAATGCATCTATGTAGTCTAGACACCATTATTGACTCACAAAGTTTTATGGACATACAGAGCTCTAACCAAGCATAGGAGAATCAATGGTTTAGAAAGAAATGGTTTGATTGAAAGGAAAAATATCACACATCTTAAGGGGGTTCATAGAGCAGATTTGCTGGGTGATCAACCCTAGAATGTTTGTGATCAACACGCACAGGTTTTTTCTACATGCATGCCGCCACAATTCATCTGAAAGAGGATCACAGTCTTCACTAGACAACTCATGAAGACTAATTGACTTGCAACCTGGGTGAATTCATGAAGATGGGTGTCTATTTTGTGAGAATCGGGTGCTCGAGAAACATAGAGGAATCTATTCAGTAGAATTAAAATATTTATTCGGCCGAATAAATATAATTATTCGATCGAATAAATATGGTTATTCGGACGAATAAATATGGTCATTCGGTCGACTAACCATTAGCATTCACAATTAAAAATAACGAAGACATCGAACTGCGTACGAGGCAGTGCCGGGTGAGAAAATTGTCCGAATTTTTTGTTTGTTTATTCAGACGAATAAGTATTCAAACGAATAATTATTCGGCTGAATAAGTATTCGGAAGAATAATTATTTTGCGTAAAAGCTCGCTTGCAAACATATTTTTTTAATTTTTTTTTGTCTGCAGCTATTGGACCCCACCTGTTTCCCCCGCCTACAGCTGTTGGACCCCGTCTATCGCCCCCTTTTGCACCTGGTCCTCGCCTACAGATGGACCCCATCCCTGATTGTTGTTGGACCCCACTTGTTGCTTGACCCCACATGTTGCTTGACCCCACATGTTACTTGATCCCGACGTCGTCTTTATTCCTCCTACATCTGCCTTCTCTGTGGAGATCTGCCACCTTGGTTTCCTCTACCCCGTGTTTCACCACCTTCTTGACGTGGAGCACGAAGGTCGACAACATCCATTTTGTAGGTTGGCATTCGGCATGGAGTTCGACGGCATCCATTTTGTAGGTAATCAACGTCCATTTCTCAGTTTAGTTTTTTTTTATATGCTAATCATCGTTTTGGTTGTTGGCAGGAAAACTGGCTCTGGTTCTTCGGTGTTCGGATTCGCCGTTGGGTCTTGGTTCTGAGCATTACTATTTCCCTTTCGATCGGTTCAATGTTTGTAGCTTTGGGTGCCAATCAGTTTGATATCTCCCTCAATTGAAAAAAGAACAAGTATGTCTCACCAGTGCGAAAAATCTACCGAAAAATCTACCATAGTTGGATCATTTAGAATATTTTATAAATTTATAAATTTTATTGTATTATGTATGATTCTGAATCGATTTGCAAAAAGAACTGTGTAGATATTATTATAATTTTGTTTTCAAATCGGTCATGAACTAAGTATTATCGTGCTAGATCTTTTGTAAATTTTATTGTATTGAGTATGAGTCTGAATCGATCTGCAAAAGAACTAGGTAGATCTTATTATAATTTTTTTTTCAAATCGGTCATGAACAAAGTAGTAGTGTGCTAGATCTTTGTAAATTTTATTGTATTGCGTATGAGTCTGAATTGATATGCAAAAAAATGAATTGTGTAGATCTTATTATAATTTTGTTTTCAAATCGGTCACGAACGGAGTGATTATTGTGCTAAATCGCATCCACTATAAATTATAATAAATAATATAAGGAACTATGTACTCTTAATTAAATAAAATATCTTTGTCTTTTATCTCATAAAAGAATAATCCCCAGAGGATTGGATCTTTGCATTCTTTTTAATTCATTAATGTCTCTGTATTTTCTTAGATAAAAAAGAATAACTAGGGCCTAATCTTAGATTCCAAATCGTATGCATGTATGTTGTTTTAGCTCTACGTTTTTCGATTGATTAATATAGTTCCTTTCTGAATCTATTAAACTTTGCACCTCATTTCCTTTACCCAGTAACTTTTAGATCAAGTTTAGTTAACGCTGAAATTCCCTATGGGATTGATTTGCAAGGACTGTTTTTCACTTGGAATAGTCATAGATCCTTCGTGAGAGATGAAACTTGTTCTTATCTCTATCAAGTGACCTTGATTGACCGCATTACAACTATCTGAACTTTGTGTATCATTTTGTTTCATAACTTCGCTTCTGTAGAGCATGCCGATTGATGATCTATAGGATGCGATACAAATTTTAAACCGTATGTTAAAAACAAAGCGATTTGAATTAAAAATCCACAGGGATAGGATTATTCGATGGTAGAAGTGTTTGAGTCGAAAATATGTAAATGGAAAACTTCAATTTCAAACCCCCTTACGAAGAAATTATTTATTTATTTATTTTTATTTTCGTCAAATAGTCAAATATAATTAAATTTGAAATGGATATGTCACAAACATCTCTGTTCATGAACATAGATCTCTGCTCATGAATAGAGTTCATCTCTATTCATGAACAGAGTTCATGAACTCTTTTCATGAACAAAGATTAACTTTGTTCATGGACTTTCCTTCCCTCTGTGTTGTGTGGGCGACCATAATTACCTTTATGATAAGGTGAGAATGAGTTTCAACCACTTTTTAAGATATTTTACTATAGAAACTTGTGTTCATCGATGGAGTTCATGAACATACATATAGAAAAATATAATATAATTAAATTATTTTGTAGTGTTAATATTTTTAATGTTATTATATTAGACTTGATAGAACAATTGTTAAGGGCCTAAGCTAATGGTACTTCAATAAAATGATATTTATCATATTAACACTATTAATATAATTAATTTATTTTAGTAGTGTTAATATTCTTAATGTTATTATACTTAGACCCCCATTAAATCTAATGAGTGATAAGGAAGAAAGACCACATTGGTGCACCTCTTTCTTCTTCGCACTGACTTAGCCACTTTCAATTCACAAACTGTAAAATAGATAATAAGTGATGGCCCACCATAGGGATGAACTTTATTAACATGACTAGACTAATATAGGAAATAAAAGTAATGTATAGAACTCCCCTTGACATGGGTGTTGTACCTCAAATGGTTGGATGGTCAAAATTACAATTGATCATAACAACACTTACAATCTTGATTTTGTCCTATATACCATAATTTTTTTTTCTCAGAGATTAGGTTAAATGTTTGGAATGTTAAAATATCAAAACATGTAGAATTTCAATATGCTATGAGTTGATAGTTGTGTAAATGTAGATATCATATCAAATGGAAAGAGAGGAGTCTTTGAGGCAAAAGTGTAGGAGGTCATCATGGTCATCAAGAATTGGTGTCTCAAATGATAATCAAAGGTTGTCGGCTTCACCTCGGGATTCATGCTTATTGTTTAGTTCACATTCCTTTGATCACCGGTGAGGCCAAAGGGGTACAGATGATTCCCCTGTATCTTCTATGGGAGAATGTCGATCTTGACCTTATGTTGGTATGAACATTTATGTTTTAATATGTATGTATCAATTGTATTTTTGTGGGTGTTAAAAAAATTTGTACATGTTTACACACAACTGTGTTTGTATTTGAAGGAGAGAAAGGTTCGCAAGAGGCTCGTAATTCTACACAAAGGGAGGAACGTCAAGCAAGGAGTATAGATGTTGAAACAAATGTGGGTGTAGAGCAATCTTAGGAAGAGGCTCATTATTCTACATAGAGGGACAGAGGTCGAGCAAGGATGGCATATGTTGAACTAGATGTGGGTTGTACACCCATAACGACTTATCCATCTGATTTACTTGAGGAGCTTCCATGGGAAAGTGGTGTTCAACAAATGACCCTTGAAAGTTGTAGATCTCACTATGACAAATTGCAACATGATCTTTCTAGCTTGGATCCCCCTCGAGAGAGCAAACAAAGTCTAGAGATTGTTTTGCGGTCATTACAAAAATTCATTGAGATATATGAGGATCTTGAACCAATGACAGATGGTTTTGGTGACTTGATGCGGAGGAGAAAGGCACAAGCGATGGGTTTGGACAAGTGGGATTTTGTGAGGGAGAGAGTGACCAAAGAACAAGCCAACTCAATGTTTAACTTCAAAGAAGGCCTAAAGCAAAATATGTTAAAAGTGCAATATTTCAAGCACCCTGAACTTGCACATTTATTATATGATCGGTTCCTCGAAGCCTATGGTCGGTTTCCATGGAATGATGAGGTTCCTAATTATTTTTCCATGTTAGTTTTTCAGAATTTAATACATTCTGATCTAGGATCTTAACTGAAAGAACAAAATGTAGAGCATATCAAGCATAAGAGACAAGAGACACAAAACATTTCACCGGGGAAAACCAAGAAGGTGAAAAGCCCCACAACTTCCTCAGAGATAGAATAAGCATCAATACAATGATCACCATGATCAAACCCAAGAGATAGATATCTACAACAACATGCTCCTCCTCCACTTGTGTGCTTCCTCCTCTTCTCTCACTAATGCGAAGTGAGTGAACAATAGAATGTGTAAAATGAGAGAGACACACTCTCTATTTATACACTACATCACTTGACCTTTACTCAACTAGGTCGGCCCTACTTAACCACATAACATAATGCTGACTGGGCCGACTCCCAATAGGGTGGTCTAATAACCCTTTGACCCACATGACTCATACAGGGCCGACCCCAACAAGGTGGTATAATAACCCATCAAGTATAAGTTACGACACTTACAATATAACTTGCGACACTTGCAAGTACACATGACGACACTTCCAATTGGAGGAATAATACATCTCCATTGGGGATACAATAAAGTACAAATGTAATACATACAATATATAAGTGAATATCTTCCGAAGTTACAAATACATCAACACTCCCTCTTAACTAGGAAGCTATTCTCTTGACACAAATCATCAATACATATAGGCACAAGTCTTCAATACTGGAGCTGGATCATCATCACTGGATCATGGAGCATCATTGTCATTGCTACTGTACTTGTCATCTTGATCACTGGTTCTATCTCATAATTCTTCTCGTCATAGGAAGTTCTACAGAGCCATCCCTTTTTCATGCTGGATGTAGGCCCACCACCTGTAGCTCTTCATCATCACTGGCCATACTGTGGAATCCTCAGGACTTATTATGTGTGTCAAAAAAACCTCGAAAGAGCGTCCCAGGACTTTTACGAGCTCATTGCTGAACCTATCAGATCTCCCAGGGCAATATTATATGTGACCTCCACAATACCTCGAAAGAGCATCCCAGGACTGATTACGAGCACACAACTCAATCTATCAGATCTACCAGGGAAATATTACATGTGGTCATGGAAAAACCTCAAAAGAGCATCCCAAGACTGATTACGAGCACACAACTCAACCTATCGGATCTCCCAGGATCTTTTACATGCAACTGCATAACCTGTCCATGGCCATGGAGTATCATCCTAATACTCATGATCATACTGATCATGTCATCTCAGCGAGCAAGCCATCAAGTAGTTACACCTTAGGACTGATTACACGGCCTCTGCAAAACCTGCAAGATCTCCCAGGACTAATTACACTACCTTTGCAAAACCTGCAAGAGCATCTCAGGACTGATTATATGCCTCTACAAAACCTGTGTACCATACTGTCACCTCATCGTCTTTAGATCACCTCATCATCCACGAAGCACAACCCAGATGCACATCACACAGCACTTACACTCACTAGCATGGGAAGACACACTTCAACCATCCATGAAAGGATCAACACTTATATCTATGCCATGGAAGACAAACTTCAACCATGCGAGAATGGCACAACACTTATATCGTAGCCATGGGATGACACACTTCAACCATGCTCGAATGGCATAACACTTATATCGCATCCATGGGAAGACACACTTCAACCATGCTCGAATGGCATAACACTTATATCACAGCCATGGGAAGACACACTTCAACCATAGTCAAATGGCACAACACTTATATCACATCCATGGGAAGACACACTTCAACCATGCTCGAATGGCACAACTCTTACATCAACGACCATGGGAAGACACACTTCAACCATGTCGAAATGGCCCCAGCCCTTATATCTACACCATGGGAGGATACACCTACCACCATGTGAGAATGGCTCGAGTGCATCTATGTCTCCAGACTCAACACTTCCCCTTGGAAGGAATCTAGATCTGAAGTACACCAAGCCTCTTTATGAAGTAATCAAACTTCACTCTGGCCAACAGCTTGGTCAACACATCGGCTATCTACTCGTCTGTCGCATATACAGGAGATTCACTGCTCCTCTTTGCACCATATCCCTGATATAATGATATTTGATCTCGATGTGCTTCAACCTGTCATGGAACACGAGATTCTCAGACAGCTTCACACAACTCTGGTTGTGACAAAAGATACCAGTGTCATCCAACGGGAGATCAAATAACTCAGACAGTAGGTTCCTCAGCCACACTGCCTCACAACTAGTCAAACAAGCTGCGACATACTCTGCTTCAACTGTACTCAATGCCACACAGGACTGCTTCCTACTAAACCAAGAGATCATACTAGATCCCATACTGAAGTAGCACCCCGAAGTGCTCTTCCGATCAATGGAACTTCCTGCCCAATCTGAATCAACATAACCCTCCATGTTAAACTTTTGATTCGCATCATACTTGAGCCCATAATCAACCGTACCCTTTAGGTACCTTAGAATATGCTTTACAGCAATCAGATGAACACCTCTGGGATCTGTCAGGAACAGGCTCAATGTGTTCACTACAAAGCAAATATCTGGTCACGTGTTCGTTAGGTACATAAAGGACCCAATCATCTGACGATACACAGTAACATCAACCAAATCAGATGAAGCATCACATAGAAGCTTCAGGTTCAATGCCATAGGTGTGGCCATGGCCTTCCATTCCATCATCCTGAACCTCTTCAGGATCTCTACTGCATACTTCCCTTGTCCAAGGAAGATTCCATCTGCACTCTGCCACACCTCCATGCCTAGAAAGTAGTGCATCATCCCCAAGTCCTTCATCCCGAACTCGACAGAAAGCTTCCTCTTCGTGTCGACAATCAATCTATCATAACCTATAACAAACAGGTCAACCACACATAAGAGTAGTATCACTGGATTGCCTTCCTCAACCTTCTAGTAAAGGTTGGAATCCACTTTACTCTTGGTAAATCCCAAATTGGATAGAAAGTTTTCTATCCTACCATACCAAGTCCTAGGAGCTTGCTTCAAGCCATACAAGGCTTTATTCAACTTGCATACATATGACTCTCTGTCCTATGTCTCAAAACCAAGTGGCTTCTCCACATACACTTCCTTCTCAACTACACCATTCAAGAAAGCTGTATTGACATCCATCTGGTGTATCTTCCATTTCTACACTGTATCTAGATCAAGTACTGATCTAATGGAAGTGTATCTAGCTACAGGAGCAAAAGTCTCTTCATAGTCTATCCCTCTTTCTAGGAGAAGACACGAGCTACAAACCTCACTACCATCTGCAGCATGCTTGATCTTATAGATCCACTTGGAAGTCACAACATACTTCCCTTCAGGTCTTGGGATTGCATCCCAAACATCATTCTTCATGATCGACTGGTACTCCTCAATCATGGCATTCTTCCTGAATCCTGGGAACTTCAATATCTTCAATATCTTCAATCGATAACTTTGTTGCTAAACAAATGTTGTCGTCCGTCTTTTGTAGGTGATGGTATATGATCTTTCCTGCAAAACAAGTTAAATTGCATAATTAGAAAACATCTCATAGTTTTCAGAATAAATTATTACACATAAATAAATATGTCATACAGTCATGCAATTATCTTAGCAAATGCTTCAATACAACATTTATCCATATCCCGTAACTTTCTAGATGTCTTCCAATATCTACCAGAACATTGTTAAGAGTGTGCACAACTCCCAACATGTCAGCAAAGAGGTTTAATTCTAGATAAGTAGTAATGGAATGTTGTTCAGTGCCATAGGCCACTTACCCATCACATGCATATTAGTAGTATACTGTTCATTAATTCAATTATTCTAATATGCATAATACACACCCTAAGTCTAGGAACACAAGCATATACATCATTGAACAATATTATTTAAACAAACAAATATGAAAGAAATGACAATTCAAATACTTATCTTTGTTTGGTTTGTAGGGTGGACTCCCTCTCAATATTTGCTTCCTTGCAGGAACTACTGGAGTGTGCTCCCTCTTGATCTTTGCTTCCTGGATTACCTGTCTTTGAACTTATATCCATCCTCGATCACTTATGCATACTTACTAGTATCATCATTGTGTTATCCTCGAGGTCTCATACATTCATTAGTATAATCTCAATACTATCAAAACACAATAATCTTAAACATGTATAGTCATGATAATTTCAAACACAGATAATAAACATTAGTATTCAAGGTTTCAGGGAATACTTCTTTTACTCATGCATATTCTTATTTGACCAAAGGACTTTTCTGGTTAGTCATATCATCAATCAAGGTAAGAGACATAATATGCATAAACCCTTGATTACTTACATTTCTAACTTCATGAATAATCATTATCAACCATACAACAGTATAAGATCCTAACACAAGGTAGGATTCTAACTTGATATAGGAAAAACATACCTGGTTATCATATTTGCTAGTTATGTCTAGCAATGTCTTCTTGTTCTCTTCAATGACTTGTGCTAGTAACCTGCATATCTCATGGGTTAAGTATTGTAGAACCAAATTATACATACCTCGTTAGTAGAGCCTCTATGTGATCTATGACAATGGATGAATCTTTGTCTTCATGTCAACATGGTCATATGTTCTTGAACTAGAACATGATTTGTCTTTCTTGATGTACCTTTCATGTTATCTGACAACATCAACCTCATACAACACCACGATGCATTAGTACAATCATAAGTGTCAAAACCCTAATCAATGCATATCTTCATTCATAATTTTATTAAGGTGATACGACAAGTCTAAAGTTAATCAAGATTGTACTAACCTTAATGAAGACAAACATACCATAAACTTAATCATGAACAGATCTCGAAACATACATGGATAAGTCATACATGTCAAGATTGCTTATAATCTTCTTATGTAAGGCCTTAGCCTCATCTCCCTCTGAAACTGGAACTTCTTCACTTATGCAGGAGACCAATCCATTCTCTTTTAGGATTAACCCAATCCACTTGATTTGCATAAATTGGATCTAGAGCTAGATTAGGGATTGTTAGGGAAACCCTAAAAATTCAAACTTTGAATTTCAAACTTATGAAAGGTTAGAAAGATGCACCTTGATGAGCTGATCAACCTAGTATACTCAGAATTTGAAAACTGCAAAGTTTCACCCCTCAAATTTGATTTTCAATCTTTACGATTCACTAGGGAGGACCCTGAATTAGGGTTTGAGTTTCCTATAGCTTCACCCAACCAAAAGGTTTGATCCAAATCTCTGAAATTTGATTTTCTTGATTAGCTTCCAGTCATGGTCACATAATTCAAAATTTCCAACTTTTGTAGAAGCCCTAATTTTCCACTTTTTCGATCAAAGTTCCGAAGTAGGGTTTGATCAAGCCCAACCTTCTTCCTAACCAAAAAATTTGATCCTGGTCTCTAAATTTTGATTTTGATGAGGATCATCCAGCCGTGGTCTCTGATACAAAAATTCCATCATTCTCTGAAACCCTAAATTCCCGGAGCCATGAATGAAGGTGCTCAAACTCCAATTCTGTTTTGACAAAAATATGCACCTGATTGTTTCTGGTGTAACTCTACAATTTTAGATCTACAGGGTTTGAAAATTTGGCCTTTGGTATCTTGACCTATTATCTTTCCAATCCCACAGGTATAACCTCAAGTGGATTCACTGAGAGAGATTTATGCCAAGTGTCGCAACGTCACTTGTTTATGGGATAAAACAGGAGAGCAAACTTGTACGGAGTGCCACGTGTCACTTGTTCAAATTCAACCTCTAAAAACTTTACCTGAGAAACTACAGTCCGTCCCCTACTTGTCACATTTTACAAAATTTCATTTGGAGCTTCCTATCCCAAGTTGTGACCTTTTTTCCTAGGTCACCTGTTTATGACTAACATTTGGAAGAGGAAAACATCCTAGATTGTACAAATCATAAAACACAAAGTACAATGAATTATAAGTTGTGCTTCAGAAAAAAAGGTACATGTGGATCTTATCTTCAACCTGTAAGATTTTTAGATCCTGAAACGCCACCAAAATGGATTTATAGCGAAAGTTCTACGATGACTGGTTTTTGCTTTATCAAGCCCTAGCTTCATAAGTGCAACAAGTGTCATAAATGCCATACCATGCATCCTCCTCTTCTCTCACTAATGCAAATTGAGTGAACAATAGAATGTGTAAAATGAGAGAGACACACTCTTTATTTATACACTACATCACTTGACCTTTACTCAACTAGGTCGGCCCTAACTTAACCACATAACATAATGTTGACTGGACCGACCCCTAATAGGGTGGTCTAATAACCCTTTGACCCACATGACTCATACAGGGCTGACCACAACAAGGTGGTCTAATAACCCATCAAGTACATGTAACTTTGGCATGTATTTCATCTATGTATTTCATATATATATTTATTGTACCCTTATAAGAGATGTGTTATTCCTCTATAAGGAATTGTTGTCATGTGGATTGACAAGTGTCACAAGTGTGTGTACTTGCCGATGGGTTATTAGACCACCATGTGTGGGGTCAGCCCTGAAATATATATTATATTGTGGATGTATCTAGATAGACAAGTCAGCCCCATAGTGTAACTGGTCAAACAGGTTAGTATAAATAGAGATCGGGAGATCTCTATTTTGATCATTCGGAGAGTCACACTTCTCTCACTCAGAAAGTGGCGCACTAGTGAGGAGGAGGATCATCTGCTACTAGGAGACTATCTCAAGTGTATTTTGGTTGTACTTTGGTTGAGCCATTTCTCTCTCTATCTCTGAGGAAGTTGTGGGGTTTTTCACCTTAGGGTTTTCCCCACGGAAACTCTGTGTCTCTTGTCTCTCATGCTTTTGATTCTTGTGATGCTTGTGATGCTTATTGTGATTGTTATGCATTGATATATTGTATATGTTATTCTCTCTGTAAAGATCCAAGAGTATTGTGAATTAATGCTCAAAATTTAACATGGTATCAGAGCTAACCTAAGAAGAAGACATTTTGCAGTGGCGAAAACTTGAGTTTCTTGTTTATTGGGTTTCTCTCCACAGTTTTTGGAAACACAGTATAGTAGATTGACTCTACTCATCAAGGAGAATCTATCTGTCCAATAAGAATTCAATTCTGAGCATTTTCAGATTTGGCCCTAAACATTAGGGTTTCCACAAAAATAGGAATTTCTGAAATCTGAAGACATAGCTAGAAGCTCCTTTCAAAAATCGAAGTTTAGAGCTCTGGATCGAGATTTTTGGCTGGGTAGATCTCCAGGAACTAATTCAAGGCTCTCCCTAGTGAACCCGGGAGGACAAAAAAGAAAATATGAAGGGTAAAGCTTTGCTGATCTCAAATTCTGAATACACCAGGCTGATGAGCTCATCAAGGCGCATCTTTATATCCTTTCAGAAAGTTGAAATTCACATTTTGAATTTTTAGGGTTTTTTCAACAAACCCTAATCTGGGACCAGATCCAGTTTTCAGCATTTCAAGTGGTAAGACCTAAATCTTTTCTATTTCCATTTGAATTACTCTTTAAAATGTCTCACCACACCAAGCTTGAGGATAAGCTTGAAGGGGATGATAAATTCCGAGCTTGGAAGTATAGGATTGGGTTAATCCTGGAAGAGAATGAGTTGGACTCATATATAAAAGAAGACATCCCTATCCCAGAGGATGAAGAGGCTAAAGTATTATATAAGAAGAACTTGGTCAAGGCAAAGAGAATCATTGTTGATTCTATCAAAGACCATCTCATACCCCATGTGTCTTCTCTAAAGACACCCAAAGAGATGTTTGACTCTTTGACCAAGCTATTTGAAGGAAAGAACATAAATGAGAAGATGACCCTGCGGAACCAATTGAAAGGAGTAAAGTTTCAGAATGAAAAAACCATTCAATATTATTTTTCAAGGGTCTCCCAGATCAAGGAACAACTAGAAGCAGTGGATGAAATGGTGGAGAATGGTGAAGTTGTCATGACCACTATGAATGGCTTACCTAGGTCATGGGACTCCTTCATTCAAGGAATTTGTGCAAGAAAGAAGTTGATTTCCTTCAGTAGACTACGGGAAGAATTCTCACAAGAAGAATCAAGGCTTGTGGCATGAGAAGAAAATATGGGGAATGAAGATCAAGCTCTCACAGCTCACACGAAGAAAGGGAAGTCCAAGAGAGAGCCATCTCACTCCAAGAAATCTTCACATCACTTCAAAGAAAGAAGAATATGCTTCACCTGTAATGAGAAAGGACATATTGCCATAAATTGTCCCAAGAACAAGAAGGACAACAACAACTTCAACAAGAAGAAGAAGGGCAGCAAAAGAAGGTTTCATGCTCATGATACCGAGGATGATGAACCACCCAAGAAGAAGGCTAGGGCAGAAAGTGATGATAGTAATGATGACTCATCAAGTGAAGAAGAGTATGTTCTGATCTATGCCCTCACGGGTACTATCTCCCATGGTTGTAATGATTGGTTAATTGACAGTGGGGCTTCCAAACACATGACTGGGTTTAAGGAATCTTTTGTGAACCTATCTGAGCATGAATCACCCCATAAGGTGAAACTTGGGGATGATTATCAATACCCAATCAAAGGATGTGGTGAAGCCTCCTACAACCTAGATTCTAGAAAATATTTGAAGATGAAAGAAGTCCTTTATGTACTTGGGCTCAAGAAGAACTTAATCTCCATCTCTGCATTGGATGCAAAAGGTATGAGGGTTGCATTTGTGGATGGCCAAGTCCTAATGTGGCCAAAGGGAAAGACCATAGATGATGCAATAGTGATTGGACAGCAAGAGGGAGGTTTGTATAAATTGAAGGGACAACCTGAACATGCCATGGTGCATGAATATATGGAGCCAAGTGAACTTTGGCACATAAGACTTGCTCATATGCACTATAGGGCACTTCCAATTGCAAGCAAGGATGTAGAGGGTCTTCCTGAAATCAAGACCAAACATGAAGGTGTTTACAAAGGACGTGCAAAAGGTAAGAACATTAAGAAGGCTTTGCCAAGCAGTGAAAGCAAGGCAAACGATATCTTGGAAATCATCCACTCAGATGTATGTGGTCCTATGTCATCTAGTTCTCTAAGTGGGTATGTTTACTATGTCTCATTTATTGATGACTTCTCCAGGAAGACTTGGGTATACTTCTTGAAGAACAAAGATGAGGTGTTTGATAAGTTCAAGGAATTCAAAACCTTGATGGAGAATCAAACTGACAAGAAGATCAAAACATTCAGATCCGACAATGGTGGAGAATTCACCTCAGGTGACTTCAAGAAGCTTTGCAGTGATTCAGGGATTAAGAGGGAGTTGACCGCTCCTTACAATCCACAACATAATGGAGTTGCATAAAGGAAGAACAGAACAATCATGGAAGCAGCAAGAGCAATGCTACATGACCAGGATCTACCTATGCATCTATGGGTAGAAGTAGCTAGAACAACTGTATATGTGCAGAACAAAACACCCCACAAGATATTGGACAACAAGACACCAGAAGAGGTCTTTTCTGGTAAGAAACCTGAAGTCAGCCATCTCAGAATATTTGGTTGTCCAGTATTCACTCATGTCCCAAAGAAAAAAAGGACCAAACTAGATCCTGCAGGAAAGAAGGGTATCTTTGTGGCTTACAGTGAAAGCTCGAAGGCTTACAGAATACACTTTCCAGGGTTCAAGAAGATTGATGTCAGTAGGGATGTGACATTTGATGAAAACTCAGCATTCATCAAATCAAGGAAGGCATCTATCGAAGTTTATGAAGAACCTAAGGAAACTAGATTTCAAGACACTACCATGACTGAAGCAATTCCAGAAGTCGTTCGTGAGTTTGAAGATCCGCAAGAACCTATAGATCCACCCCGTGAGGATAACGCTCACAAGAGGAAACCTGCATCGGCTAGAGAGCTCATTCAAGATGCAGAAAGATTTGGCATTCCAGAAGAAGAACACAGAGCAAAGAAGAGAACCGGATCACATTCCAGCTATGTTGCTTTACTCTGTGACATTATGAACAAAGAACCTTCCAGTTACGAAGAAGCAGTGGAAAAGAAATAATGGAAGGATGCCATGGTTGAGGAATACCAATCAATAATGAAGAATGATGTTTGGGATGTTGTTCCAAGACTTAAATAGAATTCTGTTGTGACTTCCAAATGGATCTACAAAATCAAGCATGCTGTAGATGGCAGTGTAGAGAAATACAAGGAAAGATTCGTAGATCATGGCTTCTCTCAGAAAGAGGGAATAGATTATGAAGAAACGTTTGCACTTGTAGCCAGGTATACTTCCATCAGAACAGTACTTTCCCTCGCTGCAGCAATGAAATGGAAAATACACCAGATGGATGTCAAGACTGCTTTCTTGAATGGTGTAGTTGAAGAAGAAGTATATGTGGAGCAGCCACTCAGTTTCAAAATACATGACAGAGAGTCATATGTGTGCAGATTGAAGAAAGCCTTGTATGGCTTAAAGCAAGCTCCCATAACTTGGTATGGTAGGATGGACAGTTTCCTATCTAGTTTGGGCTTTACCAAGACAAAAGCGGATTCCAACCTTTACTACAAGGTTGAAGAAGGGAATCCTATGATTCTACTCCTATATGTGGATGACTTATCTGTAACAGGAGATGACAGATTGATTGCAGATAGTAAGAGGAAGCTTGCTGCTAAGTTCGATATGAAAGATTTGGGAATGATGCATTATTTCCTAGATATGGAGGTGTGGCAGAGTGCAGGTGGGATCTTCCTTGGTCAAGGGAAGTACACAGTAGATATCCTAAAGAGATTCGGGATGATGGATTGCAAGGCCATGGCCACACCTATGGCATCGAATCTGAAGCTTCTATGTAATGCTTCATCTGAACCGGTTGATGTCTCTATGTGTCGTCAGATGATTGGGGATTGGGTCCTTGATGTACCTGACGAACACGAGACCATATATTTGTTTTGCTGTGAACACATTGAGCCAGTTCCTAACGGATCCGAGGAGTGTTCACCTAGTTGCTGTAAAGCATGTTTTGAGGTACCTGAAGGGTACAGTGGATTTTGGGCTCAAGTATGAAGCAAATAAAAAGTTTAACTTGCAGGGTTATGTTGATTCAGATTGGGCTGGCAGTGCTGCAGATAGGAAGAACACATCTGGATGCTGCTTTAGTATGGGATCAGGTGTGATCTCTTGGTTTAGCAGGAAGCAGTCCTGTGTAGCATGAGTACAGTTGAGGCAGGGTACGTTGCATCCTGTTCAACTAGTTGTGAGACAGTATGGCTACAGAAGCTACTGTCTGAGTTATTTGATCTCCCATTGGATGCTACTGGTATCTTCTGCGATAACCAGAGTTGTGTGAATCTATCTGAGAACCCAGTGTTTCATGACAGGTCGAAACACATAGAGATCAAATATCACTATATCAGGGATATGGTGCAGAGAGGAGCTGTGAAGCTCCTGTATGTTGTGACGGATGAGCAGATTGCAGATGTGCTGACGAAGCCACTAGCCAGGGTGAAGTTCGAGTACTTTAGGGAGAGGCTTGGTGTTCTTCAGATCGAGGACACTTCGAGGAAGAAGTGATGGACACATTTGCTGAAGCCATTCCAAGCATGCTGGAAGGAGGATCCTTCACATGGATATGGATGTAAGCACTGGATGATGTTCTAGTTTTTTCTTTGTATGATCAGTTGGATCATTTATATGTATATGTATGTACGCATCATGTTGGATGTTGGATATGATCCGTTGGATCATTTATATGTATGTACGCATCTTGTTGGATGATGGATATGATCAGTTGGATCATTTATATGTATGTACGCATCATGTTGGATGCTGGATATGATCAGTTGGATCATTTGTATGTATTTTGTATATGCATCATGTTGGATGCTTGGACCATGTATCTGTACATGTATAAGGTGGATACATTGTATGATTAGGTAGATCATGTATATTGATATGTATGATCAGGTAGATCATGTATGATGGATACATTGTGTGGATCATGTATCTATGTATCAGGTGGATACACTATGTATGATGATATGTATCAGGTAGATACTTGGTGTGCATCAGATGGATGCATTTTATGATTAGGGTGATCGTGGATGACGAGCTTCTCCAGATGACATGCAGCAGGATGTTGTAGTGATGATGATTAGGATGGTCATGTGTACATCAGGATGATGTATGGTGAGTATCAGATGATACTTCGTGGCCATGGATCAGGTTGTGCAGATGATCATGTCTGGGAGATCCTATAGGTCGGAGTTGTGTACCCATAACAGCCTGGGATTCTCTTTCAAGACATTGCTCTGGGAGGACATGTAATTTGTGCCCTGGGAGATATTCAGGTCAGAGTTGTGTACCTGTAACATCCTGAGATGCTCTTGCGAGGTTTTGTCCTATGGCATGTAATTTGCTCCTGGGAGATCTGGACAGGATGAAAAAGGCCTCAGATGCTTCAGCCAGGTTTTGTGGTGGACCACATGTAATGTTCTCTTGGGAGATCCGACAGGTAGAGCTGTGTGCTCGTAACAGCCTGGGATGATTCAGCTAGGTTTTGTGGTGAGAGTACATGTAATGTGCTCCTGGGAGATCCGACAGGTAGAGGTGTGTGCTCGTAACATCCTGGGATGCTTCAGCCAGGTTTTGTGATGGGTCACTTGTAATGTGCTACTGGGAGATCCGATAGGTAGAGCTGTGTGCTCGTAATAGCCTGGGATGCTGTAGCCAGGTTTTGTGATGCACGTAATAAGTCCTGAGGATTCCACAGCATGGCCAGTGATGATGAAGACCTACAGGTGGTGGGCCTACATCCAGTATGAAAAAGGACTGGCTCTGTAGAGATTCCTATGACGAGTAGAGTCAGAGATTGGTTGAGATAGCAGCAGCAGTGATGATGATTATGACGATACATCGATGACGATGATCCCGAGAAGAAGACTTGTCTAGCAGAACTATGTCGAGAAATACCTTCCTAGTTAAGAGGGAGTGTTGATGTATATGTAACTTCGGAATGTATTTCATCTATGTATTTCATATATATATTTATTGTACCCTTATAAGAGATGTGTTATTCCTCTATAAGGAAGTGTCGTCATGTGGATTGACAAGTGTCGCAAGTGTGTGTACTTGCCGATGGGTTATTAGACCACCATGTGTGGGGTTGGCCCTGAAATATATATTATATTGTGGATGTATCTAGATAGACAAGTCAGCCCCATAGTGTAACTGGGAAAACAGGTTAGTATAAATAGAGATTGGGAGATCTCTATTTTGATCATTCGAAAAGTCACACTTCTCTCACTCAGAAAGTGGCGCACTAGTGAGGAGGAGGATCATCTGCTACTAGGAGACTATCTCAAGTGTATTTTGGTTGTACTTTGGTTAAGCCATTGCTCTCTCTATCTCTGAGGAAGTTGTGGGGTTTTTCACCTTAGGGTTTTCCCTACGAAAACTCTGTGTCTCTTGTCTCTCATGCTTTTGATTCTTTCGATGCTTGTCATGCTTATTGTGATTGTTATGCATTGATATATTGTATATGTTATTCTCTCTGTAAAGATCCAAGAGTATTGTGAATTAATGCTCAAAATTTAACATTGAAAAGGTGCTCTTAGAGATCCCACAACTCTTCGACCTCCAGCCTAGACATCTCGCCCAATAAGGCTTGTGACTTTAAAATCGGAGATGGAGCCCACATCACAAATTGGAACAACTGCAAGGGATTCTGTTGTTGAAGGTTTAACGTCGGCATTTGTAGGAGTTGATGTGGGATTGGTTCGAGAGAGGGCTCAAGCAACTATTCGTCAAAATGTTATTTACAAAACACATGATGAGTTAGATGAAATGAGCATTGAAGATCTTAGGGCTTATGCTAAGGTTTGTCGCGATACAACTTCAAATGTCTTATCCCATGACACATCGAGTATAGGAGAGGTTTGTTGTTTATGTACCTACAATCTATTTAATTGTTTTATTCATTTTGAATTGAACTTTTTGTTACATTATATCTATGAAATTATGTATTTTTTTATATATAGTAAAAAATATTGTAGGGACCCCCATTTCGGGTTTCCAAAAAAAAAACTTCCACGAAATTTGAACATACAAATATAATTAATTTGATAACTTCCAGTACAATTTTTTAGAAGAAGATATAAAGGCCATAGATCTAGTTCTATCTAATGCAGTACATGAATGTCAATAAATAAAACTATATACCCAATAGTTAGCAAAATAAATAAACTAAATACTTCAAACTTGTTTTCGACAGTTGGGCCAGTGAATCGATGGAGTCCTCGAAGTGGTTTCCGCACGATCCAAACCAATTTCCTGACAAAGTACTGAGTGACCCCTCAGTTGATCTCCCTACCGTATCGGGGTTACTCTCCTTCACCCTAAACCCCCGAGCTAATGGGTTCGTAAGAACGCACATGCTAGCCTCCCGAAAGGATCTTCCAATCCCCGTTTCAGCTAATCCCAACTCCAAGGATCATAACATAATCCGAGATTATGATGACCATCCAACACTAGGGAGCAAGAGATGTCTTTCTCTCCTTCTCCTCCCTCATTATATAGCAAAAGCCTGTGTGCCATGTGTCTATCCATGCACATATTTAATTTAATTAATATTTTAATTTCCAATATTCTCAAACACATGTGCCTTCTTAATGTCTTTAATGTGCACCTAAATGTTGAGATATTGTAACTTCAAAGAATATTATATTTGTACTTTATTATTCCGGAGATGATTCATTCCTCAGTGAAGATCTTATTGTATATCCGGAGATGTTTATTCCTCCGTCGGAATGTGGTAACTCGGGTTATTAGACTTCCCTAGTGGGGGTCGGCCCTAAATGTGTTATGTGGGTCAAAGGGTTATTAGACCACCCTAGAGGGGTCGGCCCAGTCAGTTATAATGGGGTATTTAACCTAATGGTTAAATACGAGCCTACATGTACTTGTGTAAAATACATATCAGAGTAGTGTATAAATAGAGGAGGTGTGTTCCTCATTACACACACTCACTCACTTGAGAAAGGCGCATTTGTGGATGAGAGGTCTGCTATGGAGGAGAAGGAGCTTATGCTCAGGGTTTGCATCTTTGTATATTGCTGGTCATCTATATTGAGGAAGCTTTGCTGGGTTTTCTACCCCATGAGGGTTTCCCAGGATAAATCTCTGTCTCTTGTGTTTATGCTATGCTTGTTGTTTCTTCAGTGATCCTGTATATGCTATTATTGTGAAATGGAATGTAATGCTACTATTTTCTGTCTTAGCATATTGAATTTTAACATGGTATCAGAGCTGACCTGAAGGAAGACAAGGTATGGCACTAAAGACACTTGCTTTACTTAGGACAATTTGAAGGTTAGGGTTTTACATAGCAAAAACCAGTCATCGTAGCACTTTCGCTATAAATCCGTTTTGGCAAAGTTTTCGGATCTGAAATTGTTACAGGACGAAGCTAAAATCTCCAGGTACCTTGTGTCAAAAGGACAAACTCTAATTCGTTGTACTTTGTGATTTATGATCTGTACAATATAGGGTTTCTGCCTCTTCCAGATCTGAGTCAAAATCAGGTGACCTTGGGAAAAAGGTCATATCTTGGGCTAGGAAGCTCCAAATGAAATTTCGTAAAAAGTGACAGGTAGTACACAGTCTGCACTATCTCAGAAAACGTTTTCAGAGGCCGAAGTTGAACCAGTGACACGTGGCACTCCGTACAAGTGCGCTCTCCTGTATTATCCCATAAACAGGTCACGTTGCGACACTTGGCATAACTCTCTCTCAGAAAATCCAATTGAGGTCAGACCTGTCAGGATGGAAAGATAACAGGACGAGCTATCTCAAAAAACGTTTTCAGAGGCCGAAGGTCAAACAGTGACACGTGGCACGCTGTACAAGTTCGCTCTCCTGTATTTTCCCAAAACAGGTCACGTTGCGACATTTGGCATAACTCTCTCTCAGAGAATCCAATTGAGGTCAGACCTGTCAGGATGGAAAGATAACAGGTCAGGCTATCTCAGGAAACTTTTTCAGACCCTTTGGATCAAAAATTTCAGAGTTACACCAGAAACAATCAGGTACATATTTCTGTCAAAACATAATTATTTTTTTTGGTACTTTCATTCATGACTTCCGGAATTTAGGGCTTTGGAGAAAGTTGAAATTTTTGTAATCGGAGACCACGGCTGGATGCTACTCATCAGAATAGAAATTTAGTGACCAAGATCAGAATTTTTGGTTGGGCAGAAGGCCGGGCTTGATTAGACCCTAGTTCGGGACTTTGATCAGAAAAGCGGAAAATTAGGGCTTCTGTAAAAATGGGAATTTTTGAAATCTGTGACCACGGCTGGAAGCTCCTCAGAAAAATAGAAGCTTAGAGCTTTGGATCAAACTTTTTGATGGGGAAAAAGAGTGGGATTCATCAAACCCCAGTTCAGGGTCACGTCCAGTGAATCCGAAAGTTTCAAAGGCAAAATTGAGGAGTAAAACTTTGCAGTTTTCAAATTCTGAATATATCAGTTTGATGAGCTCATCAAGGCGCATATCTCTATCCTTTCGGAAGTTTGAAATTCAAAGTTTGAATTTTTGGGGTTTCTCTGACAAACCCATATCCAGCTCCAGGTCCAGTTCTTGCAAATCAAGTGGATAGGGTTAATCCTAGAAGAAGATGGATTGGTCACCTACATAAGTGAAGGAGTTCATGTTTCAGAGGGAGATGAGGCTAAGGCTTTACATAAGGAGATTACAAGCGATCTCGATAGGTATGACTCATCGAGGTATGTTTTGAGATTTGTTCATGATTAAGTTTATGGTATGTTTGTCTTCATGTTATTACAGTTAGTACAATCTTGATTTTAGATTTGTTGTATCACCTTAACAAAATTATGAATGCATGATAGAAGATATTCATTGGTTAGGGTGTTGACACTTATGATTGTACTAATGCATTATGGTGTTGTGTGAGGTTGAGGTTGTCTGCTAACAAGATACAGGTACATCACAAAAGACAAATCAGGATCCATGACCATGAAAACATGAAGACAAAGACTCATCCATAATCTTTGTTCTACTTACAAGGTATGTATGACTTTGTTATATTATGCTTAACCTATGAGACATGCAGGTTCTAGCTCAGGATCTCTAAATCATTGAAGAGATTGTTTAGGTATGTTGTACATAACCAAGTAGGTATACTAATCCAGGTATGTTTCCCATGAATCTTACCTTGTGTTAGGATCCCTTATATAAGTATACTTGGAATGATTGGTTATGCTTATTCATAAAGTTAGTAATCAAGGGATTATGCATATTATATCTTTTATCAATGATATGAATGAGTAAAAGAAGACTTCCCTGAAATCTTGAATACTAATGTTTATTAACTATAATCATGACTATACGTTTTCAAGATTATTTAGTTTTGATAGCATTTAGAATATACTAATGAATGTATGTTTGTGTATGAGATCATGAGGATGACTCTTGAGCATGCACAGTGGTACAGAATGAATAGAAGTTCAAAAGACATACAGAAGATCAAGCGGGAGGCAGCCACACAAACATAAAAGATAAGTATTTGAGTTGCTATTTGAAATAGTAATGATATTGCCTGCATGCATATTTATATTCCTAGAATATATAATGCTGAGTGTAAACATTCATATAGCATTGAACAGTATACAACTAATATGCATATGTTTGGACAAACATTCCATTGTTGCTTGTCTAGAATGAAACCTCCTTGCCGACATGCTGAGAGTTGTGCACACTCTCGATAGTATGTTCTGGTAGAGATGGAAGGCATCTAGATAGCCACTGTATGCATACAGGATATGGGAAAGTGTTGTGCCAAAGTATTGGTCAAAATAGTTGCATCACTATGTAAATGATATCTGTATGCATAATGGGTTATCTTTTGATGATTATGAAGTATTACTAATCATGTACTCAATTTTGATTTGTAGGAAAGGTCATGAAGAATGATGGACATCGTACAAGTGGTGGATGTTCAAACAAGAAGATTTACAAATCAAACAAAATATAGAAGGCTCATGGCTAGAAGATTCTCTTAGAAAGGGGAAGAGAATCACGACAAGATGTTTGCTCCAAGTATGGTGTAATTAAAGAAGAAGTATGAATCAGGTTCTGTATAGGTACCTAGAATCGATAATAATTTGATAAGCTTAATGATCACCATGGGTGATGTGGATCTCAACCCTTTGCTACAAGGTTGAATATGATACACATATGACATGGATGCAAGAAGGAACTCACCACAGAGTTCGAATGATATTGAGGCTCATATCAGTAGACCCATCTAACGAGAGATGGCACAGATAGATATGCAGAAGATCATTCAATGCAGAAATGAAAAATGAAAGATCTCAAATTGATGCTTTACTTCCTAGGTCTGGAAGTATGGCAAGGCTCAGAAGGAATATTTCTCAACCAGGGAAAGTATGATGAGAAATATGACTTGAGGTGTTGGAATGGCCACTCTTATGGATTCCAACTTGAAGCTGTTAGGGGATAACTCATCAGAGTTAGTGGATATAACTCTGTACAGTCAAATTATTGGGTCTTTGATAAATCTAACATATACTAGGTTAGATATATGCTTTGTTATGAACACCTTGAGTTAGTATCTAGTGGAAACTAGATGTGTTTACCTGATAGTTGCAAAGTATGTGATGAGGCACATGAAGGACTCGATAGAATTTGATCTATGCTATCTTGAAGATCATGACTTCAGATGGCTATTCAGATTCTGTTTGGGCAGGAAGTGTATCAGACAAGAAGAACGCATCGAGAGGATGTTATTGTCTGGGATTAGCCATGATCTCGTGGTTTAGCTGGAAGCAGTCTAGTGTGGCTCTCAGCACAAGCGGAATATATGGCTGCTTGCTCTGCTAGTTGTGAAGAAGTTTGGATTTAGGATTGTTTGACTTAGAGATAGAACCAACTGAGATCCTATGTGATAATTAGAGTTGTATCAAGATGACATAGAATCTAGTGTTCCATGATAAGTCAAAGAACATAGGGAACTAACAAGATATGACACAGAAAGGAACTCTAAAAGTTTGAATTTGTAACAGGTTACCATTGTACTAACCAAGCCTCTACGTCTAGTGAAGAAGTTACCAACCAAACCTCTGTCTCGAGTGAAGTTTGAATACTTCCGAGACAAGCTTGGTGTAGTTCAAAAGGACCCTCCTCGAAAGGGGGAGTAGTATAGTCACTACTGATGAGATTGTCTCATCAAACAACAAGGTCGTTGATGAGGTAACCTGTTCTCTACACCCAGTTACTTAGAAATATTTAGATTTAGGACTCTTATACTTAGAATACTTAGCTTTACTTATACATGCTTTTGATGATAGATGTATTAGTAAGAATACATGCTAGTTGTGATGTATACATGTTTTGATGTTTAATGTATTAGTAAGAATACATGCTAGTTGTGATGTATACATGTTTTGATGTTGATGATACATGTTGTGGTTATACATGTTTTGATGTTGATGATACATGTTATACATGTTTTGATGATGATGATACATGTTGTGGTTATACATGTCTTGATGTTGATGATACATGTCATATATGTTTTGATGTTGATGATACATGATGTGGTTATACATGTTTTGATGATGATGATACATGTTGTGGTTATACATGTCTTGATGTTGATGATACATGTCATATATGTTTTGATGTTGATGATACATGTTGTGGTTATACATTTTTTGATGATGATGATACATGTTGTGGTTTTACATGTTTTGATATTGATGATGCATGTTGAGGTGATACATGTTATGATGATGAGGATACATGTTCTTGATGAACATGTGAGGGGATTGGATCATCCCTGGACTTTCAAGTCCTAAAGAGAGCCGTAGACGTAAGGTCTCCGAGAATGAAGTCCTTAGTGGACAGTTGAGGGGATTGGATCATCCCTGGACTTTCAAGTCCTAAAGAGAGCCGTAGACGTAAGGTCTCCGAGAATGAAGTCCTTAGTGGACAGTTGAGGGGATTGGATCATCCCTGGACTTTCAGTCCTAAAGAGAGCCGTAGACGTGAGGTCTCCGAGAATGAAGTCCTTAGTGGACAGTTGAGGGGATTGGATCATCCCTGGACTTTCAGTCCTAAAGAGAGCCGTAGACGTGAGGTCTCCGAGAATGAAGTCCTTAGTGGACAGTTGAGGGGATTGGATCATCCCTGGACTTTCAGTCCTAAAGAGAGCCGTAGACGTGAGGTCTCCGAGAATGAAGTCCTTAGTGGACAGTTGAGGGGATTGGATCATCCCTGGACTTTCAGTCCTAAAGAGAGCCGTAGACGTGAGGTCTCCGAGAATGAAGTCCTTAGTGGACAGTTGAGGGGATTGGGATCATCCCTGGACTTTCAGTCCTAAAGAGAGCCGTAGACATAAGGTCTCCGAGAATGAAGTCCTTAGTGGACAGTTGAGGGGATTGGGATCATCCCTGGACTTTCAGTCCTAAAGAGAGCCGTAGACGTAAAGTCTCCGAGAATGAAGTCCTTAGTGGACAGTTGAGGGGATTGGGATCATCCCTGGACTTTCAGTCCTAAAGAGAGCCGTAGACGTATGTCTCCGATAATGAAGGGATTGGGATCATTCCTGGACTTCGGTCCGAAAGAAGAGCCGTAGACGTATGTCTCCGATAATGAAGGGATTGGGATCATTCCTGGACTTCGGTCCGAAAGAAGAGCCGTAGACGTATGTCTCCGATAATGAAGGGATTGGGATCATTCCTGGACTTCGGTCCGAAAGAAGAGCCGTAGACATATGTCTCCGATAATGAAGGGATTGGGATCATTCCTGGACTTCGGTCCGAAAGAAGAGCCGTAGACGTATGTCTCCGATAATGAAGGGATTGGGATCATTCCTGGACTTCGGTCCGAAAGAAGAGCCGTAGACGTATGTCTCCGATAATGAAGGGATTGGGATCATTCCTGGACTTCGGTCCGAAAGAAGAGCCGTAGACGTATGTCTCCGATAATGAAGGGATTGGATCATTCCTGGACTTAAGTCCGAAAGAAGAGCCGTAGACGTATGTCTTCGATAAAGATAGGACTGGATCGTCCCTGGACTTCGGTTCAAAAGGTACATGACTGGTTTACATCATTCCTTGATGATGCTGATGATCGTGTGATGACGATGCTGATGATCGTGAGATGATGATGCTGATGATCGTATGATGATGATGTTGATGATCATACGATGACGATGCTGCTGATCGTGTGATGACGATGCTGCTGATCGTGCGATGACGATGCTGCTAATCATGTGATGACGATACTGCTGATCGTGTGATGACGATGCTGCTGATCGTGTGATGACGATGCTGCTGATCATGTGATGACGATGCTGCTGATCATGTGATGACAATGTTGTTGATCGTGTGATGACGATGCTGCTGATCGTGTGATGACGATGCTACTGATCGTGTGATGACGATGCTGCTGATCGTGTGATGACGATGCTGCTGATCGTATGAAGACGATGCTAAAGATCGTGATGTTGATGATTGATGTTGACAGTGATGTTCCAGTAACTGCTTGAGTTACTGATGATGTTGAGAAAGCTTCCAGTGATTTATAGATGTATCATGTATGATGTTGATGACTCCTTGCTCGGGCAGATGCTGTTATAATATCCTTCTCGTTAAGGGGGAGTGTTGAGATATTGTAACTTCAAAGAATATTATATTTGTACTTTATTATTCCGGAGATGATTCATTCCTCAGTGAAGATCTTATTGTATATCCGGAGATGTTTATTCCTCCGTCGGAATGTGGTAACTCGGGTTATTAGACTTCCCTAGTGGGGGTCGGCCCTAAATGTGTTATGTGGGTCAAAGGGTTATTAGACCACCCTAGAGGGGTCGGCCCAGTCAGTTATAATGGGGTATTTAACCTAATGGTTAAATACGAGCCTACATGTACTTGTGTAAAATACATATCAGAGTAGTGTATAAATAGAGGAGGTGTGTTCCTCATTACACACACTCACTCACTTGAGAAAGGCGCATTTGTGGAGGAGAGGTCTGCTATGGAGGAGAAGGAGCTTATGCTCAGGGTTTGCATCTTTGTATATTGCTGGTCATCTATATTGAGGAAGCTTTGCTGGGTTTTCTACCCCATGAGGGTTTCCCAGGATAAATCTCTGTCTCTTGTGTTTATGCTATGCTTGTTGTTTCTTCAGTGATCCTGTATATGCTATTATTGTGAAATGGAATGTAATGCTGCTATTTTCTGTCTTAGCATATTGAATTTTAACACTAAATCCATAGATTAGTAGGAGTTAGGTGTAGAAGAGTTCTACTTCTCTTTTGGTTTTCATTTAGTTTACTTAACAATCTTTTAGTTAGACTTATTGCTTTCTACTTTTCTTTCTTTTCCTAATATTAAGATTGAATTAAAAGATGATTCCTTTTACTAAAAGTATAATCTATTATAAATTTCCTCTTTATAAAATAATTTAAATGAATAATAAAATTAATTAAAGCAAAATCTTGAATAATAATAAAAGAAAAACAATTCTTTTATTAATGACCTAATTCAATCTTTCTCAAAATAATGAAGTCAATTAAAATAGAATCTTTTATAGAATGATTTAAAATAATAAAATCCATAAAATTAAAATCTTTGAATAAAAATAATTCTCTTATTATTAATTTTTTTCAAACTGCATAATTAATCAAATTTAATACTGAATAAAATCAATCTCTTCAATTCTTTTTCAAGTTGATAAAATCAATTAAAATGAATAATTCAAATTAATGAAATCATTTAAAAATATTGAATAGAATTATTCAAATTAATAAAATAGAACAAAATGAAAATAGAGTATTTCTTAAATCTTATGTGAAATTTTCATTTATACCATTGATTAATTTTCTTCCTCTCGTTCTTGTCTAGGTACCTCTTCGGCGGGCCCTTCTGACAGTTTAATTTCTTCCTTCTTATGGGGAGTACTGCATAGCGACCAAGAACTATTATCGCGATCTCTAAACTACGCTCCTTGGAGACTAAGTGATGTTGAGGGATACGGCTCTCCTTATTGCGTGCTCCTCAACTCATCATACGCGACCAAATCATTATGGCCTTGACCGTACGACATACGCTTCCTCGGGTGAGTTTAAACGGCTTCACCTATGCGTGGATTGATAATCCAGGGTCGACAGTCAGTCGTCGTATCCCTATGTGTTCTTTCCATTCTTACGACCCCTATAGGTCAGTCGGTAAATCATCTTACCTGCCACTGCACACACACACAAGCGCACATTAGTAGCGCTGCACTATGAAATATTTCATCATCCATCATAATATCTGAGTTAGTCAAGCATATATTTCATTCATCCTTTTCTCTCAATCAGTAAATCATATCTATCATTCATCATTCTATCTCAATCAGTCGAGCATATGTAACATTCAGTCATCCTATCTCAATCAGTCAAGCATATCTAACATTTAGTCATTCTATCTCAATCAGTTGAGCATATGTAACATTCAGTCATCCTATCTCAATCAGTCGAGCATATTCAACATTCAGTCATTCCATCTCAATCAGTCGAGCATATCTAACATTTAGTCATTCTATCTCAATCAGTCGAGCATATCTAACATTTATTAAGTAAAGTAATAGTTTCTATAATTGTCGTTCAAGCATTTTCAAAGTAAATTCAAATGGTTCGTGTTTTATTTATCCGGTTAATTTCAAAACTAGTACTTTGTTATTCTAAACAATTAAGGTACCGAGGCGGGCATTACATACACCCCCCCTTATTGAAACATCATCCCGAATTTAAGTCTCATGTGCTTCCACGGTGAGTTTTCACTTCCTTTTCACATTCATTTCTTCAATATATCCACAATTGATAATAAAATTTCATTTCTTCTTTTCTACCCTCATATAAGTATAAGCCGCATAATTGGTAATATAACTAAATCGTACCTTTCGTAGTGTAGCAATCCCCACATCAGTTCTGTCTTGACTCATTCCTTGTAACCGGGATTGAAATCGTCTAGAACAAATTCTTTCCATTCAACAAAACTATAAGTATATCATTCACGAAAATCCTTTAAGCACCAACATATTTCAGCATAAGGGATAAAATCTTCAATTCCAACTTCTTCCTTTTCTATAATTGCATATAACTATCATATGTTTTAAAACAATGTCTGAATTTCAAAATAAGAATTTACCCCTTCCAATTCTGTTCTTCAATACATACCTTAACTATTACAAAACTAATCTTACATGCAACCTCTCTCTTCTCATATTCCAGAGTATAATTAAATGCTAGAGTGCCATTTACTTAGTATAGCTAAAAGTATAATCTCAGATTTTTATAAAAAAATTCATGTAAGGTTTTCTTCTCTTCCTAACTTAAGCACAGTTAAGATTCTATAATTCAAGTAATTTTAACTTCTCTCTTTTCACAATTCAAAGCTTGATTACAAACTAGTAGTGCATACCTGCGAAGCCATCGCCTTGATTTCAGAAAATAGGCATTTACAACCAATTGATAAAATTCTTGACACATAACCCATCATCAAAGTATATGAACCCTGAATATCATTCAATCTTGCATACTAGCAATTTTAGAGAAGAAGAATTCTAACCTGTTCGAGAAGCTGGAAATATTCTTGCCGAGGATGAAGAAGTAAAAACCGCAGCTCTGACTTTTCTATGTCGATCTTTATGTATCACCAACAAGCCCAAATGTAGGGTCTCTTCTCATGAGTAAGTGAAAAAAGATTTTTGTACTAATATCCTTCGTATCAAGTGTAGGTCATGAACTTAGTTTGGAAGACAATTATCACCATTAGTATTCGATCTTTTTATAAAGCCATAATTAGCATAACAATCATAGTCCATGATTTAGTTACTTTAACCCATAACTTCAAACAAATCATTTAATACACATATCATCTTCTCTTCCTTAGCTTACTGAAATCCATCTAAAGAATCATTCAGGTTTCCCATCTATAGATTCATAATCACCTTACGACATGGTTTTCAATTTAAAGATTGGTGTTTTCCTCAGAAGTGAATCCTTGAACAAAATCAAGTAATATTTTGGGATTCCTATCTAATCCATTCCCCTACCACAATGCCCAATGATTTTAACTTTTCATAGGTAATATGCTAGTTAAAGCATATGCAACTTAACCATAAGACACATCGATGCAAATGTAATTCTAATATAAGTACCATGGAGATTCTAACGATAGGAATCCTTAAAAGCAAGGTAATTCTCAACCCTGTGCATATTAAATATCATATAATAATACTTACATTCCAACTTTTAACATATAAAGTATTCAATGATATATAATAATACCTACATTTGAAATCATATCAAGTGTGAATGTATCTATGGTATAAGAACTCTTACATGTACTAAAAAATCTAATACTGTACATGTTGATAATACCTCATAAGATTTTGCATTCAAAAGTATGTAAAAATATAATGGGATTTCTAAATTCAATGAATTGAAATTCTAATCGTAAGAGAATGCAATGCAATTCCTAACTAAGTGCATATCTCCTAACTTGTGATAATATTTACCTTGAATCTACAATTCTCATATCTACCAGTAGATGACTTATAGGTTTCCCTTTTCTTATTGTCGCAAAGTATACATACTCCAAACATTCATAAAAGAGACACCTTCTACAAATTAAACATAATTTAAATACTTTCAATAACTCCTTTCTTTTCGTTTTCACTTCTCGAATGTAGTGCATACGAAAAATGTTCCTAGGTGTAATTTAATAAGACCCATCCTTTTCGTCGGAATTAATGTACAAAAATCCTAAGATCATTAAATAAGATGTAAGGTTTTTTGATGGACGTGGATATTGGCACTGCGATAATTTTGTTAATAATTGAACTATTTTTTCATTTTTTTGTAAGTTTAATATTTTAATTTTTTGAATTTAGTTTAAATTCTTTAAATAATTTATGAGATTCATAATTTTCTTTTATACATGTTGCAGTTTGGGTGTCTTCGAGGAAAAGGGGAATACCCCAGTGGAGGATAGTGGTGGAATTTCATTTAGAGAATGATTTTTATTGGTCTCTTTTTGTTTTCCCATACTACGATATTGCATATATCTGCATGTTGATACATATATTGTATCTCTTTTGGACGTCCTTGAACTTTATTTTTGGATTATATATGTACATTGATCTCACATGTTTAGGAACGTTTTTTTTTGGATTATATACATGTACATTGAACTTACATATTCTGTATTTGCTTTGAATGATCGAACTTTTTTGGGGGTTAATTACATAGAATACTTTGTGTGGTAAATGCTTCGAATATGATTTTGCATGATGTTCATGAATGTATGTATTATTAAATTTGTATGTACAAGTTACAATTTTCTTTCATAATGATAGTCAATTTTATATCTAGTTTAATGTTCAATCTTGAAATGGTTTTAAAAGATATTAGTACACATGTTTTAATGTTTAAAGTAATTTATTTTATGAATAATATAAAGTCCATGTGATTGTTGTTGGATCCTATCGTCACAAACTAGAATATTTTAGATAACTGTGCTGTAGAACAACACTATTTATCTGATATACCTTCTTTTCGTAATTTTCAGATTGCAAATTTTATGTAAAGTAGACATTAACTATTTTTTGTTTTAAATTAGTTCATAGAATATAGTGTTTTGCACTTTGCACTCCTAAATATTTCTTTATTGAATTTCAGTATATGCTAGCCTTAAGTTTTGATAGGTGCAATCTAAAGTTACAAGTTTTAAGATCTGTAGGATTTAATCGTTGAGTGCAGTTTTGTAGTATTGACAATTTTTGAGTGCATATATTTGAATTTTTGTGTGCAGATGTAAATTTTTTTGAAAATTTGTGAGTGTAGATGCAAAAAATATTGAGTAAAGGTTTCAACCCTCTTGGTTGTATTTTAATATATAATATTGGTTTCAACAATAAACTTGAATTTCATATAAATGATAACTGGAATCTTATATAAAAGATTCATACTTTCAATTTTTAACTAATTATTCATATGTTCAATGTTCAGGTACAACACTTTTGTAGTTGGTGAACTATAGATGCTGCTGAAATCATGGCAAATGGGGATTTAATGATTTTTTGTTTTTAATAATAAGCAACGATTTCAGAATTGTGAATCTTATGCTAAATTAGAGCAATGATTTTAGACAACAATTTGATGATTTTTTGTCGGTTTGTTGTAAATAACCATTGCTCTAATTTAGCATAAGCTTCACAATCTCGTAGTCCTTGTTTGTGATTAAAAATCAAATGATCGTTATCTCCATTTGACATGATTTCAGTTATGTGAACTTAACTAATTATGTTCAATTTCATCATCATATAAAATCAGATCTTCATATAATCTAGATCAAATGGAACTAAATTTTATCTACACAAGTGATATTGTCAAGAATTCAAAATAAGATCTTCATATAATCTAGATCAAATGGAACTAAATTCTATCTACATAAGTGATATTGTCAAGAATTCAAAATAAGATCTTCATATAATCTAGATCAAATGGAACTAAATTTTATCTACACAATTGATATTGTCAAGAATTCAAAATAAGATCTTCATATAATCTAGATCAAATGGAACTAAATTCTATATACCTAAGTGATATTATCCTTGTGCATCTATCATTTATTTAAAAACCATAAGTTAGCAAAGTTCCAAAAAATTCATAGATCATATTCATATGAACTGTTCATCCCACCACAAAGCCACTAATGGATCAAAAATAATAATTTCCCATTATTAAATACATTAGAGAATCATGAAATGGATTCATCACAATCCAAATCTTTTCATGAAATTACACATTAAAGACCACACATATTACCCTAAAATCCTTCAAATTCAATCAAGGTCAAATGGTTTTAACTATACAATCACATATCAAAATTGATAAGGATTCCAATTTAGGATTTCCTTCACACACTTAGATACCATAGATCCCTCAATATAATGGACTCAATTAGCTTAATCTAATACTTGTAAAATTACATTTGCATTCAACATTTCATAGTTGAAATATAACATTTTTCAACTTTTTCCAACTTTTATTAAAGTTCTAATTACCAAATAATTATATAATTGATTTCAATATGCTAAAATACAATCATTTAAACTCTTATTATAGTTCCCATTCAAGATCATAGTCATAGTTCTCAATATAAAAATATATGGTACACAACATTTGACATGCACGAAAACATCGATCAATTCATTTTCGATATAGTTAAAAACATCGCAATGGAATGTCGTCCTCAATTATTTGTTCATGGCCATATTTGGACAGTTTCCATTTTCTAGTTTTAATTTTTTTTTCGATTGAACTTGTACCAATTTGATTCAAGATGCACATACTAAATGATTGTATTGACAACTGTTGAAATATTGTAACTTCTAAGAATATTATATTTGTACTTTATTATTCCAGAGATGTTTCATTTCTCCGTGAAGACCTTATTGTATATCCAGAGATGTTTATTCCTCCGTCAGAATGTGGTAACTTGGGTTATTAGACTTCCCTACTGGGGATCAGCCTTATATGTGTTATGTGGGTCAAAGGGTTATTAGACCACCCTAGAGGGGTCGGCCCAGTTAGTTGGAATGGGGTGTTTAACCCAGTGGTTAAGTTGGGGCCGACCTAGTTAATGTAAAAGACAAGTTGGAGATGTGTATAAATAGAGGAGGTGTGTTCCTCATTTAAAACACACTACACTCACTTGTGAATAATGCATAGGTGAGGGTGAGGTCTACTATGGAAGAGAAGGAGCTCAAGGTTGTGGATTACATCTTTGTATTTGCTGGTCATCTATATCGAGGAAGCTTTGCTAGGTTTTCTTCCCCATGAGGGTTTTCCAGGATAAATTTGTGTCTCTTGTGTTTATGTTGTGCTTATTGTTCTTTCAGTGATCCCGTATATGCTATTATTGTGAAATGGAATGTAATGCTGATATTTGCTGTCTTAGAATATTGAATCTTAACATGGTATCAGACCTAACCTAAAGGAAGGCAATGTATGGCACTTACGACACTTGCTTTACTTGCGATAATTTGAAGGTTAGGGTTTTATATAGAAAAAACCAGTCATCGTGGAACTTTCACTATAAATCCATTTTGGAGAAGGTTCAAGATCTGGAAAGTTTACAGGTCGTAGATAACATCACCATGTAACTTGAGGCCAAAGGAAACCCTCAGATTTGTTGTACTTTGTGAGTTATGATTAGTACAAGTTAGGGTTTTGGCCTCTTCCAGATCTCAGTCATAATCAGGTGACCTAGGAAAAAAGGTCATAACTTGGGCTAGGAAGCTCCAAATGAAATTATTAAAAAGTGACAGGTAGTGCACGAACTGTGCTATGTTCGGAAATGTTTTTAGAGGCCGAAGTGGAACCAATGATACATGGCACTCCATACAAGTTCGTTCTCCTATTTTATCCCATAAACAAGTCACGTTGCGACACTTGGCATAACTCTCTCTTAAAGAATCCAATTGAGGTCAGATCTGTCGGGATGGAAAGATGACAGGTCAGGATACCGCAAATGTTTTTTTCAGACCCTTTGGATCAAAAAGTTCAGAGTTACGCCGGAAACAATCAAGTACATATTTGTGTCAAAACATAATTATTTTTTAGCACCTTCATTCATGGCTTCTGGAATTTAGGGTTTCAGAGAAAGTTGGAGTTTTTGTAATCGGAGTCCATGGCTGAATACTCCTCATAAAAATCAAAATTTAGAGACCAAGATCAAAACTTTTGGTTGGTCAGAAGAGTGGGCTTGATCAAACCCTAGTTCGGGATTTGGATCGAAAAGGTGAAAATTAGGGCTTCTGCAAAAGTTGGAATTTTTAAAGTTTATGACAACGGCTGGAAGCTCCTCAGAAAAATAAAAGTTTAGAGCTTTGGATTGAACCTTTTGATTGGGTAGAAGGGTGGGCTTCATCAAACCCTAGTTTGGGATCCTGTCAGAAGATCCAGAAGTTTCAAAGACAATCTTGAGGGTTCAAATTTTGGAGATTTCAAAATTGAAGTATGCTAGCTTGATCAGCTCAGCAAGGCACATCTTTCCATCCATTCAGAAGTGTGAAAGTCAAAATTTGAATTTTTTAGGGTTTCTCTGACAAACCCTAATCAAGCTCCAGATCCAGTTTTAGGGGGAGTTGAGGCTAAGGCCTTACATAAGAAGACTACAAGAAATCTCGACAGGTATGACATAAGGAGATATAGGTATGTCTTGAAATCTGATTCTTGATTAAGTTCATAATATGTTTGTCTTCATATTATTTAGGTTAGTACAATCTTGATTAATGTTACAATTGTCTTATCACCCTAATAAAATTATGAATGCATGTGAATGATAGAAGACATTCATTGATTAGGGTTATATGATTGTACTAATGCACTATGGTGTTGTATGAGGTTGATGTTGTCTACTAACAAGATACATGTACATCAAGAAAGACAAATCAAGTTCCATGACCATGATGACATGAAAAAAAAGACTCATCCATAATCCTTGATCATATAGAAGTTCTAATTACGAGGTATGTATGAATTTTTTCTACTATGCTTAACCTATGAGATATGCAGGTTCTAGCACATGATCTCTAAATCATTGAAGAGAACAAAAGAAGATATTGTTTGGGTATGTTAAGACATGACCAAGTTTGATAATCTAGGTATGTTTTCCTATATCAAGTTAGAATCCTACTTTGTTAGGATCTTAGGTAAGTATACCTGTGAATGAAATAATCATGACCATACATACTTAAGATTATTTAGAATTATAATGTTCTGATAATATTGAGATTATACTAATAAATGTATGTTTGTGTATGAGATCATAAGGATGACACTAGTGCACACTTGAGCATGCATAATGGTACATGATGGATAGAAGCTCATGACATGGAAGGGAAGTCGAGACCAAGAAGGATGCAACCTCACAAGACATAGAAAGATAAGTATTTGAATTAGTGAATAGTCTATGATATTGCTCGTAATAATTGTATGCATATTTGTATTCCTACAATATATCATGCTAAGTGTAAGTATTCATATCGCATTAAACAATATACTACTAATATGCATATGATTGGTAAGTTGGACAAACATTCCATTGTTGATTTCCTAGAATGAAACCTCTTTGCTGACATGCTGAGAGCTGTGCACGCTCTCGATAGTATGTTCTGGTAGAGATGGAAGGAATCTAGATAGCCACTGTATGCATACATGATATGGAAAAGTGTTGTGCCAAAGTATTGGTAAAGATAGTTCCATAACTATGTAAATCATATATGTATGCATAATAGGTTATCATGATTTGATGATTATGAAGTATTACTAATCATGTAATTAATTTTGATTTGTAGGAAAGATCATGAAGAATGATGAACACTGAACAAGTGATGGATGTTCAACAAGAAGATTTAAAAATCAAACATAATATAGAAGGTTCGTGGCTAGAAGATTCTCTTAGAAAGAGGAAGAGGATCATGATGAGATGTTTGCTCCAAGAGACCATTCTCTTAATGGTGTAATTGAAGAAGAGATGTGAATCAAGAAAACTCCCAGGATTTAATTGAAGAAATCTCTGTACAGGTACCCAGGATCAATAGTCATTTGATAAGCTTAATGATCACCATGGATGATGCGGATTTCAACCTTTGCTGCAAGGTTAAAGATGGTTTCTATATACACATGACATGGATGCAAGAAGGAAATCACCACAGAGTTAGAATGATCTTGAGTCTCATATCAGTAGACCCATCTGACGAGAGATGGCACATATAGATATGCAGAAGATCATTCAATGCAGAGTGTGAATGATGTTCAGTCACAGAGGAAGAATTGATAGCTTCTTGACAAGCTTGGGCTTTAACAAGAGTAAACTTGATCCTTACCTTTACCTTAAGGTTATGGATGATACTATGATTGTATGTGGATGATCTCTTTCTGATAGGGAATGAGAAACAAATCATGGAAAGCAAGAAGAAGCTAGCTATAGAGTTCAATGATGTCGGATTGATGCATTACCTCCTAGGACTGGAAGCATGAAAAGGCTCAGAAGGAATCTTTCTCAACCACGGAAAGTATGCTGAGAAATCTTGAAAAGATTTGATGTGATGGAATGACCACTCTCATGGATTCCAACTTGAAGCTGTTAATGGATGAATCATTAGAGTTAGTGGATGTTGTTGAATATTGTAACTTCTAAGAATATTATATTTGTGTATTATTTATTCCGGAGATGTTCCATACCTCCGATGTGATTATACTATGAATCCGGAGATGTTTATTCCTCCGAGAAGTTGTGGTAACTAGGGTTATTAGACCCACCATGTGGGGGTCAGCCCAGTTAGTTATAATAGGGTATTTAACCTAATGGTTAAATACGAGCCTACATGTACTTGTGTAAAACATATGTCAGTGTAGTGTATAAATAGAGGAGGTGTGTTCCTCATTTGACACACTCACTCACTTAAGAGAGGTGCACTTGTGGAGGAGAGGTCTGCTATGGTGGAGGAGGAGATCATGTCTTTGGTTTGCATCTTTGTATATTGCTGGTCATTTATATTGAGGAAGCTTTACTGGGTTTTCTACCCCATGAGGGTTTCCCAGGATAAATTTGTGTCTCTTGTGTTTATGTTATGCTTGTTGTTTCTTCAATGATCCTGTATATGATATCATTGTGAAATGGAATGTAATGCTGCTATTTTTTGTATTAGAATATTAAATCTTAACATGGTATCAGAGATAAACTGAAGGAAGGCAAGGTATGGCACTTACGACACTTGCTTTACTTACGACAATTTGAAGGTTAGGGTTTTATATAGCAAACACCAGTCATCGTGGAACTTTAGCTATAAATACGTTTTGGTGAAGGTTCAAGATCTGAAACCTTTATAGGTCGTAGAAAACATCTCTAGGTATCTTGTGTCCAAAGGGCACCCTCAGATTCGTTGTACTTTGTAAATTATGATCAGTACAAGTTAGGGTTTCTGCCTCTTCCAGATCTCAGTCAAAATCAGGTGACCTTGGAAAAAAGGGCATAACTTGGGCTAGGAAGCTGCAAATGAAATTTCGTAAAAAGTAACAGGTAGTACACAGACTGTACTATCTCAGGAAACATTTTCAGAGGCCGAAGGTGAACCAGTGACTCGTGGCTCGCCGTAAAAGTTCACTCTCCTATTTTATCCCATAAACAGGTCACGTTGCGACACTTGACATAACTCTCTCTCAGAGAGTCCAATTGAGGTCAGACCTATCAGGATGGAGATATAATAGGGTGAGATATCTCAAGAAAAGTGTTCAAAGGCCCAAGTTCAAACAGTGACACGTGGCACACCGTACAAGTTCGCTCTCCTGTTTTATCCCATAAATAGGTCACGTTGCGACACTTGGCATAACTCTCTCTCAGAAAATCCAATTGAGGTCAGACCTGTCAGGATGGAAAGATGACAGGTCAGGCTACGACAAAAAAAGTTTTCAGACCCTGTGGAGCAGAAATTTCAGAGTTATAGCAGAAACAATCAGGTGCATATTTCTGTCAAAACATAATTATTTTTGGAGCACCTTTCTTCATGGCTTCTAGAATTTAGGGTTTTGGAGAAAGTTAGAATTTTTGGAATCGGAGTCCATGGATGGAAGCTCCTCAGAAAAATAAGAGTTTAGAGCCTTGGATCGAACCTTTTTATTGGACAGAAGGGTGGGCTTCATCAAACCCTAGTTCAGGTTCCTGTCCAGAAGATCCAAAAGTTTCGAAGGCAATTTTGAGGGGTCAAATTTTGGAGATTTCAAAATTGAAGAATGCTAGGTTGATCAGCTCAGCAAGCCACATTCTTCCATCCATTCAGAAGTGTGAAAGTCAAAGATTGAATTTTTAGGGTTTCTCTAGCAAACCCTAATCAAGCTCTAGATCAAGTTTCAGGGGAGTTGAGGCTAAGGCCTTACATAAGAAGACTACAAAATGTCTCGACAGGTATGACTTAAGGAGGTTCAGGTATGCCTTGAAATCTGATTCTTGATTAAGTTCGTAATGTGTTTGTCTTCATGTTATTTATTAGTACAATCTTGATTAATGTTATTAATTGTCTTATCACCCTAGTAACAATATGAATGCATGTGAATGATCGAAGACATTCATTGATTAGGGCTATATGATTGTACTTATGCATTATGGTGTTGTGTGAGGTTGATGTTGTCTGCTAACAAGGCACAGGTACATCACAAAAGACAAATCAAGTTCCATGACCATGACAACATGAATACAAAGACTCACGAGGTATGTATGACTTTGTTATATCATGTTTATGTATGACAAAGACAAATCAGAAGCTTTTATATGGAGTGTTTGACTTAGAAATGGATCCCACTGTGATTATGTGTGACAATCAAAGCTACATTAAGATGACTAAAAATCCTGTGTTCCACGATAAGTCAAAACACATAGAGATCCGAAACTTCTATATACGAGATATGGTGCAAAAAGGAGCTATCAAGCTCGAATATATATATAAGCACTGAGGATCAGATTGCTGATATCTTGACTAAACCTCTGTCTCGGATAAAGTTTGAATACTTTCGAGACAAGCTTGGTATAGTTCAAAAGGACCCTCCTCGAAAGGGGAGTAGCATAGTATCTGATAACAAGTTTGTCTCATCAATGATGAGGTTACCTATTTACTGCACCTAGTCACTTAGAATTATTTACATTTAGGAATCTTATATTTTTACTCTTGATGATAGATGTATTAGTGAGAATACATGCTTTTGATGATAGATGTATTAGTCAGAATACATGCTTTTGATGATAGATGTATACATGTTTTTTGATAGATGTATACATGCTTTTAATGATATATGCATTGATGCTAATGATGAGGATACATGCTTTGATATACATGTTTTGATGATGAGGATACATGTTTTGATATACATGTCTTGTTGATGAGGATACATGTTTTGATATACATGTTTTGATGATGAGGATACATGTTTTGATATACATGTTTTGATGATGAGGATACATGATGCCTTGATGTACTTGTATGGATGAAGATAATTGTACCCATGATTGACATTTGAGGGGATTGGATCATCCCTGGACTTCAGTCCTAAAGAGAGCCGTAGACGTATGTCTTCGAGAAAGAATTCCTTGGTGGACTTGAGGGGATTGGATCATCCCTGGACTTCAGTCCTAAAGAGAGACGTAGACGTATGTCTTCGAGAATGAAGTCCTTGGTGGACTTGAGGGGATTGGATCATCCCTGGACTTTAGTCCTAAAGAGAGCCGTAGACGTATGTCTTTGAGAATGAAGTCCTTGGTGGACTTGAGAGGATTGGATCATCCCTGAACTTCAGTCCTAAAGAGAGCCGTAGACGTATGTCTTCGAGAATGACGTCCTTGGTGGACTTGAGGGGATTGGATCATCACTGGACTTCAGTCCTAAAGAGAGCCGTAGACATGATGTCTCCGAGAACTAAATCCTGAATGAACAGGTAAGGGGATTGGATCGTCCTCGGACTTTAGTCCTTTGAATTGAGCCGTAGACATGATGTCTCCAAGAACTAAATCCTGAATGAACAGGTAAGGGGATTGGATCGTCCTCGGACTTTAGTCCTTTGAATTAAGCCGTAGACATGAGGTCTCTAAGAATTGAATGATAGGACTGGATCGTCCCTGGACTTCGGTTCAAAAGGTACATGATAGGACTGGATCGTCCCTGGACTTCGGTTCAAAAGGTACATGATAGGACTGGATCGTCCCTGGACTTCGGTTCAAAAGGTACATGATAGGACTGGATCGTCCCTGGACTTCGGTTCAAAAGGTACATGATAGGACTGGATCGTCCCTGGACCTCGGTTCAAAATGTACGTGACAAATCCTAGAATTGTTCTAGGTTACATCCAGGATGAAACAGGGATGGCTCTGTAGTTGTGATACATCCAACATGAAACAGGGCTGGCTCTGTAGATGTGATACATTCAACATGAAACAGGGCTGGCTTTGTAGTTGTGATACATCCAGCATGAAACAGGGCTGGCTCTGTAGATGTGATACATCCAGCATGAAACAGGGCTGGCTCTGTAGATGTGATACATCCAACATGAAATAGGGCTGGCTCTGTAGTTGTGATACATCCAGCAAGAAACAGGGCTGGCTCTGTAGATGTGATACATCCAACATGAAACAGGGCTAGCTCTGTAGATGTGACACATCCCATATGAAAGAGGACTGGCTCTGTGGCGGTAAATCCTAGATTTGATCTAGGTCACATCCAGTATGAAAGGACTGGCACTGTGGTCGGGATTGGATCGTCTCTAGACATGAGACTTGTCTTAAAGAGATCAGGATTGATCATCCTGGAACTTGATTTGGATTTCATCATCCATGGACCTATGTCCTAAAGAGAGCAGGATTGATCATCCTGTAATATGATTGTGTGGTGATGATGTTGATGATCGTGTGATGATCCTGTTGATGATAGTGTGATGACGATGCTGATTGTGCAATGATGATGTTGATGATTCTTAGATGACGATACTGATGATCGTTTGATGATGATGTTGATGATCGTGAGATGACGATGCTGATGATCGTGTGATGACGATGCTGATGATCATATGATGATGATGCTGCTGATCGTGATGGTCTAGATGATGATGCTGATGATCGTGTGATGACAATGTTGATGATCGTATGATGACGATGATGCTGATCGTGATGGTCTAGATGATGATGTTGATGATCGTGAGGATCCAGACGTTGATGTTGCTATAGTTGTTCGAGTGCTGCAGAAGATAAATACTCAGTACTGAAGATGTTGATGTTCCAGTAACTGGTTGAGTTACGGATGATGTTGAGAAAGCTTCCAATGATTTATAGATGTATGATGTATGATGTATGACTAGTTGCTCCTGCAGATGTTGTTATAATATCCTTCTCGTTAAGGGGGAGTGTTAAATATTGTAACTTCTAAGAATATTATATTTGTATATTATTTATTCCGGAGATCTTCCATACCTCCGATGTGATTATACTATGAATCCGGAGATGTTTATTCCTCCGAGAAGTTGTGGTAACTAGGGTAATTAGAACCACCATGTGGGGGTCGACCCAGTTAGTTATAATAGGGTATTTAACCTAATGGTTAAATACGAGCCTACATGTACTTGTGTAAAACATATGTCAGTGTAGTGTATAAATAGAGGAGGTGTGTTCCTCATTTGACACACTCACTCACTTAAGAGAGGTGCACTTGTGGAGGAGAGGTCTGCTATGGTGGAGGAGGAGATCATGTCTTTGGTTTGCATCTTTGTATACTGTTGGTCATCTATATTGAGGAAGCTTTACTGGGTTTTCTACCCCATGAGGGTTTCCCAGGATAAATCTGTGTCTCTTGTGTTTATGCTATGCTTGTTGTTTCTTCAGTGATCCTGTATATGCTATCATTGTGAAATGGAATGTAATGCTGCTATTTTTTGTATTAGCATATTAAATATTAACAAATGTAACTCTGTACATACAGAATATTGGGTCACTGATGTATCTAACCAACACTAGGCCAGATATATGCTTTGTTGTGAAACACCTTGAGATGGTATCTAGTGGAACCTAGGCATTTTCACCTGATAGCTACAAAGCATGTGATGAGGTACCTAAAGGGTACGATAGACCTTGGTCTATGTTATCTTGGAGATCATGACTTCATATTATATGGCTACATAGATGCTGACCAGGCAAGAACTGTATTAGACAGGAATAGTACATCAGGTGGATGCTATTGTCTTCGATCTGCCATGATCTCGTGGTTTAGCAGGAAGCAGTCCAGTGTGGCTCTCAGTACAACTGAAGCAGAATATATAGATGCTTTCTTTGCTAGTTGTGAAGCAGTATAGCTTCGAAAACTATTATCAGGACTATTTGACTTAGAGATGGATCCCACTGTGATCATGTGTGACAACTAGAGTTGTATCAAGATGACAGAGAATCTAGTGTTCCATGATAAGTCAAAGCACATAGAGATCCGATATTTATATATATAAGATATGGTGCAGAAAAGAGCTATCAAGCTCGAGTATGTGAGCACTGATGAACAAATTGATGATATATTGACCAAACCTCTGTCTCGAGTAAAGTTTGAGTATTTTCGAGACAAGCTTGGTGTAGTTCAGAAGGACCCTCCTCGAAAGGGGGATTGATATGGTCACTGATGATGAGATTTCCTGCATCGACAGTGAGGTCGATGATGTGGATACCTATATTTGTGATGCCGACAGGAAGGTCGATGTATGAAGTCCTTGGTGAATAGATGGGGATTGTATCTTCCCCAGAATTTGGTCCTAGAATTGATCCATAGATAGATGTCTTCGAGAATGAAGTCCTTGGTGGACAAATGGGGATTGTATCTTCTCCCGACTTCGGTCCCATAATTGATACTTAGACAGATGTCTTCGAGAATGAAGTCCTTGGTGGACAGATGGGGATTGGATCTTCCCCAGACTTCGGTCCCAGAATTGATCTGTAGATAGATGTCTTTGAGAATGAAGTCCTTGGTGGACAGATGGGGATTGTATCTTCCCCAGAATTCAGCCCCAGAATTGATCCCTAGACAGATGTATTCGAGAATGAAGTCCTTGGTGGACAGATGGGGATTGTATCTTCCTCGGACTTTGGTCCCAGAATTGATCCGCAGACATATGTCTTCGAAAATTGATGATAGGACTACATCATCCCTGGACTTTGGTTCAAAATGTACGTGAGAGGACTGCATCGTCCATGAACCTTTGGTTCAAAAGGCATGTGATAGGACTACATCATCCCTGGACCTCAGTTCAAAAGGTACATGAGGGGACTGCATCATCCATGAACATTGGTTCAAAAGGTACGTGAGAGGACTGCATCATCCATGAACATTGGTTCAAAAGGTACATGAGAGGACTGCATTGTCCATGAACAGTGGTTCAAAAGGTACATGAGAGGACTGCATCATCCATGAACAGTGGTTCAAAAGGTACGTGAGAGGACTGCATCATCCGTGAGCATTGGTTCAAAAGGTACGTGAGAGTACTGCATCGTCCCTAAACATTTGGTTCAAAAGGTATGTGATTGAGATTGCATCGTCCCTAGACATGAGACTTGTCTTAAAATGATAAGGATTGATCATCCTGGAACTTGATCTGGATTGTATCATCCATAGACCTATGTCCCAAAAGTGAGCATAATTGATCATCTTGTAATTGGATCGTGTGCATTACAGAGTATGCTACTATGATGATCCAGATGTTGTAGATCGAGATGATGATCTAGACGTTGTAGATCGAGATGATCCAGATGCTGTAGATCAAGGAGATGATCCAGATGCTGTAGATAGAGAAGATGATCCAGATGTTGTAGATCGAGATGATGATCCAGATGCTATAGATCGAGGAGATGATCCAGATGCTGTAGATCGAGATGATGACGATGTTGATGATTGTATGTTGATGATGCTTCTTATCGTGATCGAGATATCTAGATGATGCTGTTGATCAGAGGATCCGATGATGATGATGCTGTTCGAGTGCTACAGAAGATGAAGACTCAATACTGACGATGTTGATGTTCCAGTATTGGATATCTTGAAGATGTTCCAGTAACTACTTGAGTTATTGATGATGATGTATTGAAGAAAGCTTCCAATGATTTATAGATGTATCATGTAGAATGTTGATGACTCCTTGCTCCTGCAGATGTTGTTATAATATCCTTCTCGTTAAGGGGGAGTGTTGAAATATTTTAACTTCTAAGAATATTATATTTGTACTTTATTATTCTAGAGATGTTTCATTCCTCAATGAAGACCTTATTGTATATCCAGAGATGTTTATTCCTCCATCGGAATGTGGTAACTTGGGTTATTAGGCTTCCCTAGTGGGGGTCATCTCTATATGTGTTATGTGGGTCAAAGGGTTATTAGACCACCCTAGAGGGGCCAGCCTAGTCAATTGTAATGGGGTGTGTAACCCAGTGGTTAAGTTGGGGCCGACCTAGTTAATGTAAAAGACAAGTCTGAGATGTGTATAAATAGAGGAGGTGTGTTCCTCATTTAAAACACATTACACTCACTTGTGAATAGCGCATAGGTGAGGGATAGGTCTACTATGGAAGAGAAGGAGCTCAAGGTTGTGGATTACATCTTTGTATTTTCTAGTCATCTATATTGAGGAAGCTTTGCTGGGCTTTCTTCCCCATGAGGGTTTCCCAGGATAAATTTGTGTCTCTTGTGTTTATGTTGTGCTTGTTGTTCTTTCAGTGATCTTGTATATGCTATTATTGTGAAATGGAATGTAATGTTGATATTTTATGTCTTAGCATATTGAATCTTAACAAAAACATATAACATCAGGTTCATAATCTTGAAAGTAGACATAATTTTCAGTCATATGGATCTGCTGAAAAAAAAACCTTTTAAAATGATGGATCCTCTCTCATATGTAAATCCTTTGTCATCATATTCCTCCAATAAATTCATCTTTCCTTCAGTGCATCGCATCAAATAATATTTCACCTTTTCTTTATTGTCTAAAGGTGCAATCACAACGAAAACATCTCCTGTGCAAATTACAATTGACGTCAGGGTTTTTAAATCAATTAAATTGACTATACACATAAGGTGACATACAACAATGAACAATCAACAAATAAGTTGTAAGTTCATTACCTTCTCTAACAAGATCTGAAATTCTATCACCATCATATGATATTGCTATTTCTTCTGATTCTAATTCTTCTAAGCTTGCTAGTGGCATTTTCCCCTTTGGCTTAATCTCTGTATGTTTCCAATGTTTTTCATAGTTGTTCGTTATGTTTTCACAAACTTCTGTAGATTCAACTTTGCAAATATGACAAAATCATGACTTCTTTATACTGTCAAATGCAAACACGTTTTGGAAGGATTTTGTTTGAATAGAGTGTAAATATCTAGTCCCATGTATGGTTCTAGCCTCGTATGGGATTGATCTATCTATAACTTGGATCCCAATAAGCCAAAAGAACCTACACAACATATGATAAATCACAAAGAACAACTTTTAATGTTAGTGTACATATACTTAAATGATAGACTTGCAAATAACATTTTTTTAAATTGACAATTAATATAAATTAAAAAAACCATGTACATACCTGCGCACATATTTTGATTGTTGATTATAATCATGGCTTAGATGTAACACCATTGGAAAACCTTTGCATCTGAATGAAATCACACAGAAGAATGGTTCATTTTCCATCTTCGAAGTGCTCTTTTTACACATGCTCCTACACCATCATGTTCACCATTTCCATTTCTAGTTTCAAATAAATTCTAGCAATGTTTAATGTTCGATGCTTTATGAATTCAACATAACCAAAAAAATGATAGTGAAGATTAAAATTGTCCCGCACATCCATCCGACCATATACAATGTTCATTGAATTTAACTTCACATCTTTTTAATGAATCATAGAAAATATTTTCAATACAGTGTTGAACAAAATGTGTATCATGTGTATGATCATCGCTGATATAAAAATGATATTATTTAATCACATATTGATTTTCACACGTGCTTTCAATGCCATCAACATCGTGTTGAGAAAGTCTATATAGAACATGGGAAAATATTGAAACTTGGTGAGAATGGTAGTATTCACTTTGTATCTCTTTTTATGCAGCAAATGTGTAGTTTTCTGCAAAATCAACCACAGACAAAATTGTTCCGAGTGGAAACATTTCACGAGACTGTTTGAATTGAAGGTCTTTCTATCATGCTCTATGTGAATTCTTGGTGTATTTATAAATTTCACTTTCAAATTTCTTCAAAAACTCTGTCACACATATTTTTTTCTTCTCGCAAATCAATTCGTTTGGAATGTGCATCACTAGAACTTGTAGCATAATTGCTGTATTCATATCTTCTCCAATCAACGGTTACATTTGACAACGAATGATCATTATCAATAGGATATTTATTGCGGAATAAAACTAGATTTCCACAATGATGACAATGTTTTCCATTGACACATTTCTTACTGTAAAATAGTTCATCGTGATCTCTCTCACATAGAATTTGAGATATGAATTCACGTATTGTGGGCGGAGGTGGTGAATTTGTCCAAAAAATTTTACCAAATTCAAGAAAAGTGTCGTAATATAATTCAAATTGCACATGACAACGACAACAACATGTGTCACGTATAGTAATAGGTCTAACATACCATGGTTTTAGTTGCACAAATGTAGTGATTGACATATTAATTCCATGATGATCCTCCTTGAATTTATTAAACAATTGTAATTGTGTCATTTCCATTATATGTTTTGCATGGATTTCATATTCATTTCATGATACTCTTTTTCGTATCACATCCCTTGAATTTGGTGAAACTCAAGCATGTGCCAACCAACAATTATGTACAATACCTTTAACACCTTCTCCCATTCTATCTTTGTAAGGTTGTCTCCAAATAATTTCCCAACAAGCAAGTTCATCATTTTCATCTATTTGGATTCTGAATTTGTTATGTTTGTATAATGTCTTTCTTGAGGTTCCTATTATTTTTGCTAGTTGTGTTGTCAAACAATTTTGTTTAGTACTAGATGAAATAATTACTATTTGAATTGCTCTACGTGAAACTTTGGTATCTTTCTTCCTAGATTTTCCAATTTTTTTTATTGCATCACAGTCTTATATTTTCTATCACATTATGTTTCAATTTCGACTTTTGTTTTGCCTTGTGAATACCCAATAATGATGTAGAACCTTTTAATTTCTTGGTCACTAATAAATATCTCAAAATTTGTGCTTGTCCTCCTATTGAATATTCTTTGAGAATATCTTCATAAATTTGCGTAGCACGATATCATGCAACATTTATGGCTATTTTTTGTCCATATTTGTCGCAATCAATGTCTTCTAACATTTCATCATCAATGGTGAAAGTACCTATACATCAAGTTAAATTTAATTTAACATATATCAAATAATACAATTCATTATAAAAAATGAATTTGGAAAATACATGATATATACATACCAGGTCCAATTTCTGGATCTTGAACTTGATCTTCAATATTGAATTCATCAACATTAGCAGGTAAATCCCTATTTACATCTTCAACAATGGTCTCTTCTATTTGTGCAACCCTTGCTATTTTGGCTTGATATCTAAGTTTTTCTCTTTCCCTATGAGCATCATCATCACATTTATGATCACTTTTTCTTTGGCGGTTTCTCTTACTTCTCATGATTGTTTAATTTGTAGAGGTTAAATTAAAGAATCATCACTTTATGGTAAAAAAATAAAAATTTAAGATTTAAAAACAATTACGAAATTTATAAAAACATGAATTGGAATTTACTTCACCTTATAAAAATATTGTAAGATTCCTTTGAAGAAAAAATCCTTGGAAAGAAATTTCCTTTGAAAAAACCCCTTGAAAAGAAATAAGAAATCTCCTTGCAAATAAAAAACTCCTTGGAAAGAAACCTCCTTTGAATAAAAACTCTTTGGAAAGAAATAAGAACTCCTTGGCAATAAATCTCCTTTGAAAAAACCCCTTGGAAAGAAATAAGAACTCCTTGGAAATAAATCTCCTTTGAAAAAACCCCTTGGAAAAAAAAACTCTGAAAAAACCCCTTGGAAAAAAAAACTCTGAAAAAACCCCTTGGAAAAAAAACTCCTCTGAAAACACCTTTTGGAAAAAAAACTCATTTGAAAAAACCCCATGGAAAAAAAACTCTGAAAAAACCCCTTGGAAAAAAAACTCGTTTGAAAAAACCTTTTGGAAAAAAAACTCATTTGAAAAAACCCCTTGGAAAGAAATAAGAACTCCTTGAAAGAAATCTCCTTTGTAAAAACCCCTTCAAAAATATTTTATAGAAACATATAGGGAAAAAAAAAGATGCGAAATAATGACTCCTTTAGTTTTATTTATACAATTATAAATAATTTAATATCTTTTTTTTTCCACCCGACAAAAATGTTTTTGTGTTTTGTTTTTCGGCCGAATAACCGTTGTTATTTTTAATGGTTTGGTAATGGAAAATAGTTATTCGGCCAAATACTATCCGAGACCTGAAAATATCACAGTTTTCAGGTTTCTTTATTTTCAAAAGCGAAAAAAACCATTTGTTACAGTGCAAATCGACTGTCGGACTTGATACCATTAGTTTAGTCATTGGATCTACTCTCTGTTGGTATAGATTTTATTGTGTTTAGGTGAGATCTGATAATTGTAATTATTTCTTTTGTTAACATGTGTTCAATTTGGTTTCATCGCTTTCAGAATGAGGTGAAATGAAAAATTCATAACTTAAATAAACCATAAACAAATTTGAAAAAAGTATGCTACAGTTAATTGGAGTGTCTACTTCAAAGGGTATTATTAGATGTTTTAGATTTAGTGTAAATTGAGAGAAATGTCCCATAAAAAAAACATGTTGAAAATCAACAAGCTTTCCCCATTGATCAAACTCAAAAAAATAAATAATTAGTACATAGATCCATTGGCTACAAAATTATAGTCATGCAGTATTATATTTTGTGTAGATTGTCGTAGCATATTTTGTTTTTGCAAAACACAAGTTTAACAATGTTTTTAGGCCCCGTAAAAAAACATGACTACTTTTTAGTCCCTTCATTTTATAAAAACATACTGTCAAATATTTTCCAAATTGACATATCAAATCTGAATAAAAAAAAATTGAAAAAATTATGAATAGAAAGCTAACATAATTCTCTAAACGTTTTCTTTTTACTAAAAAGTGAAATTCTGAACAAAAATATCACTTTTGTTCACCCAAAGTTGAAAAACATGAAAAAATCAGTTTTATTTTCTCATAAGACCCCCCCAAAATAGACACCCATCTTCATGGATTCACCCACCTATCCAAACCCCAAGCCATCGACTGTCACAAGACCATCGTTGCCTCACTTTTATTTGTGGAGGCATTGGCCAGCCTTCCATTTCATAAGCCTTGCATTAGCCACGTTGAACTAGAGGTATGGCGTTGTCGTTGTCTTATTGTTGAAAATTTAATCTTTATTCCCTACGTTTCCATTACAACATTACTCATATAAAACATTCATTTATTGCTTTACATAACTGTTGGAAAGGTTGTAGTGGGCCTAGCTATGAATAAGTGTGCTTTCAGTTTCATTGGAATTGTCTTAATATAAAAGAGGAAATATTGAGTCCATTTATTTTGTACGAGAAGAAATATCTCACCACATTTGAAGTGGAGATTCTATTTGTCACTAGAAGATAGAAAACACTTTCAACCAGCTCTAAAAAATCATTAATAATGTTTGGTATCGAAATTTCAAACTGCAATCCCAATGTTATTTTCAAATCATGCAATAAATATTTTTATATATTGCATTACAATGGAAACTTTATTTCCAATGCTGCCTGCTACAAGACTATCAAATATCTAGATTTTCTACTATCGGTACATGATATATCTGTCGAACAAGTATATATGATATCATCAACCATGCCATTGACTCATCTTTTTTGAACATCAGATTCAGAGGAGTAGTAGCAGATAACACTCCACTTTTGAAGCCATTAATTAAAATAATCTTGTAATCATCAATTCTCAAGCCTTTGATGGCGTCTCATCTAGCTTGTACATTATCTTAGAACGTGAATATTCCTCAGAGCTGTCACACACGTTTCCCAATTTAAAATAACCAGAAAACTAGACAACTCCCAATAACCTAATCACTCCATGTTTTGTACCACGACATTACTGAATTCTCCATCAAAGTTTGGGAAATAGGATCTTCCCGAGTAACCTTATTAATTCCCAAAACTTTCATTATTACCTTTTTATTCAAGAAGAGTATACAAAGCACAAGACATACTTACCATTATCTTGAATAAAAAAACTTTAAAATTCATCTTTAAATTAAAACGAAGGGAGCAACTTTAAATATTCATATTTAAGCCCCAAAACAAAGGAAGCAACTCTAAATTCATTTTATAACCAAAACAAAGGTTTGAATTCTCCAAGCCCCTACACGACACTATCATTCCAAGAAATATTCAATGGTGTTAGTTGTGTGATATTGGATCTCCATATATACCAAGTTGCTTCACTTTGTTTATGGGAGAAATTATGTGTTTTTGTAATCAACGTCAACAGGTGATGTCACTTTAATTATACCCATGAGACATTCCATCTTGAGTGCTTTAGCTCGCTGAATACCTATAAGTACATAGGAGGTCCATGCTTTTCCAAGGAAAGATAATGTATTGGCCTTAGTAACCAAGTCACTATATGTATAAAAATAATTTCTTACAATCGAAGGATAACACTCCCTTTCCTATAAGATAACACTCCCTTTACTACTTGCACAAATACATTGTTAGACTTGTTTTAAACACATAAAATTGTATTATCTACATACACACAACTTTCTCTCACTTTGCAACATATCGAAGTTCTATTCGGCATTTCATTTCCTCTGTTTCAGGGGTATGCTAGTTATTTTCCAAAGAAGAATGGGCTTATATAGCTTGAACTTTTTAAACATAATAATGTTTTAATATTTTTAGCTAGAAATTTATTAACCAACTTATCACTACAATAAAAAGGTATTTTAACTTCATATTAGTACCACTATTTGTAAAGGATTATGGAAATCTTCAATTTCCAAATAGTGATGCAAAAGTGGTGATAATGTTCGGATATGCAAGTGGTGCTAAAATTTGTGGTGTTGGTGCAAAAGTGGTTTTTGTAAAAAAATTGATTTGGGTTTTAAAGCAATATATGCTATATGGTGCAAACCACCAAAACCAATCCTAGCTGGATTGATATTTTGTGGTGCAAAATAGCAAAAACAATTCAACATGAATTGAGACTTTGTGGTGCAAAAATACAAAAATTATTGTTATTGTTATTGTTATTATTATTTAATATACACAAAATTGTATAAGGTGCAAAGCACCATAAAATAACGAGTGGTGCAAAACACCATACAATAATAAATGGTGCAAAAGAAATATAAATGACATTATACATATGTGTGTGTGTGTGGGTTTTATATTTTTTTTGCAATATATATATATATATATATTAACAAGGCTAAAATATGTGTATTAAAACATTTTCTTATAGTTTATTTGATTTAAACTATTTGATATAAGTCAACCAATGTGAATGTCGCAATTTGACGTACCATATGACAATCATTGCAATCCAACATTACCCTTGGGTAAGTTCCCGATTTGGAATAATCATTCACGATTGTACATAATAATCTCACATAAACCAAACAAGGTTATTGTCACAATGTGACATAGTCATATGTTTGACCTCTAGTTGTTGCAGTGTAACATAATATCAAAGTCTTTCTATTTGTGTCACATTACTTTTTTATTATCTAACCATAGTCATCCATTAAATTCATCATGTTAAATTCAACCTTTTAATGTCAACCATGGCCATTCCTCTTACTGTCACAATGTGACTTAACCCATTTTTAATTTTGCAATGTGGCATAACCATTTTTTAATGTTTCAATGTGACATAAGCATGCTTAATAATGTAGCAATTTGACCTAATTCAATAGAAATGAGTTACTTTTGCAGTGTGATGTAACCATAAATTAATATTGCAATCCAACAAAATGACCAACATGGCCAACAACTATGGTTAACCATGGTCATCATACATTTAAAACCATAGTTTACCATAGTCAAACATGGTCACCCACAGTCAAACATGATCAACATGGTCAAGCATAGTCAACCATGGTTACCTAAAGTCAATCATAGAAAACCATGCTCTAACCAAGGTCTATGATTGTCAACCATAATCAAGCATGTTTAATGAGATTAAAACACTACCACACATAATTAAACATGGACAACCATGGTCAATGAAATTAATCCATCATCAACCAAAGTAAACCATAGAATTAATCGACCATGTTCAAACATGTTTAACTGGAGTGAAACACAACCCCTATTCAACATTGCATTGTGAATCATGTCGCAACGTCATACACCCAATCATGGATGTCAATATTTCATAGAAGTCAACCAATGAAAACATCACAAATATGATGTAACATATGGAAACCATTGCAATCCATCGTGACCCTTCTGAAAGGATACAATTTGACTTAATAATTTAGGACTGTAGCAATTTAACATAAAACAAACCATGTTATTGTGGCAATGCGACATAGCCAATTGTTCAAAATATTGTTGTTACAATGTAATAAAATATTAAATTCTTCATCCTTGTGTCACACTAAATGAAATGTTATTTACATTAACGGATTTAATAATATGATTAATAAAATTAATCGTTAGTAGCATCAATAACAATAACCATACATTATTGGTTGACTATTATTACTACTAATTAATTAACTAATAAATAACACAATATATTGTCCTTCGCATCACTTATAATGAATAATTATCCCCGTGGGGTAGCTCAGTTGGTTGGAGATTTCATGGCCAATCCATCACTAGGTCAAGGTTGAGGGTACAATTCTTTGGGTCCTCCAGGGTCAGGCTCCCTAAACTGGTTCTGACAGGGTGAGGTCCCTATGGGTGGGCCCCTTGGAATTAGGGGTTTGTTATAGTGTTGGAATGATTACAAGAAATTTTCCAATTTTAATGGAATTGTGTTATTGATATGAATCATATTTATCTCATGTTCAATGTATATGTTTATAATTAGTTTATGGTATATTATTTTTTATGAATGCAAGATAACCTACAAGAATAACATCATTTAAACAAAAATGTTTGAACGATGTTATTCCTATTAGTTTCATTGATGTTTAATGTCTACACAAGCATTCCTTTCGGCCTCTTTGCCATGAGTCAAACACACGCATAACGCCTTGCAGGCATCATGCTTAATTTATATTTATAATTTTAGTATTATTGTGTTGTTAGATTTTAACCATGGCTAAGTCGTATGGCTTTCCGGGGTGAAAGGTTTCAAACTAGCATAATGCTGAGTGCAAGCTTTGAAGTGTAGGTAACTGTTTAGTTTATATTTTTGTTTAAACATAAATGATGAATCCCTAGAGTCTCTAATTATGCTCTTGCTCATATTTTATATTAAATGTATGCGTTGAATGAATGTGAAAATCACCTTGGGTTTGACCTAATTCTTGTAAACATTTTCATATGCTTTCTACATGTTATGTGTGGAAATGCATAGGGCATAGCCATATGGATTGACCCCTATGACATGGTTTGAATATTTTTGTGTGTATATAATAGGTATGGAATTGTTTTATATTTGAAAACCATAGTATGAATATAAAATATTTAATGAGATCAATACATAATTATATTCAAACTATGAAAAAATGTAATATCCCTTCAAAGGAAAGTCCTTGGATTCACCTTGTTTTGACTCTCGGGTTTTGTTTACAACTGGTTCCAAACAACTCCGAATGATTTCAAATTTGGGGAGGAAGATATTGATGGAGTGTAACACCTCCAAAATTCATCAAAAGTTAAAATTTTTCTATGTAGTATAAATGCTACATTTTACTATGTGGAAATTATACTGGTGAACATTTAACTCCTATTTAACTACTTAGCTACTTTGGTATTTGTGACACCTATTTGTTTACAAGATTGAACGTTTATTTAATGTGTCTTAACCACTGAATACATAGTTCTTTTAATTGTTTTTAATATGAGAATTTATTGCTTATGACGACGTTGATATTTAATTTGTCATTCTTCTAGTCGTAATATGATTTCATAGTTATAATTACGACATTCATACTGAACATGTATGTTTTCATTGAAGGGGTTCTTGGTGACGCCCCAAAGCTTAATTAGCTTTTTAAGCTAACGCTTCATGATTACTTGGGTACGTTACAGGTTTGGTTTACATCCATAATTTGATATTGATATTATGACCATGGTTATCATGGCTATAAGCAAATAACTTACATAGTTAAATTACATTGCGAATATAAACTTGGTCAATTTTCCACTATAAGGTTGGGGATCCTTAACCAAGTCTCGATGGTGTTAAAAATATAGTGATCCAAAAATATATGAAAAGGGTTCAAATAGCACAATGGCGCCATAGCATTAATCCACGATATGAACTATGGGGAGAACTATAGCATAAAAGATTTAAATCTAAGATACGATGGTTGGCAGCTGTAAGAAATTGAATGAGGCCATGTGATTCTTTCCAACTCATCTACTCAAGTACAGAACCCAAAACCCTATCATCGAAAAGGGTGTTTTCAAGGGTTATTCGGTTCATTTGCAAAATGGAGAGCAAATCTCTTTGGAGCTCTTGGCCACTGTGATGTATGAACTACCTATGCACAGGTTTTCTGAGATGGTTTAATCGTGGTCGTGGTGTTTGGTTAGTTGTTCTTTCGCATGCATACAATGGAGAGTCAAACTATCGGCTCTTTGTGTTCTCAGCCATTGACGTTATGGTGAATGCTCAGACATTAATCAAAACTAGCGAAGGTATGACTCTGTGTTAATTTGTAATAGTTTTAACTATTTGTAAGTTTTGTTTTAGGCATTTGTTGCTCATCTTTTTAATCGCTTACCTTCTTGTATTGATAGAGAAATGTCCTACCTTCTGGTCTCGACTTGGGTCTCGACACTAGATTTGATTAAAGGAAGGCAACTCTAGTGGTTGGATACCATGGTAAGCTTCAGGCCTTCTACCCGATGACACCTCTATCAACAAAGTTTAGGGTTTCTATATCCAGTGTTTGTTTGATAAAAGAATGAGTCTTTTCATAAATTGAGGCAGCGTTGATAATTTAAATGATTTCTCAGGCTAAAAATCCAGAGTTGGGTTTCGACATACTATTTAGGATTTTAGTAGTTTTGTTTATCTATTTGGGAACCCTCGAGTAAACCTAAGCAATAATATTGCGCTTGTAAATATTTTGACTGGAATGTAGAGTTACAGTTTCAATATTTTGTATATTAATGAAATGTTAAAGCTACCGATTTCTCTCGGACTCTTCGACAATTTAACTGTTTGTATTAAAATGAATATGTAACTTGTTTGGGCCAAGCACTAATTTATAATTTCGTATTTTCCGTGTAATGTGCAGTTTCAGTTCTGAGTTGTAATGTTAATAGATTTTGGTTCTTACAGAGTTTAAACCCTAAACCCTGCCATGTACTAAATATGTTCGTACAAAATATATATCAATAATAAAGGGATGATCTCTCATGAGACTCGAACCCTTGGCTTGTGTTAAGATTATTATTGAAAACCTAAATGTTATTATTATAGTTAGATGGCGTCGAGCTCTATCCAAACTGAGTGATTTTAATGAAAAGGTTTACTGTAGATAAATAGAACTTGTCGATTGTATGAAGAGTTTATTATGTGGATAGTGGAAAATATTTATATTTCCATCTTTTTTAGTATATATAGATGTATTTTTATATACCTTTTTTACAGTCTCTCGACTATATGATACTCACATGATACTTGACACTAATTAAATATTAGAATGTATGGGTTGCGTCTTGTGCCTACTTCGTGGTGAAATTTTGACTTTCTAGGATTTACACTTAATGTGTTATGATAGGTCTTCACATATCAGTATTTGATTTCAAGTTTACAGGGTTCGGCCCTTAACATAGTTTTACAAGTATGATGAAAGGTTTATACCCAGCGTTCTGATTATAACTCTATGTAATAATTTAATAATTACGAGTTGATCCTGTACATTGTTATAGAAGTACCGAAATATAATCATAATTATTTATGTAGTAAAGAAGTTGTGTATATTTAAACGATTCGATTTGTTGTGGAAAGTTTATCTATGGATGAAAGTTCATGCCTTGTATACTCTTAGTTGGATGATGTATCTATTCTGAATTGATTTAAGTATTATATTACCTTGATGTATTTTTGGTTATAATATGTGTATGGTTACTATCATTAGTTTGATTATGAATATGTTAAACCGTGTCATTACAAATGGTACTCATTCGATTTCCAGTGTGATTATTTTTAACTGTATAATATTCCTAACATAGATTACTATTCTAATTTGTAATACTACATGTAAATAAATACGAACTGTAACTTCTAAATATTTTTAGTAATCTCTGTATTTTACTATTGTACACTATATAGGTATGTATCTTAATATTCTTGATATCATCATTCAATCTATCAATATGAGATCATTGAAATCTATCTACTTAAGCTAACTCCTTGTACTATAGTACATCACTATTGTGAAAGGAAAAATACAGGGAGGTTTTACTTCATCAATCAATATTTCGAGATCTATTTTACTCAAATTTTAATACATAAATGAATATAAGTTCTATCTACTATTCATTCTAACAACTAGGATAATATCTAGGAAGCAACAACTAATATGATAACATATCAATAAAATAGTCAGGAAATATATCAGCAGATTAGAAGTAATTGAACTAGAACAACGTAGAACCTGTGTAAAATTGTCTAGGTGGACAAAGACCCAAAGAAGACCATTCCTCCCAACTGTCTCCTAAAAGCAACCAAGATTACTTTCTTTAGGACCCCTGAGCCTATTCACTGAACCACCAGGACGAAGATACTGTGTAGAAGTTTATGACAATCACTTTGTATCTCAACAATCATGAAGACTTGCATACAAAACCCTCTCTGCAAAAATTAACAGAATAATTTGACAATCTTACTCTGCAACTCATTCTAGCATCCCCTCATCAAATCCTCTTGTGTGCTTAGCATAACAGTTTCCAGCAAATCACAAGGTAAAAGTTGTGAGCCTCCTACCCCATTCAATGGATATAAGTTTTCCTAGGTCTTTGGGTCAATTAAAAATAATTTAATGAGACACCTGCTGAGTTCCACCTTCCTTGGGGAACATGACCACAATTTTAGGGAGCTTGCTTCCCGCGACAACTAGTAAGTGACAGAAAATGCAACCAATTGTCAATTTCCTTCTACAACAGTCTCATTCCCCCTAGTGGGTCAGTGAACACTCTCCAGTAGTCCTCTTTGGATGAGTGTCTCCTATTTTAATTTAGTAAATAATAATATTATTCAATTACAGTCATCCTTGACCATCCTTGGCCAATAATATAAAACTTTACAATAAAATTTAAAGTAATTTTTTTCCACAAACATAAAATGTTTCAAGTTATAGTTAGGTTACATGGAGCATAGTACATATTAAAAAACCTATAAGACATCCAAACAAATTATATACCCATCCATGGTATGCAAATTTCATGGGAATAAGTTTCAGAACAAGACTAGTTAATTTGAGAAGTGGAGATCCCCCTATGTCTGACATTAGATGCTCTTCCAAACACTGTATGGACTTCACTAATTCTTGGTATGATACTTGGATATGTTATAGGAAATTAGGAACAATATTTTTTGCATAATTATATTTGGTTTAAGGGTCTAATAGGAATCCTAATGAACATCACCTTCTAGAGTCTAGTTTTTGAGGTGAAATTGGTGGGAAAGGAGTCTCGAATTTCTTCATAAACCATAGTAACACTTAAGAGGTATGCATGCATAATTTGTGACATCAAATTAACTTCTTATTCATCTTATAACATGATAAATAACTCAACAAACTCTGATATAAAATAGGTACAATACTATTCCAAAATCACTATGCAAATGCTATGGGGAAAATGGCTCGAATCTCTTCCTTGAATGCAAATATCACTTGAAATACATAATATTTCGAGCTGTTTCTTTGAGGATATGGTTATTACATATATATATAGCACATAACATTTCCATTAATTTGAAATAACATTCCTTCACTAACTATAGGCGAAAACAAGTGTGCCCTTGCACATTTACATGACATTGAGAGAAACATAGTAGAATAGGCATAGAGAAGAATGAGAGAAGATGAACTCAAAATTAGATGGGGTTTGAACCTGCATAAAAAAAATCCATGAAGCTATTTTGATAGGTCTGAATTTCATCTCCCTCAACCAACTAGGATGGGTATCTTTCACCCTCGAAATTGGTTCTAAGGTAAGAAGGAAAAGCACCCACCTTGCAACGACAAGCTAAGCTCTCCAACTTTTTCCAAATGAGAAATGATAAAAATTTAGTCTCATTATTTATTCTTATCTTTTATTAGCTTCCCATGGCCTCCTTATCTCTAATTCCCTCCAAGAGACGCATCCCAACTTGAATTAGGGAGAGATTCCCATGAAAGTCACTTGTCCAACTTTTCCTAGCTCTCATCTTCCATCAATTCAAATGGGGGAATATTGGCTCCAATAACTCCCCTTGTGTGCCCTATTGGAGGATATTTTTAGCCCTCACATGTCATATATTTAACATGTAATCAATCAGGTATGAAATTGGTCATAAGTGTCATAGAATCTTCATCATTGTTGTCACACGAGTTAGGGAATCTAGCTCCAATTGTCACAATTATTCTAAGATGCCTCTTCCTCTTCCATGGGAGTTACTCCTCCACTCCAATTAGACCTTACATGATTCATGCCATGAATAATACCTCTTCAAATCCACCAAGTATGTTACCCTTCATCTTGAACTTGAATTGGTGAGAGAATGATGCCAAGTGTAGTGGGGAATCTTGCCACATATGGGTCCCACAACCTCTTATGTTCTCTCATGATCCAATGCCACCTTCTTTTCTTTTTATTATTATTTAATTGACCCATTTAATGTGAATTTGTAATTCTAAGGCCATTTTGGTTCTTGTAGCTTCTTTATTCCAACTTTTAATGCTTCCACCCCAACCTAGGGAACTAGTAATTTTCCTCCATGATAGTTCATTTGGATGGGGATATTACAAACTTCAAATTGGGAATTTTCTCTTAACGTTACCCACCTTGTCCATTTGGATCTAATTTTACATTATTACTAACTTTGACATCATGCTTGGAAATTATTTGACCCTTAGAATCCATTTGACAAACTATCATGAATATGGCCAGGAGGCTTAGGCCATTGTGACCCAATAAAAATTTGAGGAAATGACAAAAAAACTAATATTTATATGATATAAAATATTTATTCATAAAAAAAATGATAAGCAACCAACTCTATTTATAATAGAAAGGGTTTAAACCTAAAATGAATGATAAATAAAAACTAATTAAAGATTATAAATATAAACATAAAATAACAAACAACCTATTATGCTTAAGATACATTAAGAAGTAAAGTTATCTTTGTTTCCACACTTTAATTAACAATAGGATACTTCTTATAAGATCTAATATTCTTAACAAAATATTTGTTCTCTATACAACATAGTCCTCTTACCCAATAAAAATTCATAACATAATTGCTTGCAAGTATTTTTAATACTGTTAATTAAATAACTAGAGATCCCTTTTATTCATTGTAACAACAAAATATATAATAGAACATATTTAAACCCACTTTCTATCAGAAAACTAGAACAATGATAGGAAAAATTATCAATATAATGCTTCCAAATTGTTAGGGAACTTCCACATTCCTCCCATCCATATATTTTTGACCTATTCTGCAACTTCTATTCAACACATCACCCCTGAGCTGAGACAAGCACACTAGAAGACTATATACGTAGGGATTGTTATCTATCTTTCTTACTATTGCAGAATAGTCACAAGGGTTTCTACGAACCCTGTGAGTTTCCTTATAAAATCATAACCCAACATAGTCCCTCTTGGACATACCATATTCTTTTTCATGGTAAATGAGTGCTCAAATAAATGCAATTGAACCCTCCAACAACTAGGAACTATTACCCCCTATAATGTACTTTCTCTTCAACTTTCATTCTTAGGAGATGGTTCATATTCATAATTTCAGTTGTTCTTTCTTAGATAGCATAAATGTTCTCTTTCTCTCTCTCTATGTGTTCTTTTATTTTGAAGAAGTAGTTAGGTTTTCATTTGAATTCTATCCAATCCTTTTTATTTTTAATATATTAATATCTATTTTTCCTCACGTTGTTCTATTTCTTCTTTAACTCTTTTACGTGTTATTAGGAAGTCGTTCCCCTTATAGTATGTTTGGATCCTCTTCATAACTGGATGTTCCCCAACAAATTAGAAATATTAAGTAGATAAAATAATATATACATGATAAAATCATTAATTATACTTGGTGCTATAGAGTTTCCAACTCAACATCAAATCAATTGTATCTTGGTCTAGTTACCCTTGATTCTCCAAATTTCCCAACTCAACATCAGGTCAAATGTATATAAGTTTACTTATCCTTGATGCCCCAGAGTTCCCAAGTCAACATCAGGTCAAATGTATGCAAGTCCTCCAAGACTTTATTAACAAGGGGTAAAAAATGTGCGATATTACATTCCACCCACCTTAAAACAACACCATACCCGTGTTAGCACATTTTAACTTTAAACTTGAAATAGGGTAGGGTATTCCTCTCTCAAGGAATATTCCCTTTCCCATGTGGCCTCTTCGGTACTGAAGTTATTCCATTTTACTTTCAATTGGATGACAGCTCACTTCTAGACCTCTACTTCTCTCTTGTCTAGAATTGTAATACCCTTTGGTTTAGCCCCTAGACATATTATTATTGTGGTTATGTTGGACATATTAGCACAAGGTTCCTGGACTATGGTTTGAACATTATTATTATTTTTATTATGTTGAACTTATAAAATAATTAATAAAATAAAAGCAACCCGATGATCAATGCCAGGAAAGAGAGTATGCGGAACTATGATGTTACGGTGGAAATGTGTTTACCTGTGTGTGTTTTGCCTATGTTGATGTTGTAAAACCTTCTTATGTACTTGATGGACCCTCTTGGTTATGCAACCTGATGTGTTATGTCACTAGGTTTTATTTACCCTTGGATTAATTTTTTATTAGAGGATTGGAGTCCCTCTCTCACCTAGTATGCAACGCTTATTTCATTAAATTTGGACAAATTAGGCAAATTTTGGACTAAGAAAGTGTGAATTTAGACTTTGAAAGTGTCAATATCAACCTTTCTAAAGTGCAAAATGGGTTCTGAAAGTGGCAATATTGGATTTGAAAAGTGTGTTTTTATATTCGAATAGTGTGTTTTTTGACTTATTATGAACCTTAAAATTGCACTTTTTTTGTTATGAAACTATGAATTTCAATTCAAAATAAGTGAATTTCAAATAAAAAAATACAAATTTTGATTTGAAAAGTGTGAATTTAAAATATAAAAATGCAAATTTTGATTTGAAAGGTGTGAATTTCAAATAAAAAAATGCAAATTTTGATTTGAAAAGTGTGAATTTGAAATAAAAAAAATGCAATTTCGGATTTGAAAGTGTGAATTTCAAATAAAAAAACTGCAATTTTTTATTTGAAAATTGCAATTTTTATTTGTAAATGTTCAAAATTTTAATGGGAAAAATTCAATGTTAAAAATATCCAGTCATTGTTACAATAACAAGTCAATCCTCTAAGTTATAACATATAAAAATGGTTTGTTCCGACTTCTATTTTCCGACAAGAAGGATTGTACGCCCCTTCTTTTTGTAGTTAATTGTGTCAACATTTATCCAACAATTCAGCTATATCCATAATGGAGAACACAAGTAGGATCGACTGACCCTTCTTGCAATGTCAAGCTATTATGAAAATTATATTGGGAATAAGAAGGGTCAGTCGACCCTTCAATTTCGAGGGAATTGTTAAACTAGAACACCTTGGAATTTATAACATATAAAAATAGTTTGTCCCGATTTTCGTTTTCTAACAAGAAAGATCGACCGTCCCTTCTTTTTGTAGTTAATTGTGAAAACCTTTATCCAAGAATTCAGCTATATCCATAATGGAGAACACAAGAACGATCAGCCGACCCTTCTTGCAGTGTCGAAATATTATGAAAAGAATATTGATAATAAGAAGGGTTGACCGACCCTTATTTCAGTGTCGAACTATTATGAAAATAATATGGGGAATAAGAAGGGTCGACCGACCCTTCAATTACGAGGGAATTGTAAAAATAGAACACCTCGGAAGTTATATCATATAAAAATGGTTTGTCCTGACTTCCATTTTTTGACAAGAAGGATCGGTCGCCCCTTCTTTTCGTAGTTAATTGTCAAAACATTTATACATCAATTCAACTATAGCCATAATGGATAATACAAGAAGGATCGACCAACCCTTCTTATAGTGTTGAACTATTATGAAAAGAATATTAGGAATAAGAAGGGTCGGTCGACCCTTTATTTAGGAGGGAATTGTAGCAATAGAACACCTTGGAGAAAGAGCGGCTGCTATTTCTCTAAGAATATTTCTACTTGCTAGCAAAGTCTTTAAAGCAAAACTTCTATAAATTTTGCAACATGTGGAATGCTTATATTGTGACACGTGGCATATTTGATTTTTAAAATTAGTTTAAAGATTGTTTAAACGAATATTAAGGAAATTAATGGTACCATTAAACGTTTGGGGACTGTTTTAAGCTCCTACGTTTTTTGAACGAGCAACGAGGATGTTATATGACTGGGCTCCAAATGAGAAGTATAGCTTGCAGTTTGTGGAGAAATGAGAAGTAGTTGGAGATGAAGATGGTGTAAGGAATTTATGGTTGATTTTCTAAGTAGAAGTTCCTTAACGAATTTTAAAACTGATACACTCCAAATCAGTTTTAAATTGATAATAGTTGAGCTGCCCCATTATTCCTCGAGAATGGGGCAACTCCCCTATAGACAGAGCAGAGAGAATGGGGCAGCTCCCTAGTAGATAGAGTAGAGAGAATGGGGCATCTACCCAATAGACATGGAGCTGCCCCAAGGTGAGGGCTACTTTGAATGCATAGAGGGCCGAGGTGCCAGAGTTGCAGCTAGCTAGCCGGTGAAGGGACTTGCGAGCGAAGAATCAATAAGGAGCCATAAAGGCACACATGTGAGGGAATCAACTGATAATATCTCTATAAATCAAAACTTACTAATTCTGGACTTTATTTGTTATAATGTATTTCTATTCTTTATCTCCTACCAAGGTCAAGAGCCATGTTTTATGTCAAATATGTTGTGTGTAATTGCTAGAATTGCATTTAGCCTACTGGGTACCTCTATTCAAACATAGATTTTTGTTTCTTAAACTAAGTAAAATCTAACCCAAGGTAGAGTTTTTCTACAATTAGTCTCGAACCCAAGGTAGAGTTTTCTACAATTAGTCTCGAACCCAAGGTAGAGTTTTCTACAATTAGTCTCGAACCCAAGGTAGAGTTTTCTACAATTAGTCTTTCTTATTCACTGGCCCATAGACATTGTATCTAGATGCACAACTCCTTCAATAGATTCATTTCACCATGGATCTACTCACAGGTTATTTTACTACTTTTGTTTTTCTTTGTTTGTATGAAGTTTGAATCTTATTTCTACCCTTTGTTTGTATGAAGTTTGAATCTTATGTCTACCATATTTTACACCCTTTCGGCTTCCTTTAAACTGATTGTAAAACTAATACATATCTATGTAAAACAAAACTTAATGGGTCAATATATATTAAGGAAATATCTATAAAGAAAAAACAAAGTAAATTTAAATGAATATTTTTCTTGAGTATAACATTCTTTTAATAACTTTATCACTATTTTCATTGAAACTGATATTCTGTGTGTTATGCCAAAGTGAACTAAATTCATTATGAGATTAAAAACGACATGGCTAGCTCTGTAATATGCCATAATCCATGGGTGATAAAAAACAACATGTTAACACATAAAAGCTAACAAAAAAAATAAAAAATCAAACATACATGTTTATAGCAAACAAATAACTGACAGTAGACCAAACCGACTAAGCTTAACACAACAGACCATCCCAACAAAACCTGCACACAAAAAAAACCTCTTAGAACATAAAAAAATAAGAAAAAATGCAATCGACCATCAACTACTTACCTACGAATAGAACCACGTCGAGAAGCTGGTGATATCCACATAGAAAGGTGGCAGATCTCCATGAACCTCCACATCAAACAACCAGTGGGGTCCAACAGGTCAGGGCCAACCAGCGGGCACAAACAGGATGGAGTCCAACCAGCGGGGCCAACAGAACATAGCCGACCAAACCGACGAAGCCGAACGAGCAAACCAACCCAACAAAACCTGCAAACATAAACAAAACCTGTTAAAACATAAAAAATAACAAAAAAAATGCAATCGATGACTGCTTACTTGCGAATAGAACCATGTCGAGAAGGTGGCGATCTCCACGTTGACAGGGTGGAAAATATCCACAACCCTCCACGTTAAACAACCGACAGGATCCAACAGGTCGCGACCAACTAGTGGGGCCAACAGGGCAGGGTCTAACCAGCGGGGCCAACAGTGCGAGGACAACATGAGGGGACGACAGGAGGCAATAATAGAGAGGGCAACCGACATGGGTCTGGCAACTGCTGGAGGGGAAACAAGCAGGGATAAGCAGTCTGCAGAAGCGAAAATGACAAATGTGCAACAAAGCCGAGATTTTATGCAGAATAATTGTTCGGCCGAACAAATATTCATCCGAACAATTATTCCTCCAAATATTTATTCGGCCGAACAATTATTTGGTCGAATAAACAAAAAACAATAGGTCAAATTTACTAACCGCTTATGCATCACACGCATTTCAAGGTCTCCGTTATTTTAAATGGTTCACCGTTAAGAGTTATTCGACCAAATAAATTATCGCTTATTCAGCTGAATAACGATATTTATTCGGCCGAATAATGTATTTTGTTCGACCGAATAAATATTGTTATTTGGCTGAATAGCTTCCGCTATGTTTCTTGGGCACACGATTCTAACGAAAGTGTTACCCAAATTTGCGTTTTCACCCATATGTCTGAGGACAAAGGCCGAGAAGAATCATAGTCTGATCCAACCAAGAAGATAGTGCAAAAGCATTAATAGATGCTTCAAAGTTTTCCCAATTCACGATGATCATTGAATTCCCTGCAACTTTCTCCAAGATAATATTAGCCTTAGAAGAGAAATAATAAACAAGCCATAAAGCAAAAATTCCCCTTTATTATTGGTACCATCACCACCGTGTAACCAGAGCTTAATTTGGTCCCCATTGGTAAGTTCAATAAACGCCCCAGCTCCATAGTGTCCCGAAGAAATTAGGGCAGCACCATCAAACCATGCATGATTTCCCAAACAGAGGAGTAGGGGAAGACCAGATTCACGAATAACAATCAGAGGATCCCCACGCATAGAACAACCATAGTCCATAGTTAGGAAATGAACATAACATGCAAATCTGCTAGCCTCCGAATGTATATTTTCAAAAATAACAAGGTTTCTAGTCTTCCATACCGTCCATGATAATAAACAGGCCAGAATTCCCAATTGCATGTTGTGTAAGAAAATACACTTAAACCATGACTGTATGGATAAATGCCGATTAAACTTGATAGGAGCAAAAGGATCGCCAAGAAATCTGAAAACTGTCATAGTGAATGGACAAATAACGAATAGGTGGAGCAAAGATTCAATTTCTTGAAGACAGAGTGAACAAACAGTTGGACCGATGAAACCCCTCTTTTGAAGATTACTCCATATCAGAATCTTCTCCTCCAACAAAGGCCAAATAAAAATTCTAACTTTTGGTGGAATACACCATTTTCAAACTGGCACATACCACCACTTAATAGTATAAGACAAATTTGAGCATAATGCCAAATAAGCCTGATGAGCAAAGATCGATCCATCATCAGTATTCCACGACCATAGGAGACGATCATCCCCAGCCCTGATATGAATATTTGCATGATATAAGTCTAGGATATAAGCATCCCATTTGGCAGCCAATGATCCCACCAAACCCAACTGTGATGTATTCAGCCAGGAATTAAATGACACTGACGACCTGTTATGTACCAGAATATGATAAAGACTATAATATCCTCTGCACATGAGATGAAATAATAGAAAGGGCGACAATTTGCAAATTTAGGCCCGTCCATGATAGGTTCTTCCCCAATCAGGATGTGTCGACCATCCCTGGGATACCAAGCCAACCATTTGACCACAATTGGAAAGGATGAGAATACTCTTGCCTTGATATTTGAATCGCCCTTAGGATATCTTCGTCCGGATCTAATCCATTGAACCGTGGATAATTTTCCAAAGTATTTGTCCTTGATGATGCCACCCCAAACACTAGCAATAGTTAAGGCACACCACATGCTTCTAGCAAAAAGTGCAGTGGAGAAGGTGAAGATATTCTTTAAGGACCAGCCACCCTGTGCAAATGGTCTTGCTGACTTTTTCCATTCCACTAAGTGGATATTATGGTTGCCATTCCTAGACCATATAAATTGATGTATCATTGACGAATGCAGGATAAAATGGTTTTAGGAATTTTACAAAGTGAAAACCAATAAACACCTAGATTTTGGAGGATAGACTTTGCAAGAACAAGTCGACCGCTGCTGGAGAGCCATATCCACTGCCAGTGGTGTATACAATTGTCAAATTTCTTTAAAATCTAATGCCAGTTGGCCAATATATATCCATTTGGTTTGAGGAAATAACCGAGATAGTAGGTTCCATAAATTAATTCTCCTATAGAGAAAGGAAGGATGGAAGTGATTTCAAGTAATCCCATCCCCTCCAGATTGTGTTTCAATAATTTTGAGTTCTTTTCATTTATCAACATACCAGAAGATTTACAAAAATGTAGTAATATATGCCACATATGCCCCCATTCCAGAGCTTCTGCGAGGCCGAATAACATTATATCATCAACGGAAAATTGGTGAGTAATGGAGATGTGGGGAGATACCTGAACTCCGGAGATCAACACATCATCTTTAGCTTTATGGATCATCCTGCTGAGACCCTCGATCATAATAAAAAAAAGTAGTGGAGAGAGGGGACACCCCTGGAACAATCCCCTTGAACAAGGAATAAAGGCAGTAGGATATCCATTAATCAATATGGAGTAGCTAACTGGCGTGATACATGAAAAAATCCATTTAATATCTCCCCAAGGAATACCAATTTCAACCAATGTTAATCGAAGGAAAGACCAGTTCACATTGTCATAAGCATGAGTAATATCAAGCTGTAGAATCAGACCCTAATAGTTTTTAGTTTTAATGCTATGCATCACCTCTTGGGCCACCCCAATGGCATCGAGGATCTTCCTATTATCCAGAAATCCATACTGTTCCAATGAAAGACCCCAAGACAAAGCTGGTTTAATCCTGCATGCAATGATTTTTTAGATGTTCTTGTATACTAGGTTACATAATGATATTGGCCGAAAATCCAGAAATGTAGAGGGATTTGAAACCTTTGGAATAAGAGTAAAAAATGTAGCATTAAGAGCCCCAACAAAATTCCTCTTCAGTCAAGATTATTCCACCATATCAAGAATATTAGGACCCATAATGTCGAAGAATTCCAAGAAGAGTTCCACGGTCCAGCCATTTGGACCCGAACTTTTATCTTTTGCAAAACCATTTAGAACAGATTGAATCTCCATCAATGTAACAGGGAACGTGATATCATTTCCTTATTGTTCAGAAAATATATGAGGATAGCCTTTAATAATCCCAATTTGTTCACCAATTGAAGTGATACCAGGATCACTCGAATATTCTTTGAAATGGAAAGTAGCTTCCTCTTGCAAATCCTCAAGTGCCGAAATAAATACCCCAGATCAGCCCATCAAATTCCAGATCATAATACTGATACGTCTACTATTAGAAAAATGCTGGAAGAATTTATAATTTTTGTCTCCCAAAGAGAACCATAATGCTCGTGTTAACACCCAAAATGTACCCCAAGGTTGCGGAGGGGTAGAATCGGGGTAACCACTAACCACTTTGGACTAGTGCTACTGACCCAGTATAGTCTGAGAGGGCTCTCTCAATGCCAATATGAGATTGGAAACATAAACAAGAATAAACATACATCCTCTCTTCACAATCAAAATATACATTCAAATCATACACAGAAGGTCAGATTTCTGATGGGACAAATGGTGCAAAATTGTTGGAGGGATAATCACAAGGAAAAAACATTGGGAAATGGAGTCAAGATGCTACACATAAATTAGATAACAGTTCCCTAGTATGAACTACTAAATAGAGGCAAGGTAGTCACCCTCTTGCCATTGTAATGCTATTTTCTGGTGGTAAAAGAAGAAAATAAGAACATACCATTGATATGAGCATGTAGCAAATATGGATTCGATATAAACTTTAGTAGCAATATTGAGTGAATACCTGAGATAAGAACCAGAGCGTGTTTCCAAGAATTCCAAGTTATTATACACTGGTCTCAGGCATGAAATGAAAAACATAATGTAAATGCACAACAGGAAGTACAAACACATAGGGAAGAGAGAGAAGACAGACTACAAGTTCGAGGGACATAGGAATCTCTGCAAAACAGTCTACCACAGGAACTGCACATTGTATTAATATGAAAGTCTAAAAACCAGGCTCGCCCCTCAAGCCTTAGCCGAATGATTTTCCAACCCTTAGTTCTTCTATTACAATGCTTTTATAGTCTCTTAGCCTTGAATTGGTCCCTAGGAAACAAACAAAATTATGCTGCCACCTTGATAGCTCCAAATTGGGAATATTACATACGTGTCATGTTCAAAATAGACTGATTAAGATAGGGAACAAAATTACCATGAGCAGGGCACCACCTTACTCCCGAGTCTTCAATTGGCCTTTCGAATCAAAGAAGTGCTCTATTTTCAAATATCTGTCAGCCTGTGACTCATCCGCTAGAGGGGGAGGTGTCGTTTCCTCAGTAGAGATCACGAAATCCTCGAGAATCTCCATATCTTGCTGGATGTCCCGCTCCTCCTCTCGGGTCTCCTCCTTCCTTCGACATCGAATTATTTTGTACACATGTCGCCCTTCGGGCTCTTCATCTTCGCTAGCAGAGCTGGACCCCACGTGGTTGAAGACCACAGGAGACGGAGGAGCATGTTCTTCCTCCACCTTCGACCATGCTTGTTCTGGCATAAAAACCACTCCAGATTCCTACTCCTTCTCCATGACTAGATTCTAACTGAAAAGCTACCCAAACTTCCAGGTGCACCACCTTCTCCATATACTGATTTTGAACAAGGGACATAAGGACCGTATCCATAACCACCATGATGATGACAATAGTTACGTATGGTCGCATTTTCCATGATGACCTGCCTGAGCCTCCTAGTCAAGTGACAATGGTTCCCAAGGCTCGAGCTGACATGAAACACATTGGGAAAAGATCTCTAGATAGACGGTGGGGTATATGATGGCGTTGAGGTGGCCTCCACCGTATTTTCAATCATTTTGGTGGCAGTAAGGATGCACTTTAAGCCATCGATCCGCCTCCTCCGTCGTCAGCTAAACTGTAACCTGCTTGCCTGCTTAATGCCATGTCAGCACTCATAGTGCCTCCAACTTTGCAACATCCAATCGTATGTACTAATTTGATGGAAGGCATCTTCATCCTTCTATCCCAAGTTTAATACAAACAGCTAAAAGAGTTTGGCTGTTCCCAAGGGGAAAAACCCGGCCCCTGCGCAACTATGACGAATTTCCTTAGAACAAACCCTTGGACTCAAGAAAAACATAATTTTACAGATGCGACAAAGGGAGGAAGGCGACTAAAGCCCCCCATACGTGCCTAAAACCCCATTCTTCTCCTATTTTTAGGTATATACCGCTGAAACCTTGTATCAAGTGCATTCAAACCTTATCCCCCAGAACAATTTTAACCCTAGCCTTCTTGTAAATTGGTTCTCAACCTGCTTTCTTTCCACAAACAGACTTAGATTTGCTAGCAATGGAGGCTATAAGGGCCTACCTGTCACTAAGAGGCCCTGAGAATGACTCCGACGGTTGCTTTCTTCATCTTCCACATGCCCGGAGGCTCCTGACCCTGATAGGCTCCAAGACACAAATGTCCACCTCCGTGTGCGTCTTTATATATATAGCCTTTTTTTCTTTAACTTCGGCCTTCTTTTCCAGTCACCCACCTTTCTCCTCCATTGATCTTTTGAGAAAATAGCTGAACCATTAGATATGATCCCCCTTTATTGATTTGATCTCTTTCCCTTTCCTTTCGTTGGATCATTTCCCGTGTCCCAATCTCCACCGCCCGTCTCTTAGCGCCGTACATCAATGGAGTGGTGTCGCATTCCCCTAAAGTGGTCTTGCTTACAACTTAACATCCTTGCGATGGGCCCAGGTGCTAACACCTGGCCATTGGTTTTTCCCATCGCAACCACCATTCTGTCTATCTGGCGTGCATTTCCTTGATGCGACGATCATCTAGGACCGTCAATCCTCCTAGGACAATCTACACCATTTCTTTTGTCACATTGCACTTACCACTTTTCGATCTCTGACCTCTGACCGTAGGATATTCCTCGGCTTCCTTGGGTCGTCCACGTGATCAGAAACCCACCTTTAAGCCTCGGTGGTATCGCATGCTCCTGAAATGGTATTACTTATCGCCTACTCCATCATGTGATGCTTCCTCCATCTGCCACCTGTCCGGCGGTAAAACTCCTTGCGACCGCTTGTGCCTCTATTCCCCACGCAACTTGGCTATGCAACAATCAACGAGGGTTGTTGATCTCCCTCTCGCGCACATCCAACGGTGGGAACTTGTGTGATGGCTATCCTTTGAAATATTTGGCCTCGGGCTATAGACTTTGGCTCCCTTTTGGCCCTTTTGGACGCATTTTAATGTTTTATTTTGCCATGCCTTTGCCCTTCCTTGTATATTTAACACCCCCTCTCAACCTTTCTTATACTTTAGCACCTGATCATGAAAATAAAGGGCATTTGGGATTTCCCTAGGGAAATTTTTGAGATACCCCTTTATTCCACCTCCATGTTTATGCTTTAAAAATCAGGTGCTAACAGCCCGACTCTTCAAATGCTAAGACGCATCAGCACGATTAAGTAACAACAAATGTCGGCCCTCCAGCTCCATCAATAATTGCCTAGCCCTGTTTGGAAGAGGCCCACCCAAATGTGCAACATTTAGTGAGTTGATTTGTGAATCAATGTTGATAACCTCCAACTGTTCGGACTTCTTTCGAGGCAACTCCCACTCTTTGACCACCCCTTTTAAATGAGTTAACTTCACTAATAAAAACTGATCAACCAAGGAGATCCCCACAATCCTAACATTATTCCATTCAGAGCGCACAAGCCTACGAAAATATTCAATCTATAATAATCTTTGGTTGAATTTAAACGAAAAAGGTGTCTTGACAACCCCTAAATCCACCTCCAACAGAATTGGAAGATGATCCGAAAGTGAAGACAGAACCGTCCATGATCGGTTCTTTTGCCATTTTGGGGTCAGATTATCAGCCATCATATATCTATCAAGTCTTTTAGATATCTTACCATCGGCCAGACGACCATTGCACAAGGTAGGCCCTAAACGGACCTCCTGAATGTCTATCAACTCGAGATCAACAAAGAATTCAAATAAATGTGTACTTAATTGATCCTCTCTAGAAATTCTACCCCAAGTTTCAGCAGATGATAGTGTGATGTTTAAATCACCCGCCAATGAAAGGTTATCACAATCCAAAAGACCCACATATTTGGCAGAGTCCTAGATTGTCTTCGCTCTGTATATGGACCATAGATATTTACAAAATTTACCACACTAGAAAAACCTCTAATGTTACCCTCCAGGAGAATCCCCAGTTGTGTAGAATAAGCAGACAATTGAAAATTTTTGGGGTCGCACGCCGACAGTAAACCCCCAAACAAACCAACTGCATCTGATGAGCATATAACCCAATCTTTCGTAATACCATTGAATAACAGTCTTGCCTTCTTCGCCGACACCATAGTCTCTTGTAGAAAAATCATGTCAGGTTTCAAAGAGTCCAATAAACCTTTGAGGGCCAATTTTTTCTGAGGGCCTCCAATCCCTCGAATATTTAGTGATAAAAGGATCATCATTTAACCCTTCAAAGGGCTTAATGTATCTAAGAGCTTGTTTTGAATCCAATGAACCATTGGATGAAGAAGATACCAGGGAAATGTCGGGAGAAGGGATATCGACCATATGTAATTTTCCCTTCCTTACACTTCTGGTTTTAATTGGTGAAAATTGGGCAATACCCCCCTGCGTGACACCTTTGATTGATAACGCTATACCAGGATCCTTAATCGATGGATGAACAGGGAGATCCAAATTCCCCCCCATAGAAGGGATATTTGCAATGTATGTAGCGAGAGGAGCTTTTGTTTTTACAATCTTGGAAAAGGAAGGAACCGTCATTTCCAACTGAACATCACCAACCATACCTCCATCCCTACGAGATGACTGCCCAGGTAGAAAATCATCCTGGTGAACTGGCACAGATCGGGAAATTTCATGTGGAGACAATAGGGGAGAAGTCGACTTCGGAGACAATGGGGATGTGGCCACATCTGAAACACCAAAGCTAGTGGAGCCGGATCTATATTGGAAGTCACAGGACCATTAACCCCCCCAATAGCAGGATCCACGAAATGTGGAACATTGACATTGTTCATAGGTAAAGAGGAAGAGATTTCCAAAGATTGCTGAATACCCAAGTAGAAAGTAGGGGGGCCCCAATGATACCATCACCAATGCGTTCCCCCTTCCCATCCAAACTAGATACAAAGACCATATCATCATTTGTTAATGTGGATGAAAAGGAAGGATCAACTTTATTCAACTTACCAATGACTGACAAAGGGTTTTCCATTGCCGCAGGTAGTCCTAGGGAAGAAGGAATAGACTGATCATTTCCCTCGGCATCACCATCCGAAGCAGAGTTACTGTCTGAGGTCCATGCCTGAATTTCATCCATCGAATCCAGGTCAGAACTAGAGTTAGAGTCAAGATAATCCCTCCACAGATTCCCCACAGTCTTGCACTGTGAACATCTAAAGAGGACTCCCTAATAGTCCAGAATCTACGAGTACCTTATGTCACGCCAAACAATCTCTAGTGACTCAAATAGACTAAGAGACATGTCAATCACTATAAGAACCCTACCCACCCGACGGTCCATACTATTTAGGGTTCCATCGTTGATACGGAGAAATATCCTTAGATGATTAGCCACAACCATAAAACCCTCCCGATGTCACATAGACAAAGGAAAATCAGGTAAGAGTACCCAAAGGTGGCAAAAATGCATCCTCTCAGAAACAGGCTCAAAACCCATCTTCCATCTTTTCAGCATGAGACTGTCATCCCCCCTAATCAATGTTTTTTCAAAGATTAGGTGAGTGTGGCTCTCCATCCTGAAGTAAAATACATACCAGCCTTTGTTCATTATGTAAATCTCAGGTCTGTATCCAATTTGTTTTTCCCAGTTGGTTGATACCCATAGGTCGATATCCTTAGGGTTCATAACCCCATAGGTAAATTTACCCATCGAGGATTTAATGGAGAGCGTTGCAATACCATCATGAACCGATAGATGATCCATCATTAGTTCAAAACCCTGGCCCCATGATTTCAACTTGTTATTTTTCCTATTGGATACCCTTGATCGTTGCTTCAGTCCAGGCACAGAATTCGGTCTTGATCCATGGTCATTTCCTGGAATAGTGACAGGGATAGAATAAACCTCAACTGAGGTCCTATATCCAATAAATTCTTGGGATAGTAACAGATCCTGACCCTCAGCCGTTCTGGGAGAAATATCTATCCCTTTCCCTGGGAGTTGTTCTGCGTGTGAGGCATGCGCCCTCCACATGCGCCAGTATTGCGCATCTGACTGGAGTGCCCTGACACCTACCCACCACTCATCCGAGTTTTGTCTACTTCCCCTAGATGGTTCCACCATCCCCCAGTCTTGACAATATCCCATCCCTTAGAAGGTGGTAATAGCCACTTGGGATCTTAATAATGAAAATAAACAGTATACTCTTTACCCCAGTAATGTCAAGGATACTAATCCACGGTTAATACCAAAAGGGCTCAGACTGGCCAGAACCTTCTAATATGTAAAACCCCCAAGTACTTGTTGTCTAAAACATGTCCTCCTTCTCAAAGATAAAACGTGACCTCCTACTGAGAACGAAAAACAGTCCCCCCACATCTAGCTGCCCCCATATCCATTACTTCCCCCATCATTTACTGAAGCTACCAAGGGTTTTCATAACCAGTACCTCCACAAGAGCACAAGAATGTAGACCTTATCATTCCTTGGATTCTATGACACAGAGTGTTCGACAAGCTATAATGGAGGATTTACCCTCTCATAGGTCATAGGTTCCATATTCGAGCACCATTCTTGGCGGATTTTTCTCAGAGGTCACATGTTCCATACTCCAAACTTTCGTGAGGTTGTTGTGGAAAGAGTTTGCTTTTATAAAAAAAAAAATCCTGTAGAAATCCAAATTGACGAGGAGAATACTTGTTCAAACATGAACATTTCAATATCTGCTAGATCTAACTCTTAGATAAAACCATATATATATATATATATATATATATATATAAACATTAAAGTCTAAAATAAAATAAAAATTGTTTGTTTAATGAAAACAGGGATCACGGATTAGAGAATTGGTTATTAAATTTTTTGGTAGTCACACGTACCCTATGGATATGAGTTTAAACTGCACGGGGAGCTGAAGCCTCACCTCAAAACAAAGCATAGCCTCATTTAATCGAAGGCCTTCTGATAAGTGTATGTGATTTGATTACTGCAATGTATTATGTTGTATGATTTGATTGTTGGTGATGTGATAATTCACCCTTGATTTCACCCTAATTTCATTAATTTCATGGATGGCAGTTAAAAATTTAATTTTATTTGATAACCCTGCACAGAATTTAAATTTTATTTGATAACCCTGCACAAAGCTTGGCTCCACCCTTATCCCATGTGCACCGAGGGTCGGGGGACCCTAACCAACAGGGTTTAACAAGGTGGGTCGGAGGAAGGGAAAGAACACTAAATATTAGACGTCCATTAGTTAAATGACGTCTGGCTGTTAATTCAGAAAGTATGATTAGATTGACGAATCTACATGACCAATAGTCATGTATATTCAATGCATTTATACAAATATAAATATATGGAATGTGTGCAAGCCAAACAAATATTGATTCAATGAAACCTTGTGCATGTTAGACCATGGGTAGTGTTCCCATGTGCTTGTCTTGCTCATTGATCGTAGAAACTAGGGTTTTGCTTAGTTTCTCTTAAAATGATATCTTCATAGTTATATTAGTCATGTGTGACTAATAACAATATTTGATCGGATACATGAGTGGAATATAGGAATAATGTCTTTCCTTGGTTGACTTAAATTAGTAAGGATGATATGTACCTATACATTTTTCTTATTGCAGATACAAAATATCATAGGTGATATGTGTTGAATGGTTGTAGATACAATATGAAGGAAAGTGTGATGGTTTTACTATTTTATTTTGGAGACCATCATGATACTAATTGGAAGAGACATCTACTACTTATTAAGGATCTCCATATTATGGGTGGAAGATGATTGTTGACTATGTGGTCTACATATGCTGTGACATGTTTGTGTAAGTGGATGCTTAAGGTGTTTGAACTTTGTGGAAATTCCTTATTTTAATCCAACACAACATACTTACTGAAAGAATATGCTCCAAGAAGAATACTTGTTCAGTGACATGACATTTAACAAAAATATATACCTTGTTGGTGAGAGAAATATTGGCCACATTACTTTCCAAAAAGACATTCAAAGTAGGAATTTGATTTTTAAATCAATTGATATATTTTGGAGGTATGAAATCCTTTGTTTCAACATAAAATTCATCAAAGAAATTAATTGGGTGAGTGTATTCTAAGGGTGAATTAAGCACAATGGTGCATGCCATCCTATAGATACTAAATTGTGGTTATGGATTCTAGGATCTCTTCATTTGAGCAAAATTATGGGCTATTAGAGCGAAAGGTATCTCGTATCACCATCAAAGTTATCAAAGTGGTAATAGTGTTAGGGATCAAACTTGTAACAACCGAACATTAGACATTAGTGTATTGTATATGATAATGGTAAACATGCCAAGAAATATATAAACAAATTAAAAAGAAAAATTTGCATTCTAACTTAAATTAGGTGCGTGAGTGACAAGTGTTTCATGCATGCAAAAAGTAAGAATTGAATAAAATATGGAAATTAAGTGATAAAAAGAGGGAAATACCAAGAGGAGGGGGCTCTAGTCTTGCAGGTGGATTTTGAGGTTTCTTGCTTGTTGTGTCGGTTTTGGCTTGTGTGTATATGTATTTTAATTGAGAGTTTAAGGAAGAGGAGAGCGTGGAACTCATATGTACTAAGAAATAGTGAAAAGAGTAATGGTATTACCTAGTTTTCCACAGTGTTAATTGTTGAGAGCTTGGAGGCCTTAGCCTTTGGATGTGGGTTGGTTGGGTGGAGAGTTTCCCTCCCAAACTTTGTTGTTGATAAAAAAGCTCGTTTCTAGTTGAGGAAAAGGTATGCATGAAAACATTGGTTAAGATGGCCATCCATTATGTAAGTGGAGTTTTTTCTTTGTGGCTTACAACTCTTATTTTCTACTAGTTGTTTGAAATAATTTATATCATGATGGATATAAACTTTCAATAGTGTAGTTCTCTCTGAAATCCTACACAAGAAATTTGTCTTTAAATTAGGTTTTCAATCTGTATATTAATGTGGTTGTTACATTTGGTATCAGAGCATGGTTCAAACGCACAAGAGTCTTAAGGACAAACCACCAAACAAATCTAACCCATTAACAAAGAAAATGTAATATCCGTATCCAGATATTCTCATGTTGTGATCGTTTCTGAGTCACAATAAGACTATTCAAGTGAATAGTCAACCAATAGAAAATAATTCAATTTGGATAGAATAAATAATATTGAATATATATTGATGAGAGATTCTTACATTACAATTTGATGGACCATTTAAATATGGTCTTATGTGTATTTTCAATGGAAAGGTACGTCTCTATATATTCTATTAATTTCATATCAAATTTGTTTAATATTTATTTAATTATTTGTTTATTGATATGTTTATATATTAGTTTATTTGTTACATGGCCTTCCTCTTTAGAATGCTTTTTCCTGAAAGCATTAGTGATGAAAACCATATGTGGTTTCATAAAACCATGTGCGGTTTTATGAAAGCTATTCTTTAACTTTTTTTTTACTTTTTTTTTTTCTTTATCTTGTGGATAATTCATTTTCCCACTTCTTTGTAATATTATTTTTTCTTACTTCTTGTTCTCTTCTTCTTATTTGCAATGGAAATAATTACTTCTTTTTTCTCTTTTTTTATTTCCCTTCTCGTATTCTTGGATTCCTTGATTTACGGTTGTTTTTAAATTTTGCAGCGGAATAATTATTTTTTTATTAACTTGATTTGCTTCAACGTTGTGATTGGATCTTCTTTGGGCCAAAATCCTACTTTTGGACAAGGTCCTAGATTTTTGGGAAACCCAAAAAATGATGGCCAAAAGCCAATGCGGATCAAAGATCCTTAATCAGATAAACTCTGAGAATGGTTTGTGGCCAAAGGTCGGAATCAAACCCACGAAGGGGCTCTGATACCAATGTAATATCAGTATCCGGATATTCTCATGTTGTGATCATGTCCGAATCACAATAAGACTATTCAAGTGAATAGTCAACCAATAGAAAATAATTCCATTTGGATAGAATAAATAATATTGAATATATTTTGATGAGAGATACTTACATTACAATTTGATGGACCATTTAAATATGGTCTTATGTTCCTTTTTTATGGAAATGTACGTCTCTATCTATTCTATTTGTTACAAATCAAATTTATTTTGTTTAATTACTTTTCTTTTATTATTTAATTATTTGTTTATTGATATGTTTATATATTATTTTATTTGTTACAAAAATATTACCAATGGTGCTGGGATTTGAGTCTAGATCTCTTGATGTTGTTGTTAAATAAATAGTATCCCATATATATATATATATATATATATATATATATATATATATATATATATATTAACAAAAAAAATATTACAAAAGGTGTTGGGGTTGCCATTACACAACTTTCATGCAAGCCATCTACCTACCAGTGAAACTAGGGGTTTTCCATGTTTTCCATGCTCAGTGATCTAAAAAACTAGGGTTTTTCTTAGTAGGAGACTATGCAAGTTTGGCATGAGGAATTCAACTATTGAAACTCCTCGACCTTGGAACCATGGGTAGTGTTCCCATGCTTGAAATGATGAAAAATATGTAGGAGTTTATAGAACTCAATTTTGATGCTCAATTAGCTTTTTATGCTCTAGTGACAACAAGAGTTCATGAAAGTCTTAGGGAGTTGATTTGCAACTGGTAAAAAATGATTACGATGGCTTTAATCAATGAACTATCAACTCCATTAGACTTATGAAAATGCATTTAATATAGGGCACCTCTCTCACATGGGTATATTACTCAGTGCTCATCTTATTTAGTGATATGAGAAGCTAGGGTTTTGCTTAGTAAGAGACTGCATAATAAGGTCAATTATTTAAAATCTATGAACTTGGGAATGTGGGTAGTGTTCCCATGTTAGAAATTCACAAACACACATTTAGGAGCTTATAAAACTCGATTTTGATGCTTGGTTGGTTTTTTTTTTCCTTGTTGACGTATTCACCAAGTGTCCATGAAAGGATTAAGGAGGCGAGTTGAAACTCACCAAAAAATGATGACCATGGCTCAGATTGACGAACCATTGACTATGTAAATCTCATGACAATGCATTCTAGCTAGGGGCACCGCTCTCCTACATGTCCATACCCCGGTGCTCATCTTATTTAGTGATATCAGAAACTAGGGTTTTTCTTAGTAAGAGACTATGCAATTTTAACATGATGAGTTCAACTATTGAAACTCCTTGAACTTGGTACTATGGGTAGTGTTCCCATCTGCTTGTCATGTTCATTGATCTTATAAACTACGGTTTTGCTCAGTTTCTCTTAAAATGATTACTTCATAGTTGTATTAGTCATGTGTGACTAATAACAATATTTGATCGGCTATAGGAGTGGAATATAGGAATAATGTCTTTCATTAGTTGACTTAAATTAGTAAGGATGATATGTACCTATACATTTTTCTTATTGAATACAAAAAATATCATAGGTGATATGTGTTGAATGGTTGTAGATACAATATGAAGGAAAGTGTGATGGTTTTACTATTGTATTTTGGAGACCATCATGATACTAATTGGAAGAGACATCTATGACATATTAAGGATCGCCATATTATGGGTGGAAGATAACTATGTGGTCTACATATGTTGTGATATGTTTGTGTAAGTGGTTGCTTAAGGTGTTTGAACTTTGTGGAAATTCCTTATTTTAATCAAACACAAGATATTTAGTGAAAGAATATGCTCCAAGAAGAATAGTTGTTCAGTGACAGGACATTTAAAAAATATATATATACCTTGATGGTGAGAGAAATATTGGTCACATTACTTTCCAAAAAGACATTGGAAGTAGGAATTTGATTTTTAAATCAATTGATATATTTTGGAGGTACAAAATCCTTTGTTTCAACATAAAATTCATCAAAGAAATTAATTGGGTGAGTGTATTCTAAGGGTGAAATTAAGCACAATGGTGCATGTCATCCTATAGATAATAAAATGTGGTTATGGATTCTAGGATCTGTTCATTTGAGAAAAAATATGGGATATTAGAGCCAAAGGTACCATGTATCACCATCAAAGTCATCGAAGTTGTAATAGTGTTAGGGATCAAACTTGTAACAACCAAACATTAGACACTAGTGTATAGTATATGATAATGGTAAAAATGTCAAGAAATATATAAACAAATTAAAAAGAAAAATGTGCATTCTAACTTAAATTAGGTGCGTGAGTTACAAGTGTGTCATGCATGCTAAAAGTAAGAATTGAATAAAATGTGGAAATTAAGTGATAAATAGGGGGCAAGACCAAGAGGAGGGGGCTCTAATTTTGCAGGTGGATTTTGGGGTTCCTTGCTTGTTGTGTTGGTTTTGGCTTGTGTGTATGTGTATGTGTATGTTAATTGAGATTTTAAGGAAGAGGAGAGGGTGGAACTCAAATGTATTAAGAAATAGTGAATAGAGTAATGGTATTACCTAGTTTGGCATAGTGTTAATTGTTGAGGGCTCGGATGCCTTAGCCTTTGGATGTGGTTTGGTTGGGTGGAGATTTGTTCTCCCAAATGTTGTTGTGGATAATAGGGTTGGTGATTGGTTGAGGACAAGGTATGCATGAACATTAGTTAAGATGGCCATCCATTAGGTAAGTGGAGTTTTTTTATTTGTAGCTTACAGTTCTTATTTTATGCTAGTTGTTTGAAATAATTTACATCATCATGGATATACACTTTCAATAGAGTAGTTTTATCTGAAATACTACACAAGGAATTTGTCTTTAAATTAGGTCTTCAATCTGTATATTAATGTGGTTGTTACATTTGGTATCATAGCATGGTTCACAATCTCATGAGTCTTAAGGGACAAACCTCCAAACAAATCTAACCTTTTAACAAAGAAAATAATACCAAGGGTGTTGGGGTTTTAATCGAGATCTCTTGATGTTGTTGTTAAATAAATATTATACCATATATATATATTAACAAAAAAATTATTACAAAGGGTGTTGGGGTTTGAATTGATATCTCTGGTTGTTGATATATATATATATATATATATATATATATATATATATATATATATATATTATCAATGGCAATTGCAAGCTAATCAATGACATTTAGAAATTGTTGATTCTCAACCTCTTTGCTCCTCAAATGGCATTGATGATCAATTATTTTCAATGCCGCTAGAATCTTGTTTGACTTGATTGATAGAATCTTGCGTCATGCCATTATAGAGATCCCATTTTTCATTGTGCAAGCTTCTCTCTTCATAAGCATTTTATCTTTAAGCCTCATGTAACAAAACCATCCCGGTACTTGCTCTTTGTACAACAGTTCCTCATACACATCCAAGTTGTTTCCCATCATTTCAATGTTACTCTTCACCACTTATTCATGTATGGCTCCATCCTTCATGATGGGAATCATGACCAGCTGCTTCATGATCACATTATAAAGGGAGAGATTGAATTGCAGCGATTCCACCTGGCATCACTACCCAACCACATCTTGTTCTCTCCAGCATATCATTACATTTAAACATTTTTCTTCTTTTTAGGTATTTCTTGGCCTTACCCAATCATTCCATGAGAACCAAGAGCCCATGAGAGCCAAGAGCCTCATGCACTTTAATGTTTCAGTGCATGAGAGGATATATATTTCATTGTGTATGAGAGAATATATAAGGTAAAAGGAATCAATATTTGCATTGGCATGTCCAAAACCACAAAAATAAAGTATCGTGAATGCAACTAGTTAAAAAAAAAACATGGTATATGTATAGGCGTAATGGGAGAGAATATGATTTTCACGTTGTAATTTTTATTTTCTCAAATATAGAGCTGAGTATTAGCCATATATTAGCCTTTTCCAATATAATTTAGTTTTAGAACGAAATATATTTATTTATTTTTATATTATTTATGTTTGTTTTTGGGTTTCCAATTAAGCTTTTCAGCAAGCAATATCGTATAATACTTTGGACTCATTAACTTCTCATGAAGTTTTATTAATTAACATTTCATTTTCTTTTTTTCTTATAGATGCATCATTTGAACTTGGCCATGAGAGCTTATTTGGAAACATGTGAATTAAAGTAATGAAAATGAATCCATGAAAAGATTGAGAAGAGTGGGATAGCAAAAACATTTTTCCACGATTAATAGATGCCATGGCAGGATACTAAATAATTTTAGCTGTTGCATTTTACTAAAAATAGTTTTGCTGAGATTTACACGCCAATTGCATTGTGACAAGTGATCAATGCATTGGTGGTTAATTTTTAATTTTACAGTTGTAATTATTTTTATTTTTCAAACTTTTTTAATATTAATATTTTTCACATTTTATAACTTTTTTTTAATTAACAAGAATTATAATATTTTTCATAATATCTATTCTTTGAAATAAATAAATTAATGCAATTTTACACTTACGATTTTCGTAAAATCAATTTGGAAAAAAATTTCAGTTTTCTTTACTATACACACTTATTTCTTCTATTAAAAAAATTATAAACTAATGTAAATCTAATTAAGTGTTTTACTATAAGTAGTATGAGGGAGAAATGTAATTTCATGCTCAATGTGGAGTTAACATGTAGCACTTTAATAAAATACTAGTATAGATCCATCTTAAACCCGGATCTATTAAGCACTTAGAGGGATCCAATTTCTTGAGGTGTATTTTTTTTTAATCTTAAACTGAAGAAATTTGATCCCTAGCTTGCTTGATACTATTTTTTTTATTTTATAGGAAATTTTTTTTCCTAGCTCACTATAGTTTTTGCAAGTTAGGAGGTTATAAATGTTTGTATTGTAACAAATATTATGAAACTCATTTCTAATGTAGTAATTTTCATCCTCAAAACCCTTTGCCCTCTCTCTCTCTCTCTCTCTCTATATATATATATTTCCAATCAATTAAAACTAAAATATTAATAAAACTTTGTACTTATTGATTAAGGGAAGACTCTAGCTTGTATAGTAGTTTGTACCTTGATGTGTATTTAATTTCTATGGCTCCATGATAAATCCATAATTAAAATGGATTTATGATACTAAATAAAAAATTGTAATAATGTGTTTTTAGGTAAATATGTAATTTTTCCCATCCTCAATAAAGTTGATAAATGGCAATCAAAAGTACTTCATAAAAAAACCAATGTAAATCTATCTTAATTGTTGATTTGAAAAATATTTTGATATGGAAATATTTTTTAATATATATGTTTTGAAATATTTTTTATAACTGAAATGATCCATCGAATGAAATAAATCCATAAATAAAGATGGATTAGACACTATTAAAGTAAATAAATATAAGTGACACTGATAAATAATTAAGAAAGAAACAAAATGATTAAATATCATATATATATATCTATATATATATATATCTATATATATATATATATATATTCACAAGAAAAAGCTATACTTTATAAAGAAGTATAATAGTACAAGGAACTAGATAACTACACCCAAACAGTGCATTAAATAGTACCGAGGCCACACCAGGTCTCCCAAGAAATACAACCAAATCCAAGACATAAACAATTATACGGGATATACCAATCCCCCAAAGAGTCCACAAACCAGCAAAGTAACAAAATGATAGAGCTGAGATAAACTTGAGGAGAAGATACAAACAAACTTGTGTCTAGTAGCCATCAAAAAACATAAATAATCACTAAACAACAAAAATGTTCCAAAAACCCGAGAGAGAGACATAGAGCCCTCCAGGATCTCATAATAAATCCTTCCTAACGATGCCACAAGTCCATGACGAGAGACAAAATCCGCCATAGTATTTTGTTCCCGATATATATGGATGATAGATGTCTAAGGACAAAGGCCGAGAAGACTCATAGTCTGATCCAACCAAGAAGATAGTGCCAAAGCATTAATAGATGCTTTAGAGTTTTCCCAATTCACGATGATCATTGAATCCCTTGCAGTCTGCTCCAAGATAATATTATCCTTAGAAGAGAAATATAAAACAAGCCATAAAGACAAAAGTTCCCCTTTAGTATTCGTACCATCACCACCGTGTAACTAGAGCTTAATTTGGTCCCCATTGGTAAGTTCAATAAATGCCCCAGCTCCACACTGTCACGAAGAAATTAGGGTGGCACCATCAAACCATGCACGATTGCCCAAAAAAGAAGTCAGGGAGGACCAGTGTCACGAACAACAATCAGAGGATCCCCATGCATAGAACAACCATAGTTTATAGTCAGGGAATGAACATAACATGCAACTCTGCTAGCCTCTGAATGTATATTTTCAAAAATAACAAGGTTTCTAGTCTTCCATATCGTCCATGATAATAAATAGGCTAGAACGCCCAATGGCATGTTGTGTGGGAAAATACACTTAAACCATGACTGTATGGATAAATCCTAATCAAAATTGATAGGAGAAAAAGGATCGCCAAGAAATCTGCAAACTGTCACAGTGAATGGACACATAACGAATAGGTGGAGCATAGATTCAACTTCTTGACGACATAGTGAACAAATACTTGGACTAGTGAAACCCCTCTTTTGAATATAATTCCATATCAAAATCTTCTCCTCTAGAAGAATCCAAATAAAAATTCTAACTTTTAGTGGAATACACCATTTCCAAACTGGCACATGCCGCCATTGAATAGTCCAAGACGAATGCGAGCATAACGCCAAATAATCCCGACGAGCAAAGATCGATGCATCATCAGTATTCCATGACCACAAAAGACGATCATCCCCAACCCTGATCCGAATATTTGCATGATATAAGTCTAGGATATATGCATCCCATTCGGAAGCGAATGATCCCACCAAAACTCGTTGTGATGCATTCATCCAGGAATTAAATGATACCAACGACCTATTATGTACTAGAATATGATAAATACTATAATATCCTCTGCATCTGAGATGAAATAATAGCAAGGGCGATAGTTTGTAAGTTTTAGGCCCGCCCACGATAGGGTCTTCCCCAATCAGTATGTGTCGACCATCCCCCGGATACCAAGCCAACCATTCGGCCACAACTGGAAAGGACGAGAGAAGTCCTGCCTTGATATTTGAAACGCACGTAGGAGATCTTCGTCCAGATCTAATCCATTGAACCGTGGATAGTTTTCCAAAGTATTTGGCCTTGATGATGCCACCCCAAACACTAGCAGCAGTTAAGGCATGCCACAAGCTTTTAGCCAAAAGTGCATTGGAGAAGGTGAAGATATTCTTTAAGGACCAGCCACCTTATGCAAATGGTCTTTCCAACTTTTTCCATTCCACTAAGTGGATCTTATGGTTTCCACGGACCATATAAATTGATGTATCATTTGACGAATACAAGATAAAATGGTTTTACGAATATTACAAAGTGAAAACTAATAAACACCTAGATTTTGGAGGACAGACTTCGCAAGAACAATTCGACTGCCACTAGAGAGCTATCTCCACTGCGAGTGGTGTATACGATTGTCAAATTTCTTTAAAATCCAACACCAGTCCGCCAATCTATATCCATTTGGTTTGAGGAAATAACCGAGATAGTAGGTTCCATCAATTAATTCTCCTACATAGCAAGGAAGGATGGAAATCATTTCAAAATATCCAATCCCCTCCAAATTGTGTTTCAATAATTTTGATTTCTTTTCATTTATCAACATACCAGAAGATTTACAAAAAAGTAGTAATATACGCCATACATGTCCCCATTCTAGAGATTTTGCAAGGCTGAATAGCATTACATCATCAATGGAAAATTGGTGAGTAATGGAGATGTGGGGAGATACCAGAACTCCGGAGATCAACACATCATCTTTAGCTTTATGGATCATCTTTCTAAGACCCTCGATCACAATTAAAAAAATGTAGTGGAGAGAGGGGACACCCCTGGCGTAGTCCCCTTGAACAAGGAATAAAGGAAATAGGACATCCATTAATCAATATGGAGTAGCTGACTGATGTGATACATGAAAAAAAACCATTTAATAGCTCCCCAAGGAATACAAATTTAAAGCAATTCTAATTGAAGGAAAGAGTAGTTCACATTGTCATAAGCACGAGTAAGATCAAGCTGTAGAATCAGACCCTGGTAGTTTTTAGTTTTAATGCTATGCATTGCCTCTTGGGCCACCCCAACTGCATCGAGGATCTGTCTATTGTCCATAAATCCATACTGTTCCAATGAAAGACCCCAAGATAGAGCTGGTTTAATCTTGCATGCAATGATTTTTGAGATGATCATATATACCAGGTTACACAATGATATTGGCCAAAAATCCATAAATGTAGAGGTATTTTAAACCTTTGGAATAAGAGCAAAAAAAGTAGCATTAAGAGCCCCAATCACATTCCCCTTCAGTCGATATTCTTCCACCATATCAAGAATATCAGGACCCATAATGTCGAAGAATTCCAGGAAGAGTTCCGCGGTCCATCCATCTGGACCCAGAGTTTTATCTTTTGCAAAACCATTTAGAACAGATTGAATCTCCATCAATTAACAAGGAGTGTGATATCATTTCCTTTGTGTTCATAAAATATACGAGGATAGCCTTTAATAATCCCAATTTGTTCAACAATTGAAGTGATATCGAGATAACTGGAATATTCTTTGAAATGGAAATTAGCTTCCTCTTGTAAATCCTCAAGTGCCTAAATAAATACCCTAGATCGGCCCATCAAATTCCAGATCGTGTTACTGATACATCTACTATTAGAAAAACGCTAAAGAATTTAGAATTTTTGTCTCCCAAAGAGATCCATAATGCCTGGCTCTTCAAACGCCAAGACGCTTCAGCACAATTAATTAGCAACAAACATCGACCCTGCAACTCCATCAATAATTGCCTAGCCCCGTTTGGAAGAGGACCACCCCGATGTGAAGCATTTAGTGAGTTGATTTGTGAATCAATGTTGATAACCTCCAACTGTTCAGACTTCTTTCGAGACAACTCCCACTCTTTGACCACCCCTTTTAAATGACTTAACTTCATTAATAAATACTGACTAGCCAAGGATATCCCCACAATCCTAACATTATTCCATTCAGAGAGCACAAGCCTACGCAAATCTTCAATTTGTAATAAAGTATGGTTGAATTTAAATGAAAAAGGTGTCTTGACAACCCCTAAATCTACCTCCAACGGAATTGGAAGATGATCCAAAAGTGAAGACAGAACCGTCCATGATCGGTATTTATGCCATTTTTGGGTTAGATTATCAACCATCATATATCTATCCTGTATTTTAGATATCTTACCGTCGGCTAGACGACCATTGCACCAGGTAGGCCCTAAAGGGACCAGCTTAATGTCTATCAACCCGAGATCAACAAAGAAGTCAAGGAAATGTGTACTTAATTGATCCTCTCTAGAAATTCTGCCCCAAGTTTCAACAGATGATAGTGTGATGTTTAAATCACCTTCCAATAAAAGGTTATCACAATCCAAAAGGCCCACAGATTTGGTAGAGCCCCAGAATTGGCTTCGCTCTATATATGGACCATAGATATTTACAAAATTTACCACACCAGAAAAACCTCTAATATTACCCTCTCGGAGAATCCCCAGTTGCGTAGAATAAGCAAATAGTTGAAAATTTTTGGGGTCCCACGCCGATAGTAAACCTCCAGTGTAATAACCCTAAAAATAGTAAAATAAAAAATAAATTTCTTCTTCTTGCTAGTTTTCCTATCATAGATTATATATTTATAAATTAACTTCAGCACCGTGAAAAGTATCGGTACTTGCATTTGGTATTTAGGAGTTCGGGAAAAATTCCTAGCAAGTAATTTCTATCGATTCTTCTTTTGTTGCAGAAATACTTATGATGAGTATAATTGTGTGAAGTTCAGTCATGAAATAATACTAGCAGTCTCTTTTCCTCCTATATGGTCTGTATGTATGTTTAAAATGTCAATTGTCTACTTGTTAATTCTCGGGCATGATGAATCTGGTGAGGGAAGTTGTAACACCTTGAAACCTTGGGGTTGTTCTGGGCACTTTTGGTGGAGTCACCAAGAGGTAAGGTGTGAATGGGTGCAACCTATGGACTTACTTATCGCTTTTGCTAATGCATAATTATTGTCATCTTCCATGCAGGTGTCCTTCGATGGCCATATGGTTGGAAACTCCTCCATGTAACAAAACTCCAAAGGTGGAACCACCCTTTGTGCCAATATGAAGGGGTTGAGATCTTTGTTTTTATATTAATAAACCAAGAGTGTTTGACCTACGCGACCACACCATATAGTTTTGTAAATTTCGCAGAAGGGTCCTATCGTGGTAGTTAGTTGTATTAATGTCGCACATGGTAGTCACATGGCCTTTGGCTAGATGGACTAAGGCCTTAGCGAGGATTTCACAAAAGTTGACAAGTCGTGGTTTCACTTGGTCTTTTGGCTGCGAGGGTTTTAGCTCTGTTTGTGAAGTGGTTGCGCCTAGCCTGAGCTATGCTTATGGCCAGGGTAGGGTCTGAAGAACATGAAGGCAATGCAGAAGGTTATCCTACAGGTAATTACATCCATGTTTTAACACTAAATATCCTTATTGTTACTTCTATTTTGTTTTGAATTGCCCAGACCCTAACTTACTTTCGCCTCCATTCACTGATAGGTATGGGTGACTCTCTGCGTGGACCAAAAAGGGAACAATACGAACTATACAAAGCATTTGGACTGGTAAGTCCTAGGATTCTTTAAACCCTTCACACCTATCTATCTTAGTGGTTTGGAGAGGGTTTTGATAAGTTTGTATTGGGGGGACTCGTGATGCCTCTGTCTCACTCAAGTTTTGGGGTCTCTAGAATGGTTGCCTTTGGCTTGACCAGGTGTTTCAAGTACTCATTGTAACACTGTTTCGATGGGTGAAGCTTCTGAAGCTTTCTATGTTGTTGTGGATTTTTGTGAGTTGGTCTCGATTGTGTTTGATATATTCATGCCGGTGTAAATATGGGTTCTTATTGAAATAAAATACACTCTTCTATATTTATTCGTGGATCTCGTTTTACTGATGGTAATGTGGACTCCTGCGTTTTGATATGAGACTCAGTGGGTGCATGAATGCATCGGTTCCTTGGGTCTCATGTATGAATTTATATGTGTCTAAAAGAAGTGCTGATAGTATTTCCAGCTTGAAGATAAATGTTTTGCTCCTCTGTATAGAAAGATTCGGTTCAAATGTTGATGTCAATTTATGCTTCTGCCTCTTGTCTAGATTGTTGAATGGGACCTAGGCCTTTGAATTGCTCCCGGGGTTCGATACCTAACCTAGCCCTTTTAAATTGAATAGTACGAGACGCCTATCGTTTGATTGTGGGATTCGATCCTTGAGTCTGTCAGGGTTTTAATGTTTAAGTGTAAGTTTTATGAGCCTATATCTATTGTGTTGAGAAGTAGTAACCCTTGAAATTTCAACTGTATTTCGCTACAGCTTTCAATAATTCGTGGGTACTATTAATGTTTCCACATTTAGTTCCTGAATGATTTACACGATGAGTTTTGGTTCTTTTTCTACTACTATGTTTCTGGGATTGCTTGTGACCCTAGCTACCAAATCTTTTGCTTTCGATGAAAGATATGGGTCAAGGTTAATACTATGCTGTAGGATTTATTTTGATAGTAGGGGAAAAAAGTAACGTCGTGGGTGGGGTTTGATCTCTGGAATGACAATCGTTGGGGTTCAAAAGTTTATAGAGTGGGTTGTTAAGAAAAAAGGAATGGAATGCCTGAGTCTATGTTTGTAATTTGTCTCTCCTTGAAATGCATGTTGTGTTTGTCTCTTTGTAATGAATTTGTTGTTGGTAGAATCGTAAAGAGGTTTTAAAATATGGAAGCATACCCAGATTTAAAGATTAGAAAGAAATAAAGAATTATGTTGTGGTCTATTCCACTATTTGATGTGTAGTGTGACTAGGATATCTGATGTATGCTTTGCTACTGTTATTATTTCTATGTAATGTTTTTCAAGCATAGAGAGAATGACAATAATGATTTAAAGAGAACACAAGGAATCCCTATACTATGAATTTGTAATACGATTCAGATGGAAAAACGTAAGTATTTAAAACAGTATCGTAACTCTAAGTTTGCTCCTGGGGTGTTGTCTAGCACAGGCTAGCTTGGCTAGACCTGCTAGACCCTCCACTGGGTTCTGGGTAGGACCTCGAAGTTGATAATATTGTTAATGAGAATAATGTTGCAGTATAAATTCTAATTTTAAAAGCTTAGGTTTATTACAAATGGGAAAATGGAACAATGATTACTACATACCTGGCTGCTTGAGAATTTGATCCCTTCCTGTGGAAGTCTAGCTGCTTGGAACTTGATTCCTTCCTGTAGAAACCTACACACTAAACAATAATTAATGCAGAACCTGTTGTATTTAGCTAACCTATTAGGATGATTTCCTTAGTTGGATAACTTTGGGTTACTGTGTTCCTCCCAACCATGATCGTACAATTGTTCCTAGTTCTGTATGGAGCCCCTAGAGCTGGATTCCAACATGCAAAAGAGATAGAGGACATAGGGTTCTGCTGGTTCAGTTTATTGGAGCAGAAGTCTTTCCTTTAGTTTCCATCAGAGAAAGGTGATGAAAAAGATAGATGGCCTCAAACTTTGATGAAAAAGATAGATGGCCTCAAACTTTGATGAAAAAGATAGATGGCCTCAAACTTGGGATCTGCCCTCTTTATGTAGGGGAGTCTTTTAATTAGGACTGTTGAAATAATTAGCTTCTTTAAATTAAATAATTAATATTTAAAAGAAATTATTTAATAAGTATCTAGTCCTTTTGAACTAGGACTTTTCCAATTGTTTAACTATAATTGATTTTGATTTAAGCTCTCAATAATATTTATAACAACAATAATTATAATAATAATAATATTTCACTTAACTATTAACACATCTTTAGTAATATTTAAATAATGCATAAGCCATCTATAATAAATATATATTTCATAATTAAATAATGACAACATTATTATTAAAGCTCTTTAATAATAACATTAGCCTTGAGGCCTTTATACATGTTAGTCATAGAAGACTACTCATAATTATCTTTTATTAAATTATGTATCTTCACCCGATACCTCTTTTATCTTTTAAGGACAAGGTCCAATTCTTTGGATGGTCTCAGTAAACTCAATGTACCTTAGGGATTACTCCCAGTACATAAACATTCTTCTAGGTACATCGGGGCTTATGCCCAGTACATAGGTTATATGCATGTTTCTGAGTCCACGCTCAATCACACTCACAAGTCAAATAATGTAAAGTCATAGCTCTGCACAGTAAGTAACAAAAGCTCATCTCAGTATATTAGGGTTTGTACCCATATCAAAGATGAAGAACATCATTTAAAACCTTGGGGCCGTCTCGCCTAGTATTCACTCACATAAAGAAGTGAGTTAGGGTCCATGCCCGATATATCAATATATAAAAGTCTAAATCATAAGTGCTAGGGTCCATGCCCAATATTCAAAATAAGACATATGTTCTTGGGCCATGGCCCAATATAACAACAAAGTAGTTAATCCAAAATTCAGGATATTACACCCAGACAAACCAACTGCATCCGACGAGCATATAACCCAATCTTTCGTAATACCATTGAAGAACAGTCTTTCCCTCTTGGCCGACAGCATAGTCTCTTGTAGAAAGATCATGTCAGGTTTCAAAGAGTCCAATAAACCTTTGAGGGCCAATATTTTCTGAGGGCCCCTAGTCCCTCGAATATTTAGTGAGAAAAGGATCATCGTTTAACCCTGGCAAGGGCCTTCATATCTCTAAGAGCCCATTTTGAATCCAATGAACCATTGGATGAAGAAGATACTAGGGAAACATCGGGAGAAGGGATATCGACCATATGTAATTTTCACTTCCTTGCACTTCTGGTTTTAATCGGTGAAAATTGGGCAATACCCCCCTTTCTGAAAACCTTTGATTGATAACGCTATACCAGGATCCTCAACTGACGGATGAAGAGGGAGATCCAAATTCCCCCCCACAGAAGGGATATTCGCAATGTATGTAGCAAGAGGAGTTTTGGTTTTTACAATATCGGCAAAGGATGGAACCCTCATTTTCGATTGAACATCAACAACCATACCCACATCCCTAGGAGATGACTGCCCACGTAGAAAATCATCTCGGTGAACCGACACAGATCAAGAAATGTCAAGTGGAGATAATATGGGAGAATTCAACTTCGGAGACAATGGGGATGTGGCCACATTCGAAACCCCCAAAACGAGTGGAGCCGAAGCTATATTGGAAGTCACGGGACCATTAACCCCCCCAATTGCAGGATCCATGAAATGTGGAGCATTGACATTGTTCAGAGGCAAAGAGGAAGTGCTTTTCAAAGATTGTTGAATACCCAAGTAGAAAGTAGCCCCCCCCCAATGATACCATCACCAATGCGTTCCCCCTTCCCATCCAAACCAGATAGAAAGACCATATCATCATTTGTTAATGTGGATGAAAAGGAAGGATCAATTTTATTCAACTTACCAATGATCGACGAAGGGTTAGCCATTGCAGCAGGAAGTCCCAGGGAAGAAGGAATAGACTTATCATTTTCCTCGGCATCACCATCCGAAGTAGAGTTACTGTCCGAGGTCCATGCCTGAACGTCATCCACTGAGTCCAGGTCCAAACCAGAGCTAAAGTCAAGACAATCCCTCCACAAATGCCCCACAGTCTTGCACTTTGAACATCTAAAGGGGACTCCCCAGTAGTCCAGAAGCTACGAGTACCTTATGTCACGCCAAACAATCTCCAGTGACTCAAACAGACCAAGAGGCATATTAATCTCTACAAGAACCCTACCCACCCGACGGTCCATACTATTTAGGGTTCCATTGTTGATATGGAGAAATCTCCTTAGATGATTAGCCACAACCATAAAACCCTCCCGATGCCACATAACCAAAGGAAAATCATGTAAGAGTACCCAAAGGTGGCGAAAACGCACCCTCTCAGAAACAGGGTCAAAACCGGTGTGCCATCTTTTCAGCATGAGGCTGTCGTTCCCCCTAATCCATGTTTTTTCCAAGATTAGGTGAGTGTGGCTCTCCATCCTGAAGTAAAATACATACCAGCCTTTGTTCATTATGTAAATCTGAGGTCTGTATCGAATTAGTTTTTCCCAATTGGTCGATACACATAGATCGATATCCTTAGGGTTCATAACGCCATAGGTAAATTTACCCACCAGGGCTTTAATGAAGAGCGTTGCAATACCCTCTAGAACCAATATACGATCCATCATTAGTTCAAAACCTTGGCCCCACGATTTCAACTTGTTATTTTTCCTGTTGGATACCCATGATCGTTGCTTCAATCCAGGCACAGGATTCGGCCTTGATCTATGGTCATTGCCTGGAATACTGACAGGGATAGAAGAAACCTCAGCTAAGGTCCTATATCCAATATCTTCTTGGGATAGTAACGGATCTGGGATAAATATCTGTCCCTTTCCCCGGGACTTGTTCCGCATGTGAGGCACGCGCCCTCCACATGCGCCAGTATTCCGCATCTGACTAAAGTGCCCCGACACCTAACCACCACTCGTCTGAGTTTTGTCTGCTTCCCCTAGATGGTTCCACCAACCCCAGTCCTCACAAGATCCCATCCTTCTGAGAGATAAAACGTGACCTACTCAGAACGAAAACAACCACCCCACATCTAGCTGCCCCCATATCCATTACTTCCCCATCATTTACTGAAGCTACCAAGGGTTTTCATAACGAGTAACTCCATAAGAGCACAAGAATGTAGACCTTATCATTCCCCGGATTCTATGACACAGAGTATTCGACAAGCTGTAATGGAGGAGTTACCTTACAGAGTATTCAACAAGCTGTAATAGTCGTGTATATTCAATGGATTTATACAAGTATAAATATATGGAATGTGTGAAAGCCAAACAAATATTTATTCAATGAAACGTTGTGCAGGTTAGACAATATACTATCTCGGTCTCGGGAAGAAAAGTGAAAAGTAAAAGAGTAGAAATCAATGGAAAGTACTCCAAAGAAGAAAACCCTGAAACGAAAAGCTGAAGAAATTAGGAGAATGAGATACCAACAGTTGCTGAAATTAGTAACGAGTCGGAAGCAGAACCAATGGAGGACAATGAGACATCAACAGAAGAAATTACTAAAGAGTCAGAAGCAGAGCCAATGGAGGACAATGAGACACCATCAACAGCTGATAAAAGCAGTACGTGTAACATCATTCAACTTTAATTCATTTTTTTTCATGGAAATACTAGTCCTCTTATTTATTTAAGATTGGAATCAAGGACCCACCAATTTTGAACCCTAACGAAAACATTGTTCACCCCCACCGGTTCACCGGTTAACGTGTATAACATCATTCAACTCCAATCCATTCTCTTAATCGATTACAGTTCTAAATTGTGTTGTTTTTTGCATTTGTTTTTTATGAGTCATTGGTCGCCTGAGCGAAGACATGGTTATGGGTGAAGTGATGCCTCTAATACCATGGTATAACCGGCTGATTATGTATCGATGGTTTGCTAATGCAATGACACACTCTTTCCCATATTATGCCCGTCTCCAAAACCCCCGTATTCTTTCCAACTGCCTAGTTTTATACCACCCTCCGGCAGGCTCGGAATACCATAACTATAACAAACTCTGTATTTGGGTTTATAGTGAGAATGAAGGCACTCTGTTGAGTCTTCCAGTACCTTCTATCCCTCAAGATTTAGCTATTAATGCAAAATTTGTGACCGATGACAATGGTGAGCGTATATATTGCATCACTCCGATCAATGAAAACGGTCAAGAAATGTATTATGTTAGAGTGGTCGATTTAAGAGAAGGAAAATTTCTGTGGATGAAACTCCTGTCGTTGCCTGCCTTGTTAGAAATATTAATCTCTTAGTTAAGTTCGGTTGGTTACATTCAGTTAGTCAGTTCTACATTCGGTTAGTCGGTATTGCCTTAAACCGTCAAAGCATGTAACATATATATACAACTGTGTAATATCAAATAAGTAGTTCAGCCATTTGTGCTTGTAACTTGTTTGTTCATGTCTCTGCCCATATTTTTAACATGGTATCAGAGTATTTGGTTAATCCGTTAGTCAATCCAAGAAGGATTTAGGAGCCTCTTCTTGATTTGAGGTTTTGTTGAACCGTTAGGTTTTTTTGAGCCTGTTGATGTATATGTAACTTCGGAATGTATTTCATCTGTATATTTTATATATATTTATTGTACCCTTATAAGAGATGTGTCATTCCTCTATAAGGAAGTGTCATCATGTGGATTGACAAGTGTCGCAAGTGTGTGTACTTGCCGATGGGTTATTAGACCACCATTTGGGGTCGGCCCGGAATTATATATAATATAATGTGGATGTATCTAAGTAGACAAGTCGGCCCCAGTAGGTCACTAGGCAAAAAGGTAAGTATAAATAGAGATAGGAGATCTCTATTTTACTCACTCGGAAAAAGTAACTCACTCTCTCTCTGGAAAGTGGCGCACTTGTGAGGAGGAGGAGGATCATCTGCTAGGAGACTATCTCAGTGTTATTTGGTTGTATTTTGGTTGAGCCATTGCTCTTTCTATCTCTGAGGAAGTTGTGGGGTTTTTCACCTTAGGGTTTTCCCCACAGAAACTCTGTGTCTCTTCTCTCTATGCTTTTGATTCTTGTGATGATTGTGATGCTTGTCATATTATGATTGTCATGCATTGATATACTGTAGATGTTATTCTCTCAGCAAAGATCCTAGAGTATAATGAATTAATGCTCAAAATTTAACATGGTATCAGAGCTAACCTGAGAAGAAGACATTTTGCAGTGACGGAAGCTTGTGTTCCTTGTTTATTGGGTTTCTCTCCACAGATTTTTGAAATTCAGTATAGTAGATTGGATCTACTCATCAAGGCGCATCTATCTATCCAATCAGAATTCAGTTCCGAGCATTTTCAGATTTGGCCCTAAAAATTAGGGTTTCCACAAAAATAGGAATTTCTGGAAACTGAAGGCACAACTGGAAGCTCCTTGAAAAAATCGAAGGTTAGAGCTTTGGATCGAGATTTTTGGCTGGGTAGATCTCCGGGAAACTCAAACCCTAATTCAGGGCTCTCCCTAGTGAACCCGGGAGGACAAAAAGGCAATTTTGAAGGGCAAGACTTTGCTGATCTCAAATTCTGAATGTACTAGGCTGATCAGCTCTCCAAGGCGCATCTTTCTATCCTTTTGGAATTTTGAAATTCACATTTTTAATTTTTAGGGTTTCTCTGACAAACCCTAATCCGGGACGAGATCCAGTTTTCAGCACTTCAAGTGGTAAGTCCTAAATCTTTTCTATTTCCATTTGAAGTACTCTTAAAGATGTCTCTCCACACTAAGCTTGAGGATAAGCTTGAAGGGGCTGATAACTTCCGAGCCTGGAAGTATAGGATTGGGTTAATCCTCGAAGAGAATGAGTTGGACTCATATGTGAAAGAAGACATCCCTATCCCAGAGGATGAAGAAGCCAAGGCATTACAGAAGAAGAACTTGGTCAAGGCAAAGAGAATCATTGCTGATTCTATCAAAGACCATCTCATACCCCATGTGTCTTCTCTTAAGACACCCAAGGAGATGTTTGAATCTTTGACCAAGCTATTTGAAGGAAAGAACATAAATCAGAAGATGACCCTGCGGAGCCAATTGAAAGCAGTGAAGTTTCAGAATGGAGAAACCATTCAATCTTACTTTTCAAGGGTCTCCCAGATCAAGGAACAATTAGAAGCAGTAGATGAAATGGTGGAGAATGGTGAAGTGGTGATGACCACTCTAAATGGCCTACCCAGGTCATGGGATTCCTTTATTCAAGGAATTTGTGCAAGGAAGAAGTTGATCTCCTTCAGTAGACTTCGGGAAGAATGCTCTCAAGAACAAGCTAGACTTATAGCTCGTGAAGAAAAGATGGGAGGTGAAGATCAAGCTCTTGCATCCCACACCAGGAAAGGGAAGTTCAAGAAAGAGCCATCTCACTCCAAGAGATCTTCACATCAATTCAAAGAAAGAAGAGTATGCTTCACCTGTAATGAGAAAGGACATATTGCCATAAATTGTCCCAAGAACAAGAAGGACAACAACATCTCAAATAAGAAGAAGAAGCGTGGCAAAAGAAGGTTTCATGCTCATGCTGCCGAAGATGATGAACCTCCAAAGAAGAAGGCTAGGGAAGAAAGTGATAGTAATGATGACTCATCAAGTGAAGAAGAGTATGTTCTGATCTCTGCTCTCACAGGTACCATCTCCCATGGTTGTAATGATTGGTTGATTGATAGTGGGGCTTCCAAACACATGATTGGGTTCAAAGAATCTTTTGTGAACCTATCTGAACATGAATCACCCCATAAGGTGAAACTTGGGGATGATTATCAATACCCAATCAAAGGAAGTGGTGAAGCCTCCTACAACCTAGATTCTGGAAAATCTCTGAAGATGAAGGAAGTACTTTATGTACCTGGGCTCAAGAAGAACTTACTCTCCATTTCTGCATTAGATGCAAAAGGTATGAGGGTTGCATTTGTGGATGGCCAAGTCCTAATGTGGCCAAAGGGAAAGACCATAGATGATGCAGTAGTAATTGGAGAGCAAGAGGGAGGCTTGTATAAATTGAAGGGACAACTTAAACATGCCATGGTGCATGAATCCATGGAGCCAAGTGAACTTTGGCATAGAAGACTTGCTCACATGCACTATAGAGCACTTCCAATTGCAAGCAAGGCAGTAGAGGGTCTTCCTGAAATCAAGACCAAAAATGAAGGTGTTTGCAAAGGATGTGCAAAAGGTAAGAATATTAAGAAGGTTTTCCCAAGCAGTGAAAGCAAGGCAAAAGGCATCCTGGAAATCATCCACTCAGATGTATGTGGTCCTATGTCATCCAGTTCCCTAAGTGGGTATGTTTACTATGTCTCATTTATTGATGACTTCTCCAGGAAGACTTGGGTATACTCCTTGAAGGGCAAAGATGAGGTGCTTGATAAATTCAAGGAATTCAAAACCTTGATGGAGAATCAAACTGACAAAAAGATAAAAACATTCAGATCCGACAATGGTGGAGAATTCACCTCAAGTGACTTCAAGAAGCTTTGCAGTGATTCAGGGATTAAGAGGGAGTTGACTGCTCCTTATAATCCTCAACAGAATGGTGTTGCAGAAAGGAAGAACAGAACTATCATGGAAGCAGCAAGGGCAATGTTGCATGACCAGGATCTTCCTATGCATCTATGGGCAGAAGCAGCTAGAACCGCTGTATATGTGCAGAACAGAACACCCCACAAGATATTGAACAACAAGACACCAGAAGAGGTCTTTTCTGGTAAGAAACCTGAAGTCAATCATCTCAGAATATTTGGTTGTCCAGTGTACACTCATGTCCCAAAGGAAAAGAGGACTAAAACTAGATCCTTCAGGAAAGAAGGGTATTTTTGTGGGATACAGTGAAAGCTCGAAGGCTTACAGAATATACTTTTCTGGGTTCAAGAATATTGATGTCAGCAAAGATGAATATAAGGACAGGTAATCCAGGAAGCAAAGATCAAAAGGGAGCACACTCTAGCAGCTCCTGCAAGGATGCAGATCTTCAGAGGGAGTTGACCATCTTCCTACATTCCACAACAGAAAGGTGTAGAAGAAGCTACTTCAGCAGCTCCTACCAGGAAGCAAAGACTCAGAGGGAGTCCACCCAAACAAACAAACAAAGATAAGTATTTCAATTATCATTTCTTGCCTATTTTGTTTGTTTAATAATATTATGCTTATGTTCATAGACTTAGGAGATGTATTGTGCATATTTGAATGATTGCATTAATGAACAGTATACTACTAATATGCATGTGATGGGTAAGTGGCTTATGGCACTGTACAACATTCCAGTGCTACTTATCTAGAATGAAACCTCTTTGCTGACATGTTGGGAGTAGTGAAAACTCTTAACAATGTTCTGGTAGAGACTGGAAGGCATCTAGAAATTTGTGGAACATGGATAAATGTTATATTGAAGCATTGGCTAAGATAATTGCATGACATATTTATTTATGTGTAAAGAATTTGTTCTGAAAATTATGAGATGTTTCTAATCATGCAATTTAACTTGTTTTGTAGGAAAGACCATATATCTTCACCTACAAAAGGACTACAACATTTGTTCCAGCAACAAAGATATCTATTGAAGATATTGAAGTTCCCAGGATCTGGGATAAAGAAATGGAATGCCATGATCCGTAGATCATGAAGAAGATGTTTGGGATGCAGTCCCAAGACCTGACAGGAAGTCATATGTGTGCAGATTGAAGAAAGCCTTGTATGGCTTGAAGCAAGCTCCCAAAACCTGGTATGGTAGGATGGACAATTTCCTATCTAGTTTGGGCTTTACCAAGAGTAAAGCGGATTCCAACCTTTACTACAAGGTTGAGGAAGGGAATCCTGTGATTCTACTCCTGTATGTGGATGACTTATTTGTAACAGGAGATGACAGACTGATTGCAGATACTAAAAGGAAGCTTGCCGCTGAATTCGATATGAAAGATTTGGGAATGATGCACTATTTCCTAGGTATGGAGGTGTGGCAGAATGCAGGTGGGATCTTCCTTGGTCAAGAGAAGTACACAGTAGATATCCTGAAGAGATTTGGGATGAAGGATTGCAAGGCCATGGCCACACTTATGGCATCGAATCTGAAGCTTCTATGTGATGCTTTATCTGAGCCAGTTGATGTCTCTATGTATCGTCGGATGATTGGGTCCTTGATGTACCTGACGAACACTAGACCAGACATTTGCTTTGCTGTGAACACATTGAGCCAGTTCCTGATGAATCCGAGGAGTGTTCACCTGGTTGTTGTAAAGCATGTTCTGAGGTACCTGAAGGGTACAGTGGATTATGGGCTCAGGTATGAGGAGAATCAAAAGTTTAACCTGCAGGGTTATGTTGATTCAGATTGGGCTGGCAGTGCTGCAGATAGGAAGAGCACATCTGGGTGTTGCTTCAATATGGGATCAGGTGTGATCTCTTGGTTTAGCAAGAAGTAGTCCTGTGTAGCACTGAGTATAGCAGAGGCTGAGTATGTTGCAGTCTGTTTAGCTAGTTGTGAGGCAGTATGGCTACGGAAGCTACTGTCTGAGTTATTTGATCTCCCGCTGGATGCTACTGGTATCTTCTGTGATAATTGTTAAGTTTTCTGAATTTACTTCAATATGACCTAGGATCTTAACTGAGAGAACAACATGTACAGCATATCTACAGCATATCAATCATGGAGACAATAATGCAAGCACACAAGAGACACAAAGATTTACTTGGGGAAAACCATAAAGGTGAAAAACCCCAATAACTTCCTCAGAGATAGATAGAGCAATGATACAACCAACCAAGAGAGATAGCCATAACCTAGCAGCAGATCCTCCTCCTCCATAAGTGCACCACTCCTCCTTGAGTGCATGTGTGAGAAGTGAGCGAGTAAATAGAGTGCCTCCCGCACTCTATTTATACTTGACTTGACTTTCCTTTTTACCTAACTCATGTAGGCTCGAACTTAACCACATAACATAATGCTGAGTGGGCCGACCCCCAATAGGGTGGTCTAATAACCCTTTGACCCACATGGCCGACCCCCAATAGGGTGGTCTAATAACCCTTTGACCCACATGACTTATACAGGGCCGACCCCAAATAAGTTGGTCTAATAACCCATCAAGTATAAGTTACGACACTTACAATATAAATGACGACACTTCCTTATAGAGGAATAATACCATCTCTATAGGAATACAATATACATATATGTGAAATACATTCTGAAGTTACATATACATCAACACTCCCTCTTAACTAGGAAGGTATTGCTCAGCACAATTCTTCTAGCACAAGTCATCTTCTCTGGATCATCGTCACTGGATAATCGTCATCGAGTCATCATCATCGTCACTGCTGCTGCTATCTCAATCAATCTCTGAATCTACTCGTCATAGGAAGTTCTACAGAGCCAGTCCTTTTTCATACTGGATGTAGGCCCACCACCTGCAGGTCTTCATCATCACTGACCATACTGTGGAATCCTCAGGACTTATTACGTGCGTCACAAAACCTGGCTGCAGCATCCCAGGCTATTACGAGCACACAGCTCTACCTATAGGATCTCCCAGGAGCACATTACATGTGACCCATCACAAAACCTGGCTGAAGCATCCCAGGCTATTACGAGCACGCGGCTCTACCTGTCGGATCTCCCAGGAGCACATTACATGTGATCCACCACAAAACCTGGCTGAAGCATCTAAGGCCTTTTTCATCTTGTCCAGATCTCCCAGGAGCAAATTACATGTGGTCATGGCAAAACCTGGCTGAAGCATCTGAGGCCTTTTTCATCCTGTCCAGATCTCCCAGGAGCAAATTACATGCCATAGGACAAAACCTCGCAAGAGCATCTGCCAGATATCCCAGGGCACCGAATTACATGCCATAGGCAAAACCTTGAAAGACTATCTGCAGATCTCCCAGGGCACAAATTACATGTCCTCCCAAGCAAAACCTCGCAAGAGAATTTGCCAGATGTCCCAGGGCACCGAATTACATGCCATAGGCAAAACCTCGAAAGACCATCTACAAATCTCCCAGGGCACAAATTACATGCTTTCCTGCACAACCTGATCCATGGCCATAAAGTATCATCTGATACTCATCAAACATCATCCTGATGTACACATGATCATCCTGATCATCATCACTGCAACATCCTGTTGCATGTCATCTGGAGAAGCTCGTCATCCACGATCATCCAAGTATACATAGATACATGATCCACACAATGTATCCATCGGCATACATGATCTACCTGATCATACAAAGATACATGATCCACACAATGTATCCATCAACATATATGATCTACCTGATCATCATCATTGCAACATCCTGCTGCATGTCATCTGGAGAAGCTCGTCATCCACGATCATCCAAGTATCCACCTAATACATACATAGATACATGATCCACACAATGTATCCATCAGCATACATGATCTACCTGATCATACAAAGGTACATGATCCAATCGATCATATCCAGCATCCAGCATGATGCATACATACATAAATGATCCAACTAATCATATCCAGCATCCAACATGATGCATACATACATAAATGATCCAACTGATCATATCCAGCATCCAACATGATGCGTACATACATAAATGATCCAACTGATCATATCCAGCGTCCAACATGATGCCTACATACATAAATGATCCAACTGATCATATCCAAGCAGAAACCAGAACATCATCCTGATGCCCATTATCCAGCGCTTACATCCACAGCCATGTGAAGGATCCTCCTTCCAACATGCTTGGAATGGCTTCAGCAAATGTGTCCATCACTTCTTCCTCGAAGTATCCTCGATCTGAAGAACGCCAAGCCTCTCTCTGAAGTACTCAAACTTCACTCTGGCTAGCGTCTTCGTCAGCACATCTGTAATCTGCTCGTCTGTCGCAACATATAGGAGCTTCACAGCTCCTCTCTGCACCATATCCCTGATATAGTGATATTTGATCTCTATGTGTTTCGACCTGTCATGAAACACTGGGTTCTCGGACAACTTCACACAACTCTGGTTATCACAGAAGATACCAGTAGCCTCCAATGGGAGATCAAATAACCCAGACAGTAGCTTCCGTAGCCATACTGTCTCACAACTAGCTAAACAGGCTGCAACATACTCTGCCTCAGCTGTACTCAGTGCTACGCAGGACTGCTTCCTGCTAAACCAAGAGATCACACCTGATCCCATACTGAAGCAACACCCAGATGTGCTCTTCCTGTCTGTAGCACTGCCAGCCCAATCTGAATCAACATAACCCTGCAGGTTAAACTTTTGATTCTCCTCATACCTGCGCCCATAATCCACTGTACCTTCAAGTACCTCAGAACATGCTTTACAGCAACCAGGTGAACACTCCTCGGATCCGTCAGGAACTGGATCAATGTGTTCACAGCAAAGCAAATGTCTGGTCTCGTGTTCGTCAGGTACATCAAGGACCCAATCATCTGACGATACAAAGAGACATCAACCGGCTCAGATGAAGCATCACATAGAAGCTTCAGATTCGATGCCATAGGTGTGGCCATATCCTTGCAGTCCATCATCCCGAACCTCTTCAGGATCTCTACTACATACTTCCCTTGTCTAAGGAAGATTCCATATGCATTCTGCTACACCTCCATGCCAAAAACAAATAGTGCATCATCCCCAAGTTCTTCATCTCGAACTCAGTAGTAAGCTTCCGCTGCGTGTCGGCAATCAATCTATCTTCACCATACCAAGTTCTGCACATATATGATTTCCTATCATGTGTCTCAGAACCAAGTGGCTGCTCTACATACACTTCTTCTTCAACTACACCATTCAAGGAAGATGTCTTGAATCCATCTGGTGTATCACTTTTATATTTCTCAATGCTGCCATCTGCAACATGCTTGATCTGATAGTTCCATTTGGAAGTCATAGCAAACTTCCCTTCATGTCTTGGGATTACATCCCAAACATCATTCTTCATGATCGACGGAACATGGCATTTCATTTCTTCATCTCAGATCTTGGGAACTTCAATATCTTCAATATCTTCAATAGATGTCTTTGTTGCTGGAACAAATGTTGTAGTTCTTCTTTTGTAGGAGATGGCATACGATCTTTCCTACACAACAAGTTAAATTGCATGATTAGAAAACATCTCATAGTTTTAAAAACAAATTCTTACACATAAAGAAATATGTCATACAGTCATGCAATTATCTTTGCCAATGCTTCAATACAACATTTATCCATATTCCGTAACTTTCTAGATGCCTTCCAATCTCTACCAGAACATTGTTAAGAGTGTGCACAACTCCCAACATGTCAGCAAAGAGGTTTCATTCTAGATAAGTAGCAATGGAATGTTGTACAGTGCCATAGGCCACTTACCCATGCATATTAGGAGTATACTGTTCATCAATGCAATTATTCTAATATGCATAATACACAACCTAATTCTAGGAACATCAGTATATACATTATTGAACAGTATTATTTAAGAAATGACAATTCAAATACTTATCTTTGTTTGTTCGTTGGGTGGACTCCCTCTGAGTCTTCGCTTCCTTGCAGGAGCTGCTGGAGTCCTAATCTGAGGTAGCTTCTTCTACACCTTTCTGTTGTGGGATGTAGAGAGATGGTCAACTCCCTCTGAATATCTGCATCCTTGCATAAACCACTAGAGTGTACTCCCTCTTGATCTTTGCTTCCTGGATTACCTGTTCTTGAATCTCATATTCATCCTTGGTCCCTATGCATGCTTATTATTATCATGAATGTGTTATCCTTGTGATCTCATATAAAATCATACATTCATTAGTATACTATTAAAAACACAATAATCTCAAGCATGTATAGTCATGATCATTTCAAACATAAATAATAAGCATTAGCATTCAAGGTTTATGTAGGATTCTTATGGTTAGTCAAATCATAACATGTCTAAACCTGTAATTACTCAAACCTATGACTCTTCAGGTTCGTTGAATCATCAATCAAGATAAGAGATATAAAATGCATAAAACCTGTGATTATTCAAACCTATACCTTCATGATTCTTTCTGGTTAGCCATATCATCAATTATGGTAAGAAACATAATATGCATACAACCATGATTATTAACTTCAATGAATAATCATAATCAATCATGCCAAGTATACTTAAATAAAGGATCTTATCACAATGTGAGATTCTAACTTGATATAGTAAAAACATACCTGGATTAGCATGCTAGCTAATTATGTCTAACATACTCACATGATGTCTTCTTTTTCTTCTTCAATGACTTGTGCTAGTAACCTGTATATCTCATAGGTTAACCATTATAAAACCAAGTTATACATACCTCATAAATGGATCTTTTATGAGATCCATGACAATGGATGAATCTTTATCCTCATGTTATCATGATCATATGATTTGTCTTTCTTGGTGTACCTTTCATGTTAGTAGACAACATAAACCTCATACAACACCATAATGCATTAGTACAATCATAAGTGTCAACACCATAACCAGTGAATATTTTCTATCATGCATTCATAATTTTGTTAAGGTTATACGACAAATCTAAAATCAAAATTGTACTAACCGTAATAACATGAAGACAAACATACCATAAACTTAATCATGGACAAATATCGAAACATACCTTGATGAGTCATACTTGTCGAGATCGCTTGTAATCTTCTTATGTAAGGCCTTATCCTCATCTCCCTCTGAGACAGGAACTTCTTCACTTATGTAGGCGATCAATCCATCTTCTTCTAGGATTAACCCAATCCAATTGATTTGCAAGAACTGGACCTTGACCTGGATATGGGTTTGTCAGAGAAACCCCAAAAATTCAAACTTTGAATTTCAAACTTCTGACAGGATAGAAATAAGTGCCTTGATGAACTTATCAAGTTGGTATATTCAGAATTTGAAAACTGCAAAGTTTCACTCCTCAATTTTGCTTTTGAAATTTCTGGATTCACTGGACGTGACCCTGAACTGGGGTTTGATGAAGCTCACTCTTCTTCCCAATCAAAATGTTTGATCCAAATCTCTAAGCTTCTATTTTTCTGAGGAGCTTCCAGCCGTGGTCACAGATTTCAAAAATTCTCATTTTTACAGAAGCCCTAATTTTCCACTTTTCTGATCAAAGTCCCGAACTAGGGTCTAATCAAGACCGTCCTTCTGCCCAACCAAAAATTCTGATCTTGGTCTCTAAATTTCTATTTTGATGAGTAGCATCCAGCCGTGGTCTCCGATTACAAAAATTCCAACTTTCTCCAAAGCCCTAAATTCCGGAAGCCATGAATGAAGGTACCAAAAAACAATTCTGTTTTGACAGAAATATGTACCTGATTGTTTCTGGTGTAACTCCGAAATTTTTGATCCATAGGGTCTGAAAACGTTTCCTGAGATAGCCTGACCTGTTATCTTTCCATCCTGATAGGTCTGACCTCAATTGGATTCTCTGAGAGAGAGATATGCCAAATGTCGCAACGTGACCTGTTTTGGGATAAACCAGGAGAGCGAACTTGTATGGCGTGCCACGTGTCACTGTTTTAACTTCGGCCTCTGAAAAAGTTTCCTGAGATAGCTTGGCCTGTTACCTTTCCATCCTGATAGGTATGACCTCAATTGGACTCTCTGAGAGAGAGTTATGCCAAATGTCGCAACATGACCTGTTTATGGGATAATACAGGAGAGCGCACTTGTACGGAGTGCCACGTGTCACTGGTTCAACTTAGGCCTCTAAAAACGTTTTCTGAGATAGTACAGACTGTGTACTACCTGTCACTTTTTACAAAATTTTATTTGGAGCTTCCTAGCCCAAGATATGACCTTTTTCCCAAGGTCACCTGATTTTGACTCAGATATGGAAGAGGCAGAAACCCTATATTGTACAGATCATAAATCACAAAGTACAACGAATTAGAGGTTGTCCTTTGGAAACAAGGTACCTGGAGAGTTAATCTTCGTCCTGTAACAATTTCAGATCCGAAAACTTCGCCAAAACGGATTTATAGTGAAAGTTCTATGATGACTAGTTTTTGCTATATCAAGCCCTAGCATCGTAAGTGCAACAAGTGTCATACATGCCATATCATGCCTTCTTTCAGGCTAGCTCTGATACCATGTTAAGTTTTCTGAATTTTCTTCAATATGATCTAGGATATTGACTGAGAGAACAACATGTACAACATATCTACAACATATCAATCATGGAGACAATAATGCAACCACACAAGAGACACAAAGATTTACTTGGGGAAAACCATAAAGGTGAAAAACCCCAATAACTTCCTCAGAGATAGATAGAGCAATGATACAACCAACCAAGAGAGATAGCCATAACCTAGCAGCAGATCCTCCTCCTCCATAAGTGCACCACTCCTCCTTGAGTGCATGTGTGAGAAGTGAGTGAGTAAATAGAGTGCCTCTCGCACTCTATTTATACTTGACTTGACTTGCGTTTTTACCTAACTCATGTAGGCTCGAACTTAACCACATAACATAATGTTGAGTGGGCCGACCCCCAATAAGGTGGTCTAATAACCCTTTGACCCACATGACTTATACAGGGCCGACCCCAAATAAGGTGGTCTAATAACCCATCAAGTATAAGTTACGACACTTACAATATAAATGACGACACTTCCTTATAGAGGAATAATACCATCTCTATAGGAATACAATATACATATATGTGAAATACATTCCGAAGTTACATATACATCAACAATAACCAGAGTTGTGTGAAGCTATCCGAGAACCTAGTGTTTCATGACAGGTCGAAACACATAGAGATCAAATATCACTATATCAGGGATATGGTGCAGAGAGGAGCTGTGAAGCTCCTGTATGTTGCGACGGACGAGCAGATTGCAGATGTGCTGACGAAGCCACTAGCCAGGGTGAAGTTCGAGTACTTCAGAGAGAGGCTTGGCGTGCTTCAGATCGAGGACACTTCGAGGAAGAAGTGATGAACACATTTGCTGAAGCCATTCCAAGCATGTTGGAAGGGGGATCCTTCACATGACTGTGGATGTAAGCGCTGAATGATGAACATCAGGAGGATGTTCTGGTTTATGCTTGGATATGATCAGTTGGATCATTATATGTATTTTGTATATGCATCATGTTGGATGCTGGATATGATCGGTTGGATCATGTGTATGTATTTTGTATATGCATCATGTTGGATGCTGGATATGATCGGATGGATCATGTGTATGTATTTTGTATGAACGCATCATGTTGGATGCTGATGGATACATTGTGTGGATCATGTATCTTTGTATGATCAGGTAGATCATGTATGCTGATGGATACATTGTGTGGATCATGTATCTTTGTATGATGAGGTAGATCATGTATGCTGATGGATACGTTGTGTGGATCATGTATCTTTGTATGATGAGGTAGATCATGTATGCTGATGGATACATTGTGTGGATCATGTATCTTTGTATGATCAGGTGGATCATGTATGTTGATGGATACATTGTGTGGATCATGTATCTATGTATGTATCAGGTGGATACTTGGATGATCGTGGATGACGAGATTCTCCAGATGACATGCAGCAGGATGTTGCAGTGATGATGATCAGGATGATCATGTGTACATCAGGATGATGTTTGATGAGTATCAAATGATACTTTGTGGCCGTGGATCAGGTTGTGCAGGAAAGCATGTAATTTGTGCCCTGGGAGATTTGCAGATGGTCTTTCAAGGTTTTACCTATGGCATGTAATTCGAGGCCCTGGGACATCTGGAAAATGCTCTTGCGAGGTTTTTCTTGGGAGGACATGTAATTTGTGCCCTGGGAGATTTCAGGTCGGAGTTGTGTACCCGTAACATCCTGAGATGCTCTTGCGAGGTTTTGTCCTATGGCATATAATTTGCTCCTGGGAGATCTGGACAGGATGAAAAAGGCCTCAGATGCTTCAGCCAGGTTTTGCCATGACCACATGTAATTTGCTCCTGGGAGATCTGGACAGGATGAAAAATGCCTCAGATGCTTCAGCCAGGTTTTGTGGTGAGATCACATGTAATGTGCTCCTGGGAGATCCGACAGGTAGAGCCGTGTGCTCGTAACAGCCTGGGATGCTTCAGCCAGGTTTTGTGATGGGTCACATGTAATGTGCTCCTAGGAGATCCTACAGGTAGAGTTGTGTGCTCGTAATAGCCTGGGATGCTGCAGCCAGGTTTTGTGACGCATGTAATGAGTCCTGAGGATTCCACAGTATGGCCAGTGATGATGAAGACCTGCAGATGGCGGGCCTACATCCAGTATGAAAAAGGACTGGCTCTGTAGAACTTCCTATGACGAGTAGAGTCAGAGATTGGTTGAGATAGCAGCAGCAGTGACGATGATGATGACGATGCATCGATGACGATGATCCAGAGAAGAAGACTTGTCTAGCAGATCTGTGTTGAGAAATGCCTTCCTAGTTAAGAGGGAGTGTTGATGTATATGTAACTTCGGAATGTATTTCATCTGTATATTTTATATATATTTATTGTACCCTTATAAGAGATGTGTCATTCCTCTATAAGGAAGTGTCGTCATGTGGATTGACAAGTGTCGCAAGTGTGTGTACTTGCCGATGGGTTATTAGACCACCATTTGGGGTCGGCCCGGAATTATATATAATATAATGTGGATGTATCTAAGTAGACAAGTCGGCCCCAGTAGGTCACTGGGCAAAAAGGTAAGTATAAATAGAGATAGGAGATCTCTATTTTACTCACTCGGAAAAAGTAACTCACTCTCTCTCTGGAAAGTGGCGCACTTGTGAGGAGGAGGAGGATCATCTGCTAGGAGACTATCTCAGTGTTATTTGGTTGTATTTTGGTTGAGCCATTGCTCTCTCTATCTCTGAGGAAGTTGTGGGGTTTTTCACCTTAGGGTTTTCCCCACGGAAACTCTGTGTCTCTTGTCTCTATGCTTTTGATTCTTGTGATGCTTGTGATGCTTGTCATATTATCATTGTCATGCATTGATATACTGTAGATGTTATTCTCTCAGCAAAGATCCTAGAGTATAATGAATTAATGCTCAAAATTTAAGAGAGCCCTTAGAGGTTTTGTTGAGCCGTTGGAAGCTTTGTTGAACACGCAGAGGAAAGTGTCTGCTTTCGTAGAAGCCGGTACTCAATGCAGAGTAAAATCTGTTATTGAAGTTTGTTGAAACCGCTTGGACGTAGAGAGTTTGGTTATTAGTTTCTGGAGAACCTCTTCAAATATTGGAGAGATGGTCTTGTCGAAGTAGGAAATTTGTTTCGAGAACGTTGAGCCAGTCTGTCGAAGAAAGAATCCGGGCTATTCCATTTGTGAGAAAATTTGGTGTGAAGAAATTCGAGTTTAAAGCGTAGAAAGAAATCTGGAAAGAGAAATAATGGTGTTCGGTGTATGCAATGAGAAACCTTGAAAAATAGATCATGTATTATGCCTGAGCGTGACGAAAAGAAGTTCGGTGTGAAAGAAATCGTTGCAAGGAAGAATTCGCTGGAGTTGTGAAGCTGTAGAAAAATCCTTGTGTATGAAGATTACCATTCAGGTATTCACCTGAGAAAGTCGGCGTGAGATAATGCAGTGAAGAAAGTTATGTAAGTGGTAGCGCCATTTTAAAAAACACCAGTAAGAGAGTTTATGGTAGTTGATGAAATCCAGAATAATCGCTGCACAAGTGGAAAAATGAGGTAAGTCAAAATGACATAAAATATAGCATTTTGAAATATTTAGTTAATGGTGTGAGAAAGCCTCACGTGACAAGTTTGGGTTTATGAAAATATTTTTATTTGGAATATATAATGCCGACTTACGGTTACTCCCAAAAAGAAGATCTTAGAAGAACTTTTGAAAGTATTGTGAAAAGATTAAAAAAATACATTTTGTGAACATACATGTAATTGTAAAAGTAAATATCTTGGTCTGTAATGGGTCACATGAGAAGATTAAAACAATCAAGGAGAAATTTTAAACAAATTGGGAAAGAAAATAGAAGGGCAGAAGAAGCCTATTTTGCAGAGATGTATGGTGAGATTCCAGTTGGGGTCATAAATCATGAATATGATGAAGACAAGAATCAGATTGCAGAGATCGAGCAGATCAATGAATATGAAGAGCAAAATAAATCTAATGAAGATGAAGAGATTGATGAAATATTGGGAAGATCTATGCCGATTTTGCCATTTTTCTTAGGTATGGATTATGAAATTTGGGCAAATAAAATGGAAGATTTGCTTTGTTCAGTAAATTTGTGGCGTTTTGTTCAAAAAGATTTTGAAGATCCTCATAATAGAAAAAAATGCAATAGCAAGATTTCTTATTTTATCAGCAGTTGATGACAATGTTGTTTATAGTGTTTTCTATAAACTTCGTCAAGTTGTTAGTGCAAAAGCTTTTTGGGATGCTTTAGTGATGAGATACAGTAAAAAGAGAAGAAACATTAATACTTTGCAGCATATTGGTACATTAGAAGAAGCTTTTGTATAAGGAGAGAAAGAAAACGAAGACAAGAAAGTCGAAGAAGTCCTTGATAAAGTAGAGGAGAAGATTGAAATCGTCATTTGTAAAGCAGAGCATGAAGAGGAAGGTGAATCCCACTGTGTAGATACACCAGTGGATGATAAAGCTGCCATCGTAGCAGCGTGTGATGATGACGTTGTTGGTAAAGCTACCATTGTAGTAGCCTTTGATGATGAAGAAACTTTAGTGAATGATGAAGTGGATGATAAAGTTGCCATTGTAGCAACCTTTGATAATGAAGAAACTTTGGTGAATCCAGCAATAGATATTGTTGATGACATTAACTTAGTGATAAAGTTTGTTGAGTTTGTTGATAACAATTCAGTTGAAGATAAAACTGCCCATGTAGCAGTGTTTGATGAAAAACAAGATGAAAATTTTGTAAAGTGTTTGGAGATTCCATTCCTCCACCTCGAAAAGATGCTTGAAGCATCAACCCAGACCAAAGAATCTCATGTTTTTGGAACTGAAAATTTGTGTGTGTTTGCAGATTATGGAGGTACTATGAAAGAAGAACATCACTTGGATGTGTTAACAGATTATGATGAAGAGTTGAGAATGCTAGAAGAGTGGATAGAGAATCCAAGAATTTGTGAAGACATGAACGAGAATATTGTAGCACATGAAAAATATGAAAACATTAATTTTCAAGAATTTGAAATTAGCATTGCAGAAATTTTGCACGAAATAGAGATGAACATTGAGATAAAAGAATTACGGAAGTGTTTGCGGAAGAGTTTTGGGTGGAGACACAATGAGACAAAGGATATAGTTAACCACAAAGATCACCTCATCGAGGATACAATTGAAAGCAAGGCAAGAGGAAGACTACAACATCAAATTTGGGATCCAGGCGAACATTCTATCTTTGAAGATAAAGATGAAAGAACTAGGCCTAAGCTAGCCTAATGTGAACCTAATTTAGTTTTATGAAATTGTGTTAAGTGTTTGTAAGCTTGGCTGAGACATAGACCAACAAGCATCTGCATTTTTGAGATTTGCATTTTAGATGTTTTAGAGTATCATAATTACGATGGAGTGTTGTGTTTATTAAGAATGTAACACTTGAGATTAAGAGGGAGTGTTAGAAATATTAATCTCTTAGTTAAGTTCCGTTAGTTACATTCAGTTAGTTAGTTCTACATTCGGTTAGTCCGTATTGCCTTAAACCGTCAAAGCATGTAACATATATATACAACTGTGTAATATCAAATAAGTAGTTCAGCCATTCGTGCTTGTAACTCGTTTGTTCATGTCTCTGCCCATATTTTTAACATGCCTGGGAGGGGTATTCTGTGTTGTGCTGTGCTTCCTTTGAAAACGGCGGGTGTTGTACTACTTATCATATTGTTTGGACCAAATGTCACAACAACCATCTCGAGGACGAGTACGAGGAAGTGGATGAGGATTCTAATAATGTGTGGACGCCCAACACAAGTAATGATATAACTGAATTGCAATCTCAATGGCAACCTGAACTGGGTGCCAGTGCTGATATAATCAACAAATCAATTGAAGCTGCTTTTGGTTTGGGGGAGGAGGCCCCGATATATCTTGAGATTAACATACCGACCGATACTGGAGCTCATTCACCGAAAGCTCTTTACAAGCTGTGTGCGGACCGCCATTATTGTACAGATTACAGCGCCACTTTGGAAATACCTGACTTTTTGTTGATGCAGTATCATGGTGACGGGCATAATGAGCCTATAAGTTGTATTTTGTATTATATACGTGCTTCTGGAGGGATTGGGTTTCGTTAAGTGAGCTTCTACAAGGTTAAGTTGGATGATCGGAACAGCAGGAGGTTAGGAGATGATGAGAACGCCACGAGCCTTGAAGAAGAATCGGAATGGGATGTATTTTGCCATACGTGGAGCCAGGCTCTTGGAGAAGACGAAGACGAGGAAACTACCGCAACAAAGGTTTTTTATAAGAGATTTCCGGAATGGGAGATGAAGACGTTCGGTTTCCATAACTTTTTATAACTTAATGACTTTTGATTTAGAGTCACAATTAAATATTTATTTCCCAACGTTTTGTTGTTAATTAATTCTATTCTAAAAAATTGTTTAGACGAAACATTACTATGTAGTTAAGCCGAAGGCGTTTTTTTAAGGAAGCGTATCCTCTCTAGCCTTCGTCGTCTGTCACTTGCCTGTGAGGGGTCGTCCCTTGTCACGGGTTACATTTTTATATTTAAAACGACTTCTTTTTAGTTCATTTCTCACGTGACTGTCAAAATTAGGAAAAGTGGGAGGCACGTGACAGAGACGTGGAGATTTGTGTGACCTACGCGACTATAAAAGAAAGCCCTAAGTGCAATTCTTTGCGATCACACTTCCAAAAATCATCTGATAGTGATCTTAACAATTTTTTATCAGTCAAATCGTGAATTTCAGATCGGTCAAAGCCTTCAAATTTGGATCTATGAAGGATTGAACAATGGATCTGCAGTCTACATGAACATAAGACCCCGCCTTATGTGATCTGGCAGTTGAATCTAGTGCAATTCCTTAGATCTACCCCATGGCCCCACATCAACCTGCTACAAAAAATTTTGATCGGTGCATGAGAATCCAGTGATCCGATCTGGCAGTGATCGCTCTCTAAACCCTTGTGTTCTAGTTCTTGAAGTAACCGTTTTAGGTGTAGTCAGGAAAACCTTGCTCTTCACCCTTGTGGAGCAAGCGGAATCAGATGGGTTGCGGTCCTTTTATCTTTTTTTTAAAGGGAAATATTGGGTCAGGGTTGACTCATTGTCCTTCATTGTCGCAAGAGTTGGTTCAAGAGCAATGTACCACATTCATGGAGCAACATGTGAAGGAAAAGACTAAACGGAGGTTCCAGCAATGCTTGTTGTAGCGAACGTTGGGCACAATCCCACTCAAATTTTTCCTTAGACAATTCGAAGCTTAAGTGACTAACCCTTTTCCACTTAAATTTAAAGGTCTTCTTATGATGGGAAAATAAGGTTTTCAAGAAGAATAAATATTCCCTAAAGAGGACGATTATTTCAATAATTCCCCTTCTAGCTGTAGATGGTCTCTGATAATATCATGGTGAAGGAAAGAAGAAAGTATGAGCTAAGGCTAAGGCTGAAAGTATGAGCACCCAGACAGACTGATAATACAAGAAACTAGGTCCCCAAAGCTGCTTCCTGCTGGCTGATATTTTCCTAATCCGCTTTCTGCCTTTCCGGCTGGGAGAAAAAATCTTATCACTTATCTTCCAGCTAGGTCAGGTTATCCCTTCTATTTTTGAAAGGTAGCTTTATAAGCGACTAATCCAACAACATTGATAACTTCCCTACTTAGCTTACTTATGTTCATATCAAATAGCTACGCTGAAATCCTGCGATCTGCCCATTAGCTTAACAAGAAATCCTGTGATTCAATTGAAGTCTTGCGATGCGATCTGGTGAACACGACGTGAAGCAGGTCGATCTGCCTCAAGAGTGGAAGCAATCTTCTCCTGCTACCTGCAAGCGCAAGCAATCACATTCATCTAGAGAGAAACCTACACATGTCCATAAGACGACTCGAGAACATACGCCGTCGTTCAAACTCATGCATATTTTATTCATTTCTTAATATGTCAAAGTGCCCATATCTTCGACAAGTAAATGAAAAGGGGTTTGTGTAAATGGGCACTTGTGTATTTGCAAGTTCCATTACAACCATTGATTAATAAAAGTGGAATGATAATTTGTTAAGATATAAATTTAACTAGAATACTATATAAAAAACGATCTAAATGATTCCAGCAACATCCAAAAATAAAATGAGTTTGAAACATATTCTTTAAAGAGAAGAATAGAATTGTCAATTAAGACATAAAATGACTATGAGCAAAAGACGTGTTATGATTTTTTCCTTAAAAATTAAGTTTTGATGTTTGAGCTAAAAAGTCTCAATGATCAAATTTGTGTCCATGTTCATCTCCCTTGTCTCAAATGTACCCACTAGAATCTCACCAGATCAAAGTCCCATCAAACTTGCCAAAAATCCCAACATTGAATGCCTCTCCAACACAACTATCTCTCATAATAGTATTTTTTTCAAGGAGCCCGAGATCGAGGTGTTGCAATGACAAAGTTGTTTTTATATTTAGGTTCATTGTAAAAAAATGAGTCTACTCAGACTACGTTGTAATTTTTAGCAATGTCCAAATTAATACATTGTTAACATATCTATACTTTAATTTACAAAAAAAATATAGTTTAAACATATAACAAATGTAGATTGCATATTGATCTTCTTCCTATACAAAATTCCAAAATATTCTACTTTTGCCTGCATGTGAGTTGTCATTTTTAGCAATGTCCAAATTAATACATTGTTAACATATCTATACTTTAATTTACAAAAAAAATATAGTTTAAACATATAACAAATGTAGATTGCATATTGATCTTCTTCCTATACAAAATTCCAAAATATTCTACTTTTGCCTGCATGTGAGTTGTCATTTTTAGCAATGTCCAAATTAATACATTATTAACATATCTATACTTCAAATTACAAAAAAAATATAGTTTACAAATAACATAGATTGCACATTGATCTTCTTCCTATACAAAATTCCAAATATTCTATGTCTACATTATGTTTACTTTTGCATCTTTCTCTTCATTGGAGAACTAAATGTACAAGTCAATAGAAGAAAATGATGACCTAAAACTTTAAAAGATAATTATGGTGACCTTAGTCGAGCAATATGGGATTGTGCGATTTCCATAACTTGGATAATTGTTAATGTTGCATTATTTGACTAGAGATTTGATAAGGCTACATTATTTTACTATGTTTTTTTAATTATAATTCGTGCAATGGAAAAAATAAATACCCTGGCATTTTTTATAATTCTTGTTATCTTTTGTTGGATGTTCTTTTCGATTAAGAGAGATACATTTAAATTTCCCAATTATACATGTACTTGATGGAACACTTGTTTCTTTTCATTACATATATCCTTTATCAATACATTTACATTATCTAAACACACCAATTGTTCACATTCTTGTTTACACTTTAATATTTACACTACTCAAATTATATCTTCCGTACAACTATTCCACCTTGCATCCTGTTGACGTTGAATATGTTAACCTGCAATTATTATCTATTAATTATATTCAAAATTTATGGCCTACCTATCATAGATTCAATAGACTTTCTTTCAACACAAACATATATCATCTACATACACACAACTTTCTCTCTTTTTTGCAACATATCAAAGTTCTCTTCGATGTTTCATTTCCCCAAGCGCCAAGTGCCAATCCCAATGCCAGACAACAATTCAAATATCCAAAGAGTCCTAAATCCAAGCACCAAACCCATCTCACATGACCTACAAAGTCATATCACATAGCAACAATCCACATGAGCCATTCGAGCCAATGGGGTATTATGAACAACACGTCTTGGGTGTGAGCAAATGGGTTTCATGGTGATGATCGCATGGCCGTAGGGCATGGAATCCATTGTCATTCCCTAAGGGCATGTCCATGACTTCCATGGCCATGCAGGAAACCATACAATTGCAACCATACAAGCTAATGAGGGAAGGGGTAACCATGGAATTGACTTGTCTCAAGAAATGGTCGATGGCGATGGTGCTTCCAATCCTGTATCCATCGGAACCCCTCAAATGACTACACAAGTTCATCCCCAACTCTTTACCAGTGCGGTTCTCTCGGCCGCGGTTGATAAGTATAAGGGTAATGTGGACATGGGGGAAGTGCAGAAGATGGAACTGGAGGGGGGCAATATGGTTGGTGGGGTGGTTGTTCATGGAAAACTGGTGGGGGGGATTCTGTTGTTTTGGCACTTGGGCCCTAGTCTTCTAAGAAGAAGGTGATTTCAACATGTGTTAAGAAAGTCCACATCTGCAATATAAATGTAGAACCATACGTGCCCCACCTTATCACAAACTCGTTCAACAAAACAATATAATGAAGAGCCGCATGTATGGAATGTTGATAGAGTTGACGGCAGGCGGTTCCTCATAGGATCCTAATAGACGGTGAAGGCTCGAGAGGAACCAACCCTTTAAAAGAATGAAATTAGGACGTCAAAATTTTTCTCAGAAACAATCAAATAAATAAGTCAAACTTATAGCACACTGAAATTGGGGATATTGAATTACATAGTCAACGATTCACTACCAACCTCTACACTATTGAGATTTATGAAATGTTAATGGGAACCATCAATTTGATTAGGATCTAAGAAATCCAGTACGATTCAGTTCTCTTTCATCGGGCCTTCGAATGGTTTCTCCTAATGGATCATGCCATATGCCATATCTAGATGAGGTCTTCATTATGACCCAAAGATCATTTACAAATCAAGAACACTTGATACCAAACATGATTGTGTTTAAAACATGATCTTATAATGCAAGGAACAATCTAACATGAAACAAAATTCAAATGTAAATCTTACCTTCTATTGGGATTGTTTTTCATGGACTCCAGTCTGAAGGAGATTTTCTGCTGGCTAATATGCCTCTCATCCAAGCCTAATTGATCTGATTCCATAGTCATAATCAACCAAAACTACAGACTTTATCGATAAGCTTCTCCTTAAGATCGAAAAAAACAAAATACACCAGAGAATAGAACTATAGCGAGTAGATTCTCTTTCAAAAACATAGGAACGAATCAAACTATATATGCATGTTAAAGTTGGAAGGAATTCTAGCAACAACTCCCCTCCTAATTCCATAGCTTCTAATTTGTACACATCTCCAATGCTGCTTGACATTTATGTTAGCACTCAAATGGTGTTGGGGTTTGAAGAAGATTTTGGGATAGAAAAGGGAATCCCATGATCATGAAAAATTTCTAAAGGAAGCCAAACTCCCTAGTCATATTCTCCTGAAGTATAAAATAGTATGAACACAGGTGCGGTGTTAACCAACGAGCCTACTCCTAAAGCGATCAACGCAAAAGATATGAAGGAGCGAAGATCTATGATGAGGATGCTATGGCGCTAATCTAACATGCGGGGGAGAGAGGTTGCGATCTAAATCACCATGATCTGATTAAGTGGCGCACTTCTTTCAACGGCTCGGATATGGCAAGGGTAGATTGGCAGTGATTTTAATCGTCAACGCACTAAGCATACCCAAAATAATCATGGTTGGTGAATGTGCATCATCCGACGATTAATATTGGGAGTGTAATATTAACTTGAAAGGCCACGATGACAAGGGGAAGGTAAAGTGAGTAGATCTACAACTGAAGGGGGGCTAAGAGAAATGGATGGTTGACATGATTATGTTGCTATCATACTTGCAAGGGTGATACGACAAATTCTATATTATAAAATGGCTTGCCCCCACGAATGTCCACATCATGTCTGTCCATTTGTGTAGGGTCCCCCATTTCGGGTTCCCCAAAAGACTTCCACAGAATTTGAAAAATATAAGTATAATTAATTTCAGAACTTCTAGTACAATTTTTTAGAAGAAGAGATAGAAGACATAGATCTAGTTCTATCTATTACAGTACATGAATATCAATAAATAAAAATATATAACCAGATCTATTCATTCCACCACAAGAGTTAGAAAAATAAATAAACTAAATACTTCAAACCTGTTTCCAATGGTTGGTCCAGTGAATAGATGGACTCCTCAAAGTGGTTTCCACACGATCCAATCCAATTTCCTGACGAAGTACTGAGTGACCCCTCGGTTGACCTCCCTACTGTATCAGGGTTACTCTCCTTCACCCCGAACCCCCGAGCTAATGGGGTCGTAAGAACACACAAGCTAGCCTCCCGAAAGGATCTCCCAATCCCCATTCTGGCTAATCCCAACTCCAATGATCGTAACATAATCCAAGATTATGATGACCATCCAACATTAGGGAGCAAAAGATGTCTTTCTCTCCTTCTCCTCCCTCATTATATAGCAATAGCTTGTGTGCCATGTGTCTGTCCATGCACATATTTAATTTAATTTAATATTTTAATTTCCAATATTACCAAACACATGTATCTTCTTAATGTCTTTAATGTGCATCTAAATCCCTAGATCAGTGGGAGTTAGGTGTAGAAGAGTTCTACTTCTCGTTTGGTTCTCATTTAGTTTACTTAACAATCTTTTAGTTAGATTTATTGCTTTCTACTTTTCTTTCTTTTCCTAATATTAAGATTGAATTAAAAGATGATTCCTTTTACTAAAAGTATAATCTATTTTAAATTTCCTCTTTATAAAATAATTTAAATGAATAATAAAATTAATTAAAGTAAAATATTGAATAATAATAAAAGAAAAACAATTATTTTATTAATGATCTATTTCAATTATTTCTCAAAACAATGAAGTCAATTAAATAGAATCTCTAATAGAATGATTTAAAATAATAAAATCTATAGAATCTTTTGAATAAATAATGATTTTTCTTAATAATAAAATTAATTAAATTTAATATAAATAAAGTCAATCTTTTAACCCCTTTTCAATATAATAAACTTAATTAAAATAAGAAGTTTAATTAATGAAATCAAGAATAGAATTTGTATAGGATAATTCAACATAATAAAATCCATTAAATTAAAATCTTTGAATAAGAATAATTCTCTTATTATTGATCTGTTTCAATCAGCATAATTAATCAAATTTAATATTGAATAAAATCAATCTCTTCAATTCTTTTTTAAGTTAATAAAATCAATTAAAAAGAATAATTCAAATTAATGAAATCAATTAAAAATAAAATCTTGAATAGAATTATTCAAATTAATAAAATATAACAAATGAAATAAAGTATTTCTTAAATCTTATGTGAAATTTTTATTTATACCATTGATTAATTTTCTTCCTTTCGTTCTTGTCTAGGTACCTCTTCGGCGGGCCCTTCTAACAGTTTCATTTCTTACTTCTTATGGGGAGTACTGAGTAATGACTGGGAATCGTTACCGCGATCTCTCAACTACGCTCCTTGGAGACTGAGGGATGTTGAGGGATAAGGCTCTCCTTATTGCGTGCCCCTCAACTCATCGTATGCGACCAAATCATTATGTCCTTTCCCGTACGGTATACACTTCCCTGGGTGAGCTAAAACGGCTTCACCCGTGCGTGGATTGCTAATCCAGGGCCGACAGACAGTCGTTGTACCCCTATGTATTCTTTCCGTTCTTACGACCCCTAAATTTCCATTGTGGGTCAGTCGGTATATCGTCTTACCTGCCACTGCACACACTCAAGCACACATTAGTACTGCTACACTATATGAAATATTTACATCATGCATTCTAGTATCTTAGTCAGTCGAGCATACAAATTATTCATCATGTCTCAGTTAGTCGAGAATATACACTATTCTTCATTTTCATTTTAAAGCATTCTCAAAGTAAATTCAAATGGTTCGTGTTTTACTTAGCCGGTTCATTTCAAAACTAGTACCTCTTTATTCTAAATAGTTAAGCTACCAAGGAGGGCATTACATACACCCCCTCTTATTAAAAACTTTGTCCCGAAGTTAAGTATCATGTACTTCCATGGTGAGTTTTCTCTTTCTTTCCACATTCATTTCTTCAATGTAATCACAATTGATAATAAAATTTCATTTCCTCTTTTCTACCATCATATAAGTATACATCTCATATTTGACAAAATAACTAAATCGTACCTTCATAGTGTAGCAATCCCCACAGTAGTCCTCTATTGGATCATTAATTGCAACTGAATTTGAAATCATCCATAACAAATTCCTTTCATTCAGCAAAACTATATCATTTATGTAAATCCTTTAATCACTAACACATCTCCACATAAGGAATAAAATCTTCAATCCCAATTTCTTCCTTTTCTATGGTTACATATAACTATCATATATTTTAAAAAATATCTGAATTTCAAAATAAGGATTAACCCTTCCGAATTATGTTCTTCAATACATACCTTATCCATTCCTAAACTAATCTTACATGCAACCTCTCTCTTTTCATAATCCAAAGTATAATTAAATACTGGAGTTCCATTTACTTAGTATAGCTAGAAGTATAATCTCAAATTTTTTATAAACAAAGTCATGTGAGGTTTTCTTCTCTTCCTAACTCGAGTACAATTAAGATTCTATAATTCAAGTAGGTTTAACATCTCTCTTTTCACAATCCAAGGCATTATTACAAACTAGTAGTGCATACCTGCGAAGCCATTGCCTTGATTTCAGAAAATAAGCATTTACAACCAATCGATAAAATTATTGACGCAAGACCCCTAATCAAAGTATATGAACCCTAAATATCATTCAAACTTTTATAGTAGCAAATTTAGTAAAAAATAATTCTAACCTGTTTGAGAAGCTAGAAATATTCTTGTTGAGGAAGAAGAAGTAAAAACCGCAGCTCTGACTTTTCTATGTCGATCTTTATGCATCACCAACGAACCCAAATGTAGGGTCTCTTCTCATGATCAAGTGAAAGAGAAAAAAAATATTGTACTAACATCGTTCGTAGCAAGTGTAGGTCATGAACTTAGCTTGGAAGACAATTATCACCATTAGTATCCCTTTTTTTATTTATTTAAAATTTTTTTGTAGAACGATAATTAACATAACAATCATAACTCATGATTTAGTTACTTTAAACCATAACTTCAAATAAATCATTTAATACACATATCATCTTCTCTTTCTTAGCTTACTGAAATCCATATAAAGAATCATTCAGGTTTCCCATCTATAAGATTCATAATCACCTTACGACATGGTTTTGAATTTAAAGATTGGTGTTTTCCTCAAAAGTGAATCCTAGTACAAAATCAAGTAATACTTTGAAATTCCTATCTAATCCATTCCCTTGCCACAATGCCCAATGATTCTAACTTTTCATAAGTAATATACTACTGAAAGCATATGTAACTTAACCACAAGATTGATCGGTGCAAATGTAATTATAATATAAGTACCATGGAGATTCTGACCATAGGAATCCTTAAAAGCAAGGTGATTCTCAACCTTGTACATATTAAATATCATATAATAATACTTACATTCCAACCTTTAACGTATAAAGTATTTAATGATATATAATACTACCTACATTCCAAATCATATCAAGTGTGAATGTATTTATGGTATAAATGTAATTGTGATCTTTCAACCATAAGAACTCTTACATGTACTACAAAATCTAATCCTGTACATGTTGATAGTACCTTATAAGATTTTGCATTCAAAAGTATGTAAAAATGTAATGGAATTTCTAAATTCAATGAATTGAAATTCTATCCGTAAGAGAATGCAATGCAATTCCTAACTAAGTGCATATCTCCTAACATATGATAATATTTACCTTGAATCTAGAATTTTGATGTCTACTAGTAGATGACTTATATATATAACTCATAAGTATTTCTTGTAGGGTCTGTCTTCTAAAGCAATTTTTTTTTTTTTGTAAACTTTCATGCTAGATTCTTAATGTACACAATATATATAATCTAATATAATTATATAAAGAAAAAAAATGTCCTAATAAGATAAATAAGGTAATACGTGCTTCATGTCTCGATAATCCGTAACAAGACAAAGGTACCTATCCTTACTTATCACTTAAGCAATTTATTCAAACCAAATCTCTATCTTAATAATTCACCCGTTTAACTAAATGTTAACAACCTTATACTTTCACCATGTAAGTCTATTTAAACAAATCTATATTTAGATAAAACATTATTCATTAATGTCAATCTCCATTATTGTTTACTCTCTCCATCACAACTATTACATAATTTCAATTCTCAACTTCATTTTTTCTCTTACTCAAGTCCTATACAAGATGCATACGAATTTATCTTCCATCCCTTAACTACATAATTGGATGAGTTAAATTTTATTTAAGAATGCAAAGCCACATGTATTTAATTTCTATCTAATTAAACACCAATGATACAACAATAATTATATATCTAAACTTCCACTTACTTAACTATGACCCAAGCAATGACCCATACCAGGTATTCATTTCTCGACAAATGTTGACACTATGTAACCTTCATTAACTTAACTTCCAACAATATTTGGTGCATTTCCTTTCACCATGAATAAGTACTAACCCATTACTGAAATACTAATTTTAAAGGTATAAACATATACTTTCAATAATCAAAAGGCATTTTCAATTATAACAAAGGGGTTGTAGGGTCTCTCATCCCAAGCAAGTGAATTTTTTTTTTCTATACCTATAATTTACACATATATTTTGTTTGAATATTGTAATAATTCATGAGACATAAGGAATGCCAATGACAAGTTAGATGATGTGCAGAGATAATAGTTACAGGGTCATGATTTACATTTACTAATCAGAAAATGGTCCTGGAACTGGATCCATACAGACCTTAAGGAAAAAGGAATACAATCAACTTTTGAAATCTGGAAAAGGCATTTTGGATATGCCATGATTATGGGATCAAAATATTTTTTTTAAAAGTAAATTACAAATTGTTCTACGAGTGACTTAGATTACTCCCAAACGCTAATCCAAGGATTTACAGAAGTCTCGCTGAGCATAAAAGTGCTCGATTTTAGGGATATGCATCAACGGGTGTAACATCCTGAAAAATCACAAAAATTTAAAATTTTTTGACGTGACATTTATTTTTTACTTAATGAAAGTAGAAATAGAACAATGCATGAATGTCATCTTGCTGTATGAAATGCCATGCTAGTTTATTAAGTAAGAATTTGTGATGAACAGATTTCAGCTTATGTCTTGATGTTATCCAAATTTAGTTGTGCTGCTACCAATTCTACTGTTGTTATTTATAATTGTTGAAACAACTGTTTGACTAATGTACTTTTGTTTGATTGATGAAGGGGTCCTATGGATGCCCCGAGGCTTACTTAGCATTCCTGCTAAAGCATGTGATTTCATACTTGTGACAGATTTACAGGTAAGAGATTAAAGTTGCGACAAGTATTCAACAGTTTATTAGAGAAGATCTATATTGATCGTATTGCAGTGTTGTACCAAGATTTATTTTGGTTTCCGTTCATGTTATCTATATGTTAAAGCCTACCTTCTACCTCCATGGCAAATAGTGGAAATTCCATGTACAATTGTTTGTTAACTTGTTTAGGGTTTATGTCATGCGATGATGGTGTTGGTCTAAATTATTTTTCTTACACAATACATTATAATGTGTGTATGTATAATGTCTAAAATCCATTCACAAAGTATAACTCTATGGTCTGTTTATAGTGTTTACAGGATTGTTATCGAACCCCTGCAATTAGAGTTTGTTGTCAATTTAACAACTATCACATTTATGTAATGTGAGTTGTGTGCATCGGATATCCTATGTGGCATTTATGTGATTGTGCGATACTATTTGCACAATATGATTTCTATGCAAACTATATGGTATATGTGCATTGTGATACCCTATTTTATGCTATACACTATGAACCTTATTGACTATTATGCAAATGATATGAGTTATATGCAAATGTTGTAACATTATGCAATAGGTGAAATCTATGCAACTATATGTTATATGGAATATGTGCAACTACGTGATATTATGTAATATGCAAACTTTGGCGCATACCATTACTATATGCCTTGATAGGGTTGCATAGTTCGACTTTACAATAAGTATTATATTGTGTTATGAATAATATGGTGTGAATGTTAAATACTACAGGTTGGAAATACCAACACTGTCATGTGCATTAAATGGACACAACTACCGAGTTAGTGGCTTTCCAACGTGGTAGGAATATCAAGCTTATTCATGTGCCATACCTTCGTAATAATTGACCTGTTGATGATGTGTAAACATGCTGTGCTCGAAGGTTTAAGAGTGGATTCCTCCGTGGCTCCCTAGTGGCTTTTGTAATGATATCAATAATTAATGTGGTAGTTGGTGATTGATATTTCGTAAGACTCCCGGTGATCTCCACCGTTGATCTTGGCAGTGTAATGAATGGTATGGGTTTAACCCTACCTTGTTTCGATCATCGTATTTATTGTGAGTTTTGGAAACGGTGGGTTTTGGCTCTACAACGGGCCGACAGGTTGAGGTTTTGTAGGTCTTTTTGTTATGCGTTTTGAGTTGTGAGGCCAGGGTTTTGAACCCGTGACTCATGAATTTTTAGGAGCCGAACTACTCATCTATTTGTACAGTGATATATGTTATGGTTGGAAGCTTAGTGCTTGTCTTGATACGTTTTCGATCGTCAAAACTGTTGAGGGTTTTTTAAATTGAAAGATTGATTTAAATGAGATATCAACCATCTGCCATGGTTGTTCCAGGTCTCGACACTATTTAGTTTGTATGTAAGACGGTGACTTGTATGGGGTTTCATCATGCCTCGGCTTTTAATAGCATGAGTGACATCCAACACTGTTACGCCTGTCTGGTGATTGTTGTTGCTGTTGGCCAACTGATTTGAAGGTAATGTATTCGAAAACTCCCCTTGTACCTTTCACATTTGACATTTGACGCAGTAGTTGTTGCTTTGTTTAATATTGAGTTTTATTTTCTTGATAAGATAATTGTTTGAACACCACATTGATATGGTTGTTTACAGGGAACGGTTCGTGGGTGTTCTCCTGTTTGGACGTCGTTGGTTGGCTGCAACAATACCAACTAGTAAGCCTCGACAGTAGCTTAGAAAACTCTGTGTAGATGACATGCTGGCCGATTGTGTGTGTTCCTATGTGTTGTGTTTTGATTCAGAGGGTTTCGATAGGGTTTGTAAATTTTTTTTGAAGTATGGGGAGGATATGCCTCGACCCATAAGGAAACTACCGTGTTTTATTGTGAATACAACAGTTTTAGAAATAGGGATTTTACCCTTAGACATGGATAATATGATAATATAAAAGATCTTCTTGTAGATTATATAGCCGTGACTATTTTTGTGTTTGTAGTGTTGGGGCTTTTCCCATGAATGAAACCTATCACTTGTCAATTCAAGAAATGGAAAAAGTTTGTGTTTGAGAGTCTGTGTGTAAAATGGTAGTGTTTTGTGCAAACTAGGTTTTAATCATACATATGCTATTGTGCTTCTTTCTGGACTGTAAGCTCATGAATGTTTAAAAGATAGACAAAGAAATCGTGTACAATGTGTGTAAGATGATAATCGTTTCCTACTGTTACTAAATCAATAGTTAAGTGTGGAGATATGTGATGGCTTCGGCCTAATGCCTCATCGTCGATTATGAAAGGTTTGTGCTTTTGATTTGAAAACTTGTGAGAGGTTAGGGTTTGACTATGCTTAGATGTTGATGTTCTCATTGATATGTTTCAACATCATCTAGGGTTGTGATTTTGTTGACTCTTCTCCTATAGACATTGTAATGTCTTAAACTTTTGCACTGATATTTGAAATAAATAAGTTCGATCTATAGTAATGATTTTGATGTAAAGTTTAGTTTGTCTATTTGTCCTATATGTACGATAATGATAATAACAACAAACTATAGTCATTCTTTGAAAATGAACATTTGGAAAACAAAATGTAAAGAACAAAAATGATTTCTTTATCTAATATAAACTCTGTTATTTCTATGAAATAGATTTACTTTTTGATGAAAAGAATGGAAATAAGAAGTAGTACTGTGAGTAAAATGCAGTATATAATACTAATTAATAATCAGCAGATAATTTAACAAAACATATAAAATGGTACTTCTATCACCATGGTAGTTTTCCTGTCATATCTTATCTATCTTAATCTGTTTCTGTACTGAAGTACGATGCTATTCCTTTTTGCATGGGGAAAAATACAAAAACTATTTTATTCAATCATTTCAATTCATACAGAATTATAAAATTTAACAGGACAATTGAATTAAACTTATAAAATAAACAATGAAAGTTAGAACAAAAAACATAACTGTAATATGCAAAAATAGATAACAGAACTTAAAATAAATTAGATAAGACAATAGAACCTGTAAAAGATGATAGGGTCGACAAACACCCAAGGAGGCCTGTTCCTCCCAACCTGCTTCAGAAGAAGCAGCTCAACTGCTGACTTCTAATGAACCCCCGAACCTGATTACTAATCCAGTAAATGGGTGGAATCTGTGTAGAAGAAAGGCACACTAAAATACCTTCTCCACTCGGTATCAAACTCCTGAAATAAAATGCCTTCTCCACTTAGCATAAAACTCCTAAACTCAATAAGAGTTTGATAGACTCACAACATGATCAACAACATAGCATATCCCCTCATCAAATATCTTGGGTGTAAACACAACAAAACCCCAAGGTAAATTTCCTCGTCAGGAAAAGTGATGAACCTTAGTTCAATATTTGATGGCTTCTATATAGACTGCCTAGGTCTTTTAGTGGTCAGTTTGGAATAAATGAGCCTCAAGCTCTAGTCCCATCTTTTAGGGCACTATGACCACATTTCAAGGGAGTTGTCCCATACCAACTGCTAGTTAGTTGCATCATGATGCTACCACTTGTCCATTGCCTTCTACCCCATATTTCATTCCACCTAGTGGATTAGTAACCACTCTTTCAATAGTACTCTTATGTGTTTGTCTCCTATTTTATTTATTAAATAATAATATATTGTGCAAATTACAGTTATCCTTGGACACCTGTCCAACATAAACTTTACAATAAAAGTTACCATAATGTTTCTTCACAAAAAATGTTTTCCAGCGTAAAGGTATGTTACAAACACCCCCTCTTAAGCTCAACATCATACTCGATGTTGCTTATTCATCATCAAGTTCCTCATGGAATAGAACTGGATATGCTGCCCACATATTACTTTCCAGCTCCCAAGTAGCTTCATCAAAGCTAAGGTGCTTCCATTGCACCTTTACCTTCCCTATGGTGTGATTCGAAGCATAATTTCCCTCTCGTCTAGAATACAGTCCGGTTCCACCTGAAAATCTCCTTCAGGTTCCACCTATATGTCATTCCAATTCAGCACATGAGTAGCATCATGCACATACTTTTTTAAAACGGAAACATGAAAAACATTGTGGATTTTTAAATTGTATGGCAATGCCAATTGATATGCAACAGCTCCTATCCTTGATAGGATTTCGAATGGTCCACAATACCTTGGTGGTAATTTATCACAATTCCTAAGCTTCAAAGAACTTTTCTTGGCCTTTACCTTTATGAAAACATGGTCTCCTTTCTGAAATTCTCTTTCTGTGAGTTTTAAATCAGCATAGCTTTTCTGCCAATCTTGGGAAACTTTTAAGTTACCTTGAACTTGTTTCATAGTTAGCTCCATTTCTTTCAATAAATCTGGTCCTAACATCAACCTGTCTATAGGATTATCCCAAGAAATTGGAGTACAACATTTTCTGCCATACACAATTTCAAATGGACTTAACTTAGCAGATGCTTGATAATTATTATTGGAGGAAAATTCTACTAAGTGCAAGTAATCTTCCCATTTAGATGACTGATCTTTAACATACACTCAACATATTTTCCAAATTTTGATTTACTCTTTCTATTTGACCATCAATTTGTGGGCGGAAAGAAGTGCTGAAATTTAACTTAGTATTTAATCCTTTAAACAGTGTTGTCCAAAAGTTACCGGTGAACTTAGAGTCTCAGTCTGAAATAATTACTTTTGGAATTCCATGCAAGCGAAAAATTTGCTTCATGAAAATATTTGCAATGTTAGAAGCCTTGAAAGTAGTTTTAACAGGAATAAAATGAGCAGCTTTTCTAAGTTTATAAACAACAACCATAATTGAGTCATTCTGCTTCTGATTTTTAGGCAAACCTGTAATAAAGTCAATGCTTATAATTTCCCATTTCCATTCTGGAATTGGTAAGAGCTGCAATAGCCCAGCTGGATGTTGTTGTTCAGCTTTAATAGTCGGACAGTCAAAGCATCTAGCTATATATTCAGCAACTTCACTCTTCATGTTAGGCCAAAAGTACTCCTTTCTTAACATAGTTATCATTTCTTGATAACCAGGATGCCCTGAATAAGGACTCTTGTGAACTTCATCTAAAATCAACAACTTAACCTTTGAAAAATTAGGCACATAAATTTTGTTTTTGTAAGTTAAGAAACCTTTTTCATTAATACTGTAATATGTTATAACATTTTCAGATGAATTTTCAGCCACTTTATCATGTAATTTTTGATAATTTTCGTCTTGCTTAATTCCTTCTTCGATCTAATTTTCTAGATCAGTTTTAAAAGTACTGATTGCTTCCACAAAAATCAATCTAACATTTCTCCTCAATTCATTAGCAACCTTATTTTCGTTTCCATTAATGTGATGAATCTCAAAATCATACTCTCTAAGGAAAGTTAACCACCTAGCTTGCCTTGTGTTAAGATTTGTTTGATCCAATAGATACTTTAAACCCTTATTATCAGTCATTAAAATGAATTTTCTTCGATCAAGTGATGGCACCACATTTTCAAAGCATGTATCATGGATGCCAAATCAAGATCATACGTTGCATAATTCTTTTCATGTATTTTTAACTTCCTTGACTCAAAAGCAATTGCATGACCTTCTTGACTTAAGACCCCTCCAAGTCCTTCGTTGCATGCATCCGTGCATACGACGAAATCCTCATTAGGATCTGCAATTTTTAAGATGGGTGTAGTAGTTAATAACTCTTTTAACCTATTAAAACTGTCTTGACACTTTTGATCCCAAATGAATTTCTTCCCTTTCTTCTGCAAAGAAGTGACGGGGTTAGCAATTCTAGAGAACCCTTCAATAAACTTTCTATAGTACCCCCGTTATTCCCATGAATGACCGTACATCAGTTACATCTTTAGGGACAGGCCATTCATTGATTGCTTTGATTTTATCAGGATCATCAGAAACACCATCTTTAGAAATTATATGACCCAAATACTGAATTTTATCTTTATAGAAATCACACTTACTGAACTTAGCTTAAAGCTGATGATCTTTAAGTACTTGTAAAATGATTTTTAGATGTTCGTCATGCTCTTCTTTAGTTTTTGAGTAAACCAGGATATCATCAATGAATACCACTATGAACTTATCCAAATATTTATGTAGAACGTTGTTCATTAAATACATGAACACTGCCGGTGCGTTGGTTATCCCAAAAGGAATAACTATGAACTCGTAGTGTCCATAACGCGTTCTAAATGCAGTTTTGAATATGTCCTCATCTTTTATCCGGACTTGATGATAACCCGACCTTAGATCAATTTTAGTGAATATCTCTTCTCCGCGTACTTGATCAAATAGATCATCTATGCGGGGTAAGGGATACCGGTTCTTAATTGTCATTTTATTAAGCTGGCGGTAGTCGATGCACAAATGCATGGTAACGTCCTTCTTTTTAACAAATATTACTGGTGCTCCCCAGGGGGACACACTTGGCCTTATGTAGTTTTTATCTATTAATTCTTTCAGCTGAGACTTTAACTCATTTAACTCCAGAATATTCACCCTATAGGGGGCCTTTGAGTTTGGTACGGCACTGGATGCTAACTCAATCGCGAAATCAAGTTCTCTTTTCGGAGGTAATCTTGGAATTTCTTCCGGGAATACATCAAAAAAGTTCCTAAGGATGGGAAAATACTCTAGTTTTAACTTGTCTTTTTTAGATGTATGCTCATCATTAACAACATTAATAGCAAACAATTTACAACCTTTTCTAGCAGCTCTCTTCACTTGTAAGGCAGAAATCTTCCTTACTGAAATCTTCCTATGAATTCCTTTTACTATTTCTGAATTACCTTCATTATTTATACAAGTAAAATATTTATCATAACAATTCAATATAACTCTATGTTGTTCAAGCCAATCAATGCCTATCAACAAATCATATGACCCTAATGTAAAATTAGTCATAGCAGATCTAATGAACAAGTAAATCAATCACAACAGATGAACATAGAAAATATGGTGCAAAACTGTGCAAAACATGCAGCAGTGCTCTCTATCCCAGAAAGGGTGAATGAATTACAATACAAACTGTCACAATGACTGAGCAATTCGAATTGCCTAAGGAGGTCATTCGAATCACTGAATGGAGTAGCTTGACTCTAACTAGGAGTCCTCATCAATCAATCGGTGGTGCTCATCAATGCACAACAACCAGTCATCCAGGTGTCAATCTGAGTCTAACTGAGTGTAATAAGTGTAACTGAAGTGTGTAGCACTGATTTAGGATCTGGAGGCTCAGTGGGGGCGCATGGGAGGCTAACTGAAGTCAGAACAAGTCACCTAATCGAACTGGAGGTCCAACGGAAGTGATACAGTCAGTCGGGAGTGAAACTAGCCTCAAATCAGGGAGAATCGGAGCTAACTGAATGTAACTGAAGTGAAACTGCAGTGGTAGGTGAACAAGTGCGCCCTTCTCTGGCAGTAGGTGAGAAGTGGGCGCCTTTCAGCTTAGGAGGGATAAAACTCTGTGGTAGGTGGCTCCCGGGTGCTAGAATGAAGTGGATAAGGTGCTGGAGGCATCAAACTGGTGACTGGGATGCATGCCAGTGCATGCAGGTGCATGCAAACCCTAGATTCTGCATGCAAACCCTAATTTCCATGCAAGATCCTGAAAAAGATGATGTGGATATCCGAACACCTAAAGGTAAAACATTCAGATTAACTTGTGTTTTCAGCTGATTTAAAAATACTTCACAATTCTATACATAATATGTAACCTTTCTTTTAGTTCCTGTTGCAAACTGAACTAACCATGCATTATCAAATTTCTCCATTTTTAGCTTGCAACGGTTTACTAAAGTAGGTGAAATATAACTTAAATTTGCACCTCGATCTATTAAAATAGAAATAAACTTGTTTTGTATCATACCTTCAATTTCGACCATGGATGTTTGATGATCCGCTTGACGGTTCTCCAATGCTGCATTTATCCTGGGCATTTCTCTTGCGATATCTCCAACTGTAGGTTCTGCTTGCATAGTATGTATGTTGTTGGCTGTCCTCTTGTTGTGTGGGCAATCTTCTCTCTTGTGTGGTCCGCCACATTCACAGCACTTTATGGGTCATTTTTGCTTAGCATACCTGTTGTTATTGTTATTATTATTATTGCTATGATTATTATTATTATTAGGTACATTTCTTGCAGCAGTAGAGTTCTGAGTTGCATTATTTTGGCAATTATTAGGAAAATTTCTATTATTAAAATTTTTCTTAAAACTTCCAGCATTCTGATTAAAATTCTTCTTTTTATAGTCATACTGATAATTTAGTCTTATTGTTCTTCCAGCTAGTTGTTCCTTCTCTTTTTCTGTTTTGGTCAAAACAAAAATTTTCCTTCCTCATGGATTCTTCCAAAGTGGAAGGATTATCATCTCAATACGATCTTTTATATTAAAAGGTAAACAACTGAGAAACCTTTTCACTTTAGGATTTTTCTCAACCATGTAGGGTACTTACCTCAACAAGCTAAGGAACTTGCTGCATAGTTCTTTCATGTTCATTGTACCCAACTTTAAATCGTAAAACTCCTATGATTTATCCTCAAAGTACTGTTCAGACAAGAAATTATTTTTAAACAAAGTTTTAAACATAGTCCAAGTTACTCCTTTTTCTTTTATGCTCTTGATCCTTTTAAGATCTTGCCACCAGATATCTGCCTTTTCGGTCAGATTGTAAATAGCCATCTTGGCTTTTAGTTGAGAAGAGTAATCATAAATATTAAAGTACTTTTTCATTCCAGACATCCAAGATTCTGTTGTCTCACCCTTCTCACTTTTTACATTAAAAGTAGGTGGCTTAATCTTTTTAAATTCCCCAGTAATCTGTTCATGATGCTTATGTTTTCTCTTTTTAGAGCAGCATTCACTGTTACTGCTGTCATAATTTATGTCTTCATTACTTGAATCAAATTTAGAGGATGATTAACTGTTCCTTTTATCATTTCTTGTTTTCTTATGCTTATGTTGGTGGGACATTATTTTAGAATCATCCTTAAATTCTAATTTTCTACCTCTTTCATCACTATGACAGTTTCCCTTTAAATTCTATTGTAACTCTTCCTGTACCGTAAGAATCCATTCATTTTCTTCTTTAACATCTTTTAACTTATATTTTAAATCCTGTACAATGCGTAAAATTTCAGAAGACTGGTTGTTTAACTCAACATAAATTCCTTCAGTGTTATTATGATTAATTCTTTCATTACAAGGAGATCTGTCCTCTGCTGATTCCTCTGGTATTTCCATACCTGCAATTAAAAGTTAATCTGTTCTATGCAAAAATGAAATTAAATTACAAAATTTAGTAACATGAACTTTCTGATTTATTTTTCTGTTTGCGCGCATGAGCCTCATTCAGGCTTAGAGTTTGAACTTGCGCTCTGATACCACATGTAACATCCCGAAAAATCACAAAAAATTAAATTTTTCTACGTGAAATTTATTGCTTAATGAAAGCGGAAATAGAAAAATGCATGAAATGTTATCTTGCTATATGAAATGCCATGCTAGTTTATTAAGTAAGAATTTGCGATGAACAGATTTCAGCTTATGTCTTGATGTTATCCAAATTTAGTTGTGCTGCTACCAAATCTAGTGTTGTTATTTATAATTGTTGAAACAACTGTTTGACTAATGTACTTTTGTTTGATTGATGAAGGGGTCATATGGATTCCATGAGGCTTACTTAGCATTCGTGCTAAAGCATGTGATTTCGTACTTGTGACAGATTTACAGCTAAGAGATTAAAGTTGCGACAAGTATTCAACAGTTTATCAGAGAAAATCTATATTGATCGTATCGCAGTGTTGTACCCAGATTTATTTTGGTTTCCATTCATGTTGTCTGTATGTAAAAGCCTACCTTCTACCTCCATGGCAAATCGGGGAAATTCCATGTACAACTGTTTGTTAACTTGTTTAGGGTTTATGTCTTACGATGATGGTGTTGGTCTAAATTATTTCTCTTACACAATACATTATAATGTGTGTATGTATAATATCTAAAATCCATTCACAAAGTATAACTCTATGGTCTGTTTATAGTGTTTACAGTTGTAAGGACCCCAACCTGGGTCTCCCTTATCTCCCAATAAAATCTAAGTATTACATTGTTTACATTCTTGTCAACTCTTTTGTTTTGTTTTTGTTCTCAGTTTTTAGTTTTGTTTAGATTTCATGCCTGTAAAAATAATGAAATCTACATTTAAATTTCAGTATATCTACCTCTAACTAGTTATGTTTATGCAGGAGTAATAGAACACAATAACAACATAAAATCCTTTTTAATTAACTTAAAACAGAATTTGACAAGGTAGAAACGATAAACATCCTTGCTAAAAAATACATGTTGTTAGCTAGTAGATCCACCCTTGTTGTTGTCCCTGTTTTATTGAATGCCTTGCTGCTTTCCTTGGCTGTTACCTGCAACCAAAAGCCTTCCCCAAAGTTCTGAAACTCAACCAACCCAAAACAGTCTTGCCACCCTGCCAACTGGTGAGGTCTCGTCGACCACGCAACACCAAAGGTACCCCTTTGTACCCTCAAGCCCAAACCGAGTACAAGCCAACCTGTTATACCCTTCAGAACATCTCCAGCAAAAACCCCCTAACAGCTCCTTTTAGCTCTGCTCTAAAATTTCTATCTTTTCTCTCCAAAAACATCTTCCCCCAAAATCACTAAGATCAAGATGGTTCTCTCTTCTTCCTCCCTTCTCCATCTTATCCCCCTGTTTTTCGACTCTTCCTCCCCATTACTACCCCTATCTTCCATCATAAATTTCTCAACCATGTCAGTCCTCGAGCCCTCAACTTGGACTCTTATTAATTATTAAATAACATATTCATGGACTTTGTAACTCAAATTTCTCAATAAAATTTAATAAATCATTATTCTTAGTCAAGGCCCAATTACTCATATTAATCACTTAATTAATTACTTAATACTAATTGTTAGTTGATTAATTACTAATAACCTAATCATCTAATTAATAATTTAACATACCTCCATTATGTTAATTACCCTCTAATTTTACATTCAACTAATTTAATTGATTAATTACCAACAATAATCCTGTTTTCTAATTAGTCTTAAGCATGATCCTTATAAAACTAATGGCTTATAACTAATTCTTATCCATACTTCTTAATTAATTATCTAACCTTGCAATTAATATTTACTTTATCAAAGTAATACTACTTAATCTTACATTACAATAATCATTTAACCATTTTAACCCTTAGTTTTTTACTAAACAACTCATTAGCATTCGCTTAGTCATTACTAAACAGGTTGTATTATTTACTACCTAATTTAACCGTAACTTGTTTATTAATCAGCAATAATTAATCATTACTGTACAATAATTAAAATTAATCAACATTAATAACCTTAATTGACAGTTATTAACATTAATCTACTTTGCTAGCCTTAATCATCATTATTAACTTTAATCGACACTATTAACATTGATCAACAATAGTTAATTACTAAACGACAATAATTAACATCATTATTCAACAATATTTTACACAACTTATAAATATATAGGCGAGTTATGTAAGCGTAGCTACTGCTTACATACCTCGCGTAAGTACACTAACAATAATAATTCACACACACCGATCATAATCACGAAACTTATTGTTTACTAACATATGTTTTAACATAGTTTGCAAGGTACAATCCTTTAACTAACTAAAATCTTATTAGTTACGACAATCCATACCTTTATGAGTTACGACACATACTCAATCAAGGGTTTTACACACCTAGAGTTAGACCTTGTTTTCACCCCTACTTCACGCTACACCTATCTACCTACATCATCACTAAATTCCACATCCTATCCTGTCCTCTGCCGGACTACCCTAAAATGTCAAGTCATGACTGGTTCCAGCTAGAACCCGTAAGCGAAAGTGTCGACTACATCGACCAAGCTTCCCCAGCAGGAAACCACCAGTCATCATCACACACCTTGGGGAGCACGTCGTAGCATAGCCCTCCCATGACTCTGGGTTTCAGGGAGAAACGGTGGGTAAAGCCTCCACCCCCCTAATGGAACAAGGGACTATGTCTACCCAACATAACAACAACGTTGCACTTGCACTCGGTTTGTTATCGTATAACTAATCTGGGTGGTTGAGTTTCCTAAAACCCTACCCCACCCATGCCATAATATACATCATAATAAATAGCATAATAACCACATGAGAGTAAATAATGCATCACTCGCATACCATTTTATCTTTCGAAGTCCATGTCCCTGAGGCCTTCCCACCTCGTAGGATCCAGCTATCACCTAGCCGTTTCAACCTGTAAGTTAGTCCTCGACATACAATATAGAATATCGTGCATAGATCCTCGACATGTACACATATATTTCGTCATAACATAACATGAATAAACTTATTTATTCGCCATGCACATGGCATAACATTCATTATTTCAACATATAATTGTAACGGTATCCATGTATCCATCATTTAGTAATTTCCATATATGAGACATAATTAACACATGATTCATATCTAAACATGACTACCAATCATAATACTATCATCACACACACACACACACATATATATCGGCAAAATAATAGAACCATTTGTCCAAAGTGTCATCAAACCGACGAGATCTCACAATCAAACAAATACAACATATAATAATAGTTCAAGTAGTAATGTCAAAACGGGGTGTTACATACACCCACCCTTCAGGAAACTTTGTCCTGAAGTTATGATCAAAATCATGTGGCATAATCACGATGCATAGTCTCTGCGTCCTCCCAGGTAGCAAAACCTGGGGTATATCAGTCCCACTGGACCTTAACTTGGTCCACCAAACGGTGCCTCAACTGTTTAACCTTGTGGTCCAATACAAGTAGTCGTTCGACCCTAATGGTTCCCTCGTCCAAAACCTGTAGTTCCTTCCAATTTATTTTATGTGACTCATCAGCTACATAATGTTGTAAAACATATAGATGAAAAACATTATGAGTTTTATGCAAATGGGGTGGCAGCGCAAGACGATACGCGACGGGTCCAACCTTTTCTAAAATTTCAAAGGGTCCTATAAATCGTGGTGACAACTTTGTCCCTTTCCCAAACCTGATGGTACTTTTGCTAGGCCTGATGTGGACGAACACTGCATCACCAACCTTGTAGCTTCGATCAACCCTATGCGCATCGGCATAGCTCTTCTATCTATCCTGGGCTTCCTTTAACCGTTGTCTAATCTGAACAACCTGTTCTTCCATCTCCTGAATCAACTCAGGTCCTATAATTACTTGATCCTCTAACCTTTCCCAACTCAATGGTGTTCTGCATGGCCTTCCATATAATGCTTCATATGGAGGCATCCCAATTGAGCTATGGTAACTATTGTTGTAAGCAAACTCTACCAAAGGTAAGTGCTTTTCCCAATGAGTCTGTTGATCCATGACATAAATTCTCACCATGTCCTCCATCATGTGATTCACTCTTTCTGTTTTCCCATCCGTCTCAGGATGGTAAGCAGTGCTTAGGTTCAATTGAGTACCCAATGTTGATTGCAAACTTGTCCAAAACCTGGATGTAAACTTGGAATCTCTATCTGATATAATATTCTTGGGAAACCCATGGAGACGAACAACTTCATTTATGAACACACGAGTCACATCCGTGACATCATAAGTCTCCTTAACTGGAATGAAGTGAGCAGTTTTGGTCAATTTGTCAACGATGACCATAATGGCATCATGCCTATGAGAGGTAAGAGGAAATCCCACCACGAAGTCAATGGAGATAACCTCCCACATTGACATAGGAATGTCATGTGGCTGCAACAGACCTGCCAGATGGTGATGATCAGCTTTTACCTGCTGACACTCAAGGCACCTAGCGACGAATTTGACCGCGTCACTTTTCATCCCTGCCCAAAAGAAGAGTTGCTTCATGTCTTCATACATCTTCTTTACACCTAGGTGTGCACAATACACTGCTCTGTGGACTTCCTTAAGGATAGTCTCTCTAATATCTCCCTCCTCGGGAATATACATCCTCCCTTGATACCGTAACAAACCATCGGGTTCCAACTCATAGCCTTCAAACTTAGGTCCCATTAGTTTCCCACTTTGGAGTGCTGATGTGACCTTTAGGTAGCAACTATCCCCAAGTAGTTGTCCTAATACTCTTTCTCTCAAATCGACCTTCAATCGTATAAGAGAGAAAAGTCTTGGTTTTCTGCTTAAGGCATTAGCTACCACATTCTCCTTCCCTTTGATGTATGAAATCCCAAAATCATACTTGCTCATGAATTCACTCCATCGCCTTTGCCTAGCATTTAGGTCTCTCTGAGTGAAGATATACCTTAAGCTTTGGTGATCCGACTTGAGCTCAAAGCTCCATCCAATAAGGTAATGTCTCCAAAGCTTCAAAGATAACATCACCGCAACAAACTCTAGGTCATGGGTAGGGTAGTTCTCCTCATATGTTTTTAACTTTCTCGATGCATAAGCTATTATCCCACCTTACTGCATCAACATTTCCCCGAAACCTTGTATTGAGGCATCTGTGCAAATTGTGAATTCTTTCTCCATATGTGGCACTCATAGAATTGGTGCACTAGTCAACAATCTTTTCAACTCGACAAATGTGACCTCACATTCATCCGTCCATTCATACCTAGTGCCCTTACGCTGTAGGTTAGTTATGGGTTTTGCAATTTTTGAGAAACCCTCAACAAACCTTCTATAATACCCGGCTAACCCCATGAAGCTCCTTACTTCATGCACATTCCTAGGCACGGGCCAATCCATTATGGCCTTCACCTTTTCAGGGTCAACAGAAATTCCCTCACCGGAAATTATGTGCCCTAGGTAATGGATCTTCTTCTAATAGAATGAACATTTGGACAACTTACCATACAACTGATGCTCCCTTAACCATGACAACACTATTCACAAGTGTTCCTTGTGCTCCTGTTCATTCTTGGAGTAGATGAGGATGTCGTCCAAGAAGACTTGCACAAACTGATCTAAGTATTTTCGAAACACGCTATTCATGAGACTCATGAATACAGCTAGGGCATTGATCAAACAGAAGGGTACCACCACAAACCCATAGTGCCCAAACCTTGTTCGAAAAGAAGTCTTAGGTATATCACCTTCCTTAATTCGTAGCTGGTGGTAACCTGATCGTAAGTCGATCTTTGAGAAGAATGTCGCCCCTTTCATTTGATTAAAGAGGTCATCAATTCGAGGTATCGGGTACCTATTCTTCATGGTGGATCTATTCAAATCTCGGTAATTGATGCAAAGACGCAAGTAACCATACTTCTTCTTCAGAAATATTACTGGCGCACCCCACGGTGAAATACTTGGTCTAATGAACCCTAGATCTAGCAGTTCCTTCAACTGCATTTGCAATTCACAAAGTTCCGGGGATGTCATCCTGTATGGTGTCTTCGATGTTGGCTCAACACCGGGTTTTACCTCAATGGTAAAATAAAGTTCCCTCTTAGGAGGTAACCCAGGTAATTGCTTTGGAAAGACATCTCTGAATTCAGATAACACTGGGTACTCATCAAAGGAGGGTCCCTTCTCATTGTTTAGTGCTTCAACAATGTACAATTGACATCCCTGTCGCATACATCGCTTTACGTTCATCGTTGATATGAAACGTAGGGATACCTTTCGTTTGATACCCTGGATCTTGATGGCCTCTCCGTTTTCATTAATGCAAAGAACTTTCTTTCCATAATAGTCCAAGAAAGATCGATGTTCCTCAAGCCAATTCATACCTATGATGAGATCATAAGTTCCGAGGGTGGTGACGTACACTTTCACTTGTGTAACACACACCACGAGATCCACTACACACTTGTTGACACTAGGTCCTACTGCTTGCTTTACCCTTGAATCCATTTCGACTAAGATAAAATCGTCATGCTCGTAGGCTGCCAACCCACATTTGTCTAATGCATATGGAGAAATGAAACTATCTGTAGCACCAGGATCAAACAATATTCTAAGATTGACATTATTGACTATACCTGATGATTCCACCACAGTGGATTGGTGCTCAGCCTGATGGTTGTGTACTGCTGCCGAGATATGATGTCTACTACCCCCACTGCCCATTGGAGCCTTTCCTTCTCGATGCACTGTACCGGATCGTAATTCGGGGCAGTCACGCTAGTAATGTGGACCTCCACATCCCCAACAAGCAACCTGTAATGTAGTGGATGAGATTACCTATTTAGACCTCTGAGAGGGGTTCCTCCCCTGGGACCCCTTCACCTACCAGCTGATCCTCTAAAACTCCTCACACCCTGGTGAGTCCCTGTGGTTGAATGGGGCACCACCCTAGTTTCCATTGATCTGTCTACCACTACAACTCTTGGTGTGCTCCTGTTCCCGTAGGGAGGTGGCCTCGCATATCCTCCCTGAGGGTAGCTTCGAGGGGCCTTCCCTACAAACCCAGACTACTGAGAGTTGAATGACCTAATGGGATTTGCACCCAACATCTCCTCAGTGTAATGAGCACAATCTACTGCTTCGGCTACCGAAGTCGGTTTCCACATCCGTACCTGAGCCCTGATCTTGGTATTGAGCCCATACACGAAGTGCTCAACCTGGCATTCATCATTGTCCAAGTAAGGGACATACTTGACTAATTCCATGAACCTCTCTTCATACTTCCCCACAGATAGATGCCTTTGTACTAAGGCATGAAGAGCCCCTACTTGTTCTTCCTGGTAGGATGCAGGTAGGTACTTCCCTTTTAACTTTCCCACAAACAGTTCCCCTGGAACCATGTCTGGTGTGAGGTGCAACTACCTTTCTTGGTTCCCCCACCAGTTCAAAGTGGCCCCCTATAGTTGAAATATGGCCAGCTTGGACTTGGACATGGAAGTGTGCTCCTGCAAGGTCAAGCACCTAGTCATCTCTTCCAACCACGACTCTGCTCGTATCCCTGATCGACCCCCCTAAAATTCTGGAAGCCTTATCTTCTGAAGTTCCCTCTTGATATCCTCATGTGGATTTCTTGGTACTGTATTCACTTCTACCACAGGAACTTCCTCCCTTAGTGGGGGGGCATCCACTTCTACCTCCGAGGTAACACTTCCTCTCTGTGCTAGTCCCTTAAGTGTTTTGTTTATTGCTTCCAACGAGTGCAGTATAAGGATGGTCTCTGGCGATGGTGCTGGCACATTCAGCTCAGGTAATGCCGTAGCCTGACCTCTCCCCCGACCTACTCGCATTCTTACCATGTTTATCCCTGTAACATGGAATAATAAGATAATTAGCATATGACGACATCATGACTAATTTACCATCAAACTCAACAATTAATTCAAAAATGTGTCATGACTAATTTCTGAGCATTTTACTCTAAGAGCTATAATTCAGGATGTTTCGATCAGGCCATCTTGAGGCCACCCGGTACGAAATTTACATCAGTAGCTCTATGTAGGTTTAGGTATTGGATTCCACACAATCCTCATCGAGTCGCCATCAACTCTTCAAGATATTCAATTAATGTTTATTGCCTCGTTCTCATTAATAATTAATAATTTAATAATTTAATAATAGAATAACCTAAGTTTTAAGTCTAGAGTCGTGTTTATCAAAAATTTTGGTCATGGGGTAGAATTAATGTCCTAGCGATCATCTCGTCATGCTGGTCCGTCCTGCCCCTTTGACTATACGTCAAAGTTTCGGCAAGGAACTTTTCAAGAACAAGATAACTAGTTGGTTTTAATTTAGCCCCTCTTTTTTTTTTATAACTGGTAAAAGAAACTAATTAGGTTAATAGTAATTAATCGATATGCTAACCCTAGTCAATTAATACTAACCTTAATTAATGCTAATCAATTAGCATTATTATTTTTTTTTTTTACATCTCCAAACGAGATTACAATCTTGTATTAAGCTTTTAATATTAGACATAATATATATACTTTAAGATTTATTAATCGATATGCTTAATTATTATGTAGTTTAAATATAATTATATATTATTATTATTATCCCTACTCTCATTTTAATTTTCTCTTAACTCTATTATGATTTATTATCATATGTATATATGCTCCCCATATATAACGTTATTTATTTTATATATATGCTCTCCAAATATAATATTATACATTTAAAATAAATGAAATAATTTCAACCATAAATATTTATATAAAATAATTTTAATTAACTTATAATAGCTTAAAATAACAAATAAAAAAAGAACCCTAACCCTAACATCCCCTCGTTGAATTTAATGGAATGTCACGCGTCCTCATCCGAAGAGGCTGGCGTTGCATGGGAGGCGCGTGTCTTCTTCTCGTGAGGTCTAGAACCTTCCAATTCGCTGAGTAGAAAACCTAAAAGGGGCAAGCCCAAGGCTGCCCGCCATTTCCTTCTTCACTAGTGAGGGTTCAGCTCTGCAACAACTTTGGGAGCTTGCATTGAGCCTCAATGTTGGACCCCATCCCTTCCAGTTATGGATCTGAAGGCATCAAGACGCAGCTCAGGCCACCGTCAAGAGCTTTTCCCACTACCTAGATGCTCTATGGTTCAACGGCCTCATGCCTACTAATTGGTGAGGGCTTCAGCCTGAGCTATGGCTGCCCTACCCTCGTGCCCAAGGTAAAAAAAAAAAAATTATAATGGATTCTATATATTTTTAAACTCAATGTGTTTATCCCCTTGTCGCACAAGTCGGGCCGTGGCCTTCCCTTCATGCACAGGCCAGCCGTAGCCTTTTCCCTCTGCGCTTCTCCTTCAACTCCACAACTGATCCCGTGGCTCTCTTCTCTCCCTCAGATGGATCCAAGCTCCTCTCTCTCGTTCGCTCAACTGGTGGGCTCTCTCTGCTTGCGTGAAATCCCTGGTTAAAAAAAAATTGATGTTTCTCTTGGTGTTTTATTTTTTTTGTGGGCTCTCCCACTCTGCGTAGAGGCCAAGCTATCCCTCTCACAGGTCGGCCCTCTCTCTCCCTTATGTGCAGGTTGGCACCTCCGTCCTCCTCTTTTGCGTAGACCATCTCCAGGTTAACTAGCTCTTGGCCTTGCTTGGCCGGCTGCACTTAGGCAAGTCACCGAGCAACACTTAGGCCGGCTCACGGCCATTGAGCAACAGGCTCAGGTAGGCCCATGGCCGCTGAGCCCTAAAAAAATTTTTTTGTTTCAAAATATATATATATATATATATATACATTATATATAAGTAAAAATCCCTTTCTTTTTTTTATGTTTTACTCTCATGCCGCAGCAGCCCAGCTGTAGGCCGGCTACGCCCAGGCCACAAGCGCTCAAGCTCGGCTGCCATGGCCGTGCCCTGCGACTGTAGGCCGGCTCGCCTAGGGTCGGCCAAAAACAAAATATAATTTTATATTATTATTATTTTCTATATAAAATATATATAAAAAAACTATATTATAGGTTTTTTTTTTTTTTTTAAATCGTATTTGTTTATTTTTTGTATATTTATCAAACACATATGGCAAAAAAAAATAGTTTTATATTCTCTTTTTATATATATATATTTTTTATATAAACAAAAAAAAACTATATTAAAGTTTTGATATAGATTTTTTTTTAAATCATATTTGTTTATTTACTTTATAAATAAGTAATCCCTCCCCCTTTTTTTTAAATAACAAAAAAAGAAAATGTTTATATATATTTTTCTCTCAAATTTAAGTTTAAATTAGAGTAAATTTCCATTAACATTCTCATTTTTTTTTTGCATATATATATATATATATATATATATATATATATATATATATATAATTGTGGGTTACATATATATATCAATTTTATAACAAATGGTTAAATATATATATATATGAAATTATTTCTCTATATGAATATAGTTTGCCCAATAATTTTATTTTTCTTTGCTGTGTTTTGATTTAGTTCATCTATATAAAGAAAAGATCCCTTTATATATATATATATATATATATTTGTGTTTATCATGTTTCTATACATATCAACAAATTTATATGTAAACATAATTTCCTAACTCCCTTCCATGTTTTATGTTTAATGCAGGTCTTAAGCTTCTAGAACAAGATTTTACAACTTCTGTAATGAGCCCTCTGGTTCCAGATTTGGAACCATGGCTCTGATACCATATGTAAGGACCCCAACCTAGGTCTCCCTTAGCTCCCAATAAAATCTAAGTATTACACTATTTACATTCTGGTCAACTCTTTTGTATTGTTTATGTTCTTAGTTTCTAGTTTTGTTTAGATTTCATGCCTGTAAAAATAATGAAATGTACATTTAAATTTCAGTATATCTACCTCTAACCAGTTATGTTTATGCAGGAGTAATAGAACATAAAAACAACATAAAATCTTTTTTAATTAACTTAAAACAGAATTTGACAAGGTAGAAACGATAAACATACCTACGGAAAAATACTTGTAGTTAGCTAGTAGATCCACCCTTGTTGCTATCCCTATTTTACTGAATGCCTTGCTATTTTCCTTGGCTATTACCTACAACCAAAAGCCTTCCCCAATGTTCTGAAACTCAACCAGCCCAAAACAGTCTTGCCACCCTGCCAACTAGTGAGGTCTCGCCGACCACCCAGCTCCAAAGGTACCCCTTTGGACCCTTGAGCCCAAACCGAGTACAAGCCAACCTGTTATACCCTTCAGAACATCTCCAGCAAAAACCCCCTATCAGCTCTTTTCAGCTCTGCTCTAAAATTTCTATCTTTGCTCTCCAAAAACTTCTTCCCCCAAAATCACTAAGATCAAGATGGTACTCTCTTCTTCCTCCCTTCTCCATCTTATCTCCATGTTTGTCGACTCTTCCTCCCCATTACTACCCCTATCTTCATCATAAATTCCTCAACCCCCATGTCAGTCCTCGAGCCCTCAACTTGGACTCTTATTAATCATTAAATAACATATTCATGGACTTTGTAACTCAAATTTCTCAATAAAAATTAAGAAATCATTATTCTTAGTCAAGATCCAATTACTCATATTAATCACTTAATTAATTACTTAATACTAATTGTTAGTTGATTAATTATTAATAACCTGATCATCTAATTAATAATTTAACATACTTCCATTATGTTAATTACCCTCTAATTTTACATTCAACTAATTTAATTTATTAATTACCAACAATAATCTTGTGTTCTAATTAGTCTTAAGCATGATCCTTATAAAACTAATGGTTTATAACTAATTCTTATCCATACTTCTTAATTAATTATCTAACCTTGCAATTAATATTTACTTTATCAAATTAATACTACTTAATTTTACATTACAATAATCATTTAACCATTTTAACCCTTAGTTTTTTACTAAACAACTCATTAGCATTCAATTAATCATTACTAACCAGGTTGCTCTATTTACTACCTAATTTAACTGTAACTTGTTTATTAATCAGCAATAATTAATCATTAATGTACAATAGTTAACATTAATCAACATTAATAACCTTAATTGACAGTAATTAACATTAATCTACTTTGTTAGCCTTAATCATCATTATTAACTTTAATCGACATTATTAACATTGATCAACAATAGTTAATTACTAAACGACAGTAATTAACATCATTATTCAACAATATTTTACACAATTTATAAATATATAGGCAAGTTATGTAAGCGTAGCTACTGCTTACATACCTCGCGTAAGTACACTAACAATAATAATTCACACACACCGATCATAATCACGAAACTTATCGTTTACTGACACATGTTTTAACAGAGTTTGCAAGGTACAATCCTTTAACTAACTCAAATTTTATTAGTTACGAAAATTCATACCTTTCTGAGTTACAACACATACTCAATCAAGGGTTTTACACACCTAGAGTTAGATCTTATTTTCACCCCTACTTCACGCTACACCTATCTACCTACATCATCACTAACTTCCACTTCCTATCCTATCCTTTGCTGGACTACCCTGAAATGTCAAGTCATGACCGGTTCCAGCTAGAACCCGTAAGTGGAAGTGTCGACTACATCGACCAAGCTTCCCGAGCAGGAAACCACCAGTCATCATCACACACCTTGGGGAGCGTGTCATAGCACAACCCTCCCATGACTCTGGGTTTCGGGGATAAACGGTGGGTAAAGCCTCCACCCCCCTAATGGAACAAGGGACTATGTCTACCCGACATAACAACAACGTTGCACTTGTACTCGGTTTGTCATCATATAACTAATATGGGCAGTTGAGTTTCCTGAAACCCTACCCCACCCATGCCATAATATATATCATAATAAATAGCATAATTACCATACGAAAGTAAATAATTCATCACTCGCATACCATTTTATCTTTCGAAGTCCATGTCCCCGAGGCCCTCCCACCTCGTACGATCCAACTATCACTTATCCATTTCAACCTGTAAGTCAGTCCTCGACATACAATATAGAATATCATGCATAAATCCTCGACATGTACACATATATTTCGTCATAAGATAACAACAATAAACTTATTTATTCGCCATGCAGCTAGCATAACATTCATTATTTCAACATATAACTGTAACGATATCCACATACACATCATTAAGTAATTTCCATATATGAGACATAATTAACACATGATACATATCTAAACATGACTACCGATCATAATACTATCATCACACACACACATATATATATCAGAAAAATAATAGAACCATATGTCCACAGTGTCTTAAAACCGGCGAGGTCTCACAATCAAACAAATACAACATATAATAGTAGTTCAGGTAGTAATGTCAAAACGAGGTGTTACAATAGGATTGTTATCAAACCCCTGCAATTAGAGTTTGTTGTCAATTTAACAACTATCACATTTATGTAATGTGAGTTGTGTTCATCGTGATACCCTATGTGGCATTTATGTGATTGTGCAATACTATTTGCACTATATGATTTCTATGCAAACTACATGGTATATGTGCATTGTGATACCTTATTTTATACTATACACTATGAACCTTATTGACTATTATGCAAATGATATGAGTTATATGCAAATGTTGTAATATTATGCGATAGGTGAAATCTATGCAACTATATGTTATATGGAATATGTGCAACTACGTGATATTATGTAATATGCAAACTTTGGCGCATACCATTACTATATGCCTTGACAGGGTTGCATAGTTCGACTTTACAATAAGCATTATATTGTGTGATGAATAATATGGTGTGAATGTTAAATGATACAAGTTGGAAATATGAACACTGTCATGTGCATTAAATGGACACAACTGCCGAGTTAGTGGATTTCCAACATGGTAGGCATATCGGGCTTATTCACGTGCCATACCTTGGTAATAGCTGACCTGTTGATGATGTGTAAACATACTATGCTCGAAGGTTAAAGAGTGGATTCCTTCGTGGCTCCCTAGTGGCGCTTGTAATGATATCAATAATTAATGTGGTAGCTGGTGATTGATATTTCGTAAGACTCTCGGTGATCTCCACAGTTTATCTTGGCAGTGTAATGAATGGTATGGATTAAAACCTACCTTGTTTCGATCATCATGTTTATTGTGAGTTTTGGCAATGGTGGGTTTTGGCTCTGCAACTGGCTGACAGGCCGAGGGTTTGTAGGTCTTTTTCTTATGCGTTTTGAGTTGTGAGGCTAGGGTTTTGAACCCGTGACTCATGAAGATTTAGGAGCCGAATTACTCAGCTATTTGTACAGTGATAGATGTTATGGTTGGTAGCTTAGTGCTTGTCTTGATACGTTTTCGATCGTCAAATCTGTTGAGGGTTTTTGAAATTGAAAGATTGATTTAAATGAGATATCAACCATCCGCCATGGTTGTTCTAGGTCTCAGCACTGTTTAGTTTGTATGGAAGCTGGTGACTTGTATGGGGTTTCACCATGCCTCGGCTTTTAATAGCATGAGTGATATCCAACACTGTTACGCCTGTTTGGTGATTGTTGCTACTGTTGGCAAACTGATTTGAAGGTAATGTATTCAAAAACTCCCCCTTTATCTTTTACATTTGACATTTGACGCAGTAGTTGTTGCTTTGTTTAATACTGAGTTTTATTTTCTTGATAAGATAATTGTTTGACCACCACATTGATATGGTTTTTTACAAGGTAACGATTCATGGGTGTTCTCCTGTTTAGATGTCGTTGGTTGGCTGCAACTATACCAACCGGTAAGCCTCGGCGGTAGCTCTGAAAACTCTATGTAGATGAGATGCTGGCCGACTGTGTGTGGTCCTATGTGTTTTGTTTTGATTCAGAGGGTTTCGATAGGGCTTGTAAATATTTTTTGAAGTATGGGGAGGATATTCCTTGACCCATAAGGAAACTGTCGTGTTTGATTGTGAATACAATAGTTTTAGAAACAGGGATTTTACCCTCAGACTTGGATAATATGATAATATAAAAGATCTTGTTGTAGATTATATAGCCGTGACTATTTTTGTGTTTGTAGTGTTGGGGCTTGGCCCGTGAATGAAACCTATCACTCGTCAATTCAAGAAATGGAAAAAGTTCGTGTTTGACAGTCTCTGTGTAAAATGGTAATGTTTTGTGCAAACTAGTTTTTAATCATACCTATGCTATCGTGCTTCTTTCTGGACTATAAGCTCATGAATGTTTAGAAGATAGACAAAGAAATCATGTACAATGTGTGTAAGATGATAGTTGCTTCCTATTGTTACTAAATCAATAGTTAAGTGTGGAGATATGTGATGGCTTCGGCCTAATGCCTCATCCTCGATTATGAAACATTTGTGGTTTTGATTTGAAAACTTGTCAGAGGTTAGGGTTTGACTATGCTTAGATGTTGAAGTGCTCATTGATATGTTTCAACATCAACTAGGGTTGTGATTTTGTTGACTCTGCTCCTACAGACATTGTAATGTCTTAAACTTTTGCAGTGATATTTGAAATAAATAAGTTCAATCTAAAGTAATGATTTTGATGTAAAGTTTAGTTTGTCTATCTATCCTATATGTACGATAATGATAATAACAGCAAACTATAGTTATTCTTTGAAAATGAACATTTGGAAAACAAAATGTAAAGAACAGAAATGATTTCTTTATCTAATATAAACTCTGTTATTTCTATGAAATAGATTTACTGTTTGATGAAAAGATTGGAAATAAGAAGTAGTACTGTGAGTAAAATGCAGTAGATAATACTAATTAATAATCAACAGATAATTTAACAAAACATATAAAATGGTACTTCTATCACCATGGCAATTTGCCTATCATATCTTATCTATCTTAATCTGTTTCTGTACTAGAGTACGATGCTATTCCTTTTTGCATGGGGAAAAATACATAAACTATTTTATTCAATCATTTCAATTCATACAGAATTATAAAATTTAACAGGACAATTGAATTAAACTTATAAAATAAACAGTGAAAGTTAGAACAAACAACATAACTGTAATATGCAAAAATAGATAATAGAACTTAAAATAAATTAGATAAGACAATAGAACCTGTAAAAGATGATAGGGCCGACAAACACCCAAGGAGGCCTGTTCCTCCCAACCTGCTTTAGAAGAAGCAGCTCAACTACTGACTTCTAATGAACCCCGAGCCTGATTACTGATCCAGTAAATGGGTGGAATCTGTGTAGAAGTAAGGCACTCAAAAATACCTTCTCCACTCAGTATCAACCTCCCAAAATAAAATGCCTTCTCCACTCAGCATCAACCTCTTGAACTCAATAAGAGTTTGGCAGACTCACAACATGATCAACAACATAGCATATCCCCTCATCAAATCTCTTGGGTGCAAACACAGCAAAACTGAAAGGTAAATTTTCTCGTCAGGAAAAAGTGATGAACCTTAGTTCAATATTTGATGGTTATTATATAGACTGCCTAGGTCTTTTAGTGGTCAGTTTGGAATAAATGAGCCTCAAGCTTGAGTCCCATCTTTCAGGTCACTATGACCACATTTCAAGGGAGTTGTCCCATACCAACAGCTAGTTAGTTGCATCATGATGTTGCCACTTGTCCATTGCCTTCTACCCCAGATTCCATTCCACCTAGTGGATCAATAACCACTCTTTCAATAGTCCTCTTAGGTGTTTTTCTCCTATTTTATTTATGAAATAATAATATATTGTGCAAATTACAATCATCCTTGGACACTTGTCCAACATAAACTTTACAATAAAAGTTATCATAATGTTTCTAAACACAAAATGTTTTCGAGCTTAAAGGGTATGTTACAACGGGAGACAAGAGTGAGTTTAACAAAAGTATAATCTGATTCACTACGACAGAGTTCACCAATCCTTACACAATCAAACTGGAGAAATAGCTGTCATTCAGTTCCACCGATTCCGTCATCATGAAACCAAGTATTAGATCTAGGTTTAGTTTAAGTTTCAATCCTAACATTGCAGATCTGGGTAATTAAACATCGACGGTCTCTAAATAGCATGGGAGTACACTATCGGTCAGCAGATCGCAAAAGTCTAGGATTACGACGACTGAGTATAGAGGATGAAACTGACAAAAGGGAGCCACACCATGGGATTCGATCCCCTACTTGTATACCAAGATCAGAAAAATATATGTAACATGGTTCTCGAGCTAGCCTTACAATTCTAGCATCAAAGTATAAGGATAGATATATACACATCAAGATAATAAAACTTGAGATTAGCATTTCGCTGTCCCTTACCCAACACTCTGAGCATCCCCAAACTTTACCACTAAAGTATCTCGAATGCAACCCAGCACGCGTATATAATATAACACTACACTATCCAAAATGCATCAACGAGTATTTCCCTATCGCAGCCACAAGGTAACACATCTCTGCGATTTCAACAAGATCTCCGCATAGAGCGTCCACTCAATACACAGAGATCAACGTATTCCTTTAGGAGGGTTTACGTTGTCATAGAAATACAATCTACAAAGAACTATGAATCCGACAATCTTAACATCCACGATTTAGCATCATTTAAATGCAGTTTCAGTGGAACCTACGAGTTCAGCCATCATATACTCCAAATGATTCAAACAAATTTAGAGCTCACTAAACACAGATTTCGATCAGCGGTACCTAAGGTAAAAGAAAACATGCATTGAGTTACAACCTAAAAACAGTGATATTACTTGAATCGCACAGATTAGTCATACCGGCTCAATCTACAGTATTAATGTGGGATCGGGCTCTGACCGTCCTTTCCCCGTGGAGCCTATGGCATTCTGCTTGATAGAGATTGCAATTCCCGAATCAAAATCTGCAACAATAACATTTACAGAGATCGCTTCCTCATTGGCCAAGAACCAACAATCAATCTAAAAACAGAGATTATGGTAGAGATTTCTTCCTAAATCGAAATCGGCAAACAATAACATTTACAGAGATCATGACGGAGGTTGCACTCCTAAATCGAAATTGGTAACACCAGACCGTCATCAAAGATTGGGCAGCACTTAATAAAATATCCAGGGATTATCACGAAATCTATGGCGATAATGAGACAAAGCAAGGATCAATCGTTTTCTAGCATTTATTGTGTTAGGAACCATCCTTTCGAACTAAATCAATGCAAGCATCAATCAAATAAGAGAGTCTGAGATCGATCTAATCAGTGTGCGAAGATCCCAAGAGAGATGACTGAGCGAACGTGTGTACCCAACCCTCAATCGAGATCTAAGGAAAGACTTATAACAAATATTCCTATTCCGGATCCAACGATCGGTAGATAGTAGGCATTTGACCGACTGGTTCATCACAATCGTGACAGTGTACAGGGATCCCACTGGATCTATATAAATCAAGGTAGTGTACATAGATCCACTGAACCTATACAAATCGTGGCAGCCCTTTAAAAACTATGCACGAAAATTGCATATCGCCATAAGATAACTACAAACCAACCTGACAGAATACATATATAATTATACTACTAGCGTACAAACCAAGCTGACATAATACATATATAATTATACTACTAGCGTAGAATGCTGAGATCGCATTTCTACCAAACAATCTGGGGTTTAACTAAATCTCGGCAGGGGTCGATACAAAATCTCCCAGCCCTACATCCACTGCAAGTAGTTGAAAACAAAAGGGGTTTCGGGTTGATCCTCTCGAGAGAGGGATCGCCCAACGTTGTCCAAAACAGAACCAGAATATGAACAAACAAACCGAAAACTGTTTCACGGCAGAGATCAAGTCCCAAATACGGTAATGTTGAATCACCACAGAGATGACAACTTCCCTTTCCTACTTCATATATTGCATACCACAAAAATATAAAGGGATCGGATCGCATCACATACAGAGAATGCAGATCATAACATAGAGCTTACGCTTTTATAAAAGAACAATTGACAAGCATTCGCATACTGTGGAAAACTGTGAAATGGGCACAGGCAGATCGCCAAAGGAGAACACGACCCAGATCCTCTTATCAAAGATAAACGCTAATACTAATAGAGTAAAACAAAGATCTTCTCTGATCTGATAAAAATAGCAAAGTAATTTCCTAGGGTTCAGCGCTAAAATCCTTAGCATATGATTTTAATTTATAAATACATAAGCTACAGTTATCACTCAAATCGCATTTCTGCTATCAAAGCGTGTTGTTATACAAATATATATCTATCATGCAGCAGCTGTGGATACAGAAAGAATGTGTACTTGGTACTTACAGCCAGATTGAAACAGGCCCGCAACTTCCTTGTGCGCATCGGCGAAATCAAATTGAAACCGAGGTGCTTCTCTTTTTTTTTTCCAAACCACTTGTAGAGTTCGCCGTGTATTCTACTCAGTAAATACCTACTTTGTTTTACAACTTGAGTCATAAAGAGATTAAACAACCCACGAATTCATATGTGGCAGCGGATAAGTAGTTTCTAACAAAAATAAAAATGCACATGCGATCTACATGAAAAAGAATCTCAAAATATGCAGTGAGCATACGAACTCGGTATAGAATTTCCGATCTATAAATTTTTCCCTAAATTCAAACTTTTCTTTTGATAAACAGAAATAAGATGCATATGCGATCTACATGAAAAATAATACCCAAATATACAGTGAGCATACACAAATTCTGCATAAAATTTCAAGTCTATGAAATTTAAATTATACAGAAAAGGATAAGAAACATTCAAGCGATAAGAACCTCTATGAAAAACTACTCCATGAGTAGGTAGGTGTATCTTTAGGGAGATAGCGGCTCCAATCCACTCCTTGATGATTAATCGAAGAACACTTGATTAATATGAGTCTCCTGCCTTCAAGGCTTGACCGACTCTCATTCCAAATGTAGGGTTCCCCAAAAGACTTCCACGGAATTTGAAAAATATAAGTATAATTAATTTCAGAACTTCTAGTACGATTTTTCAGAAGAAGATATAGAGGCCACAAATCTAGTTCTATCTATTGCAGTACATGAATATCAATAAATAAAAACTATATACCCAGATCTATTCATTCCACCACAAGAGTTAGCAAAATAAATATTCTAAATACTTCAAACCTATTTCTGATGGTTGGTCCAGCGAATAGATGGAGTCCTCGAAGTGGTTTCCGCACGATCCAATCCAATTTCCTCACGAAGTACCGAGTGACCCCTCAGTTGACCTCCCTACTGTATCGGGGTTACTCTCCTTCACCCCGAACCCCCGAGCTAATGGGGTAGTAAGAACACACAAGTTAGCCTCCCGAAAGAATCTCCCAATCCCCGTTCCGGCTAATCTCAACTCCAAGGATCATAACATAATCCGAGATTATGATGACCATCCAGCATTAGGGAGCAAGAGATGTCTTTCTCTCCTTCTCCTCCCTCATTATATAGCAAAAGCATGTGTGCCATGTGTCTGTCCATGCACATATTTAATTTAATTTAATATTTTAATTTCCAATATTCCCAAACACATGTGTCTTCTTAATATTTTTACTATGCACCTAAATCCTTAGATCAGTGGGAGTTAGGTGTAGAGGAGTTCTACTTCTCTTTTGGTTCTCATTTAGCTTACTTAACAATCTTTTAGTTAGACTTATTGCTTTCTACTTTTCTTTTTTTTTTCCTAATATTAAGATTGAATTAAAAGATGATTCATTTTACTAAAAGTATAATCTATTTTAAATTTCCTCTTTATAAAATAATTTGAATGAATAATAAAATTAATTAAAGTAAAATCTTGAATAATAATAAAAGAAAAATAATTCTTTTATTAATGATCTATTTCAATTCTTTCTCAAAATAATGAAGTCAACTAAATAGAATCTCTAACTGAATGATTTAAAATAATAAAATCAATAGAATTTTTTGAATAAATAATAATTTTTTTTAATAATAAAATTAATCTAATTATATAAATAAAGTCAATCTTTTAACCCCTTTTCAATATAATAAAATTAATTAAAATAAGAAGTTTAATTAATGAAATCAAGAATAGAATTTGTATAGGATAATTCAATATAATAAAATCCAATAATTTAAAATCTTTGAATAAGAATAATTCTTTTATTATTAATCTTTTTCAATCACCATAATTAATCAAATTTAATATTGAATAAAAACAATCTCTTCAATTCTTTTTCAAGTTAATAAAATCAATTAAAAAGAATAATTCAAATTAATGAAATAAATTAAAAATAAAATCTTGAATAGAATTATTCAAATTAATAAAACAGAACAAATAAATTAAAGTATTTCTTAAATCTTATGTGAAATTTTTATTTATACCATTGATTAACTTTCTTCCTCTCGTTCTTATCTAGGTACCTCTTCGGTGGGCCCTTCTGATAGTTTCATTTCTTCCTTCTTATGGGGAGTACTGCGTAGCGATCGGGAACCGTTACCGCGATCTCTCGAATACACTCCTTGGAGACTAAGGGGTGTTGAGGGATAAGGCTCTCCTTATTGCACGCCCCTCAACTCATCGTACGCGATCAAATCATTATGGCATTGCTTGTACAGCATACGCTTCCCCAGGTGAGCTGAAACGACTTCACCCATGCGTGGATTGCTAATCCAGGGTCGACAGTCAGTTGTCGTACCCCTATGTGTTCTTTTCATTCTTACAACCCCTAAATTTCCATTGTGGGTCAATCGATATATCGTTTTACCTGCCACCTCACACACTGAAGTGCACATTAGTAGCGCTGCACTATATGAAATATTTACATCATGCATTATAGTATCTCAATCAGTCGACCATACAAATTATTCATCATTTATCATCATGTCTCAGTCAGTCGAGCATATACACTATTCTTCATTTTCATTTAAATCATTCTCAAACTAAATTCAAATGGTTCATGTTTTACTTATCCGGTTCATTTCAAAACTAGTACCTCTTTATTCTAAACAGTTAAGGTACCGAGGCGGGCATTACAATTTGCACGTTGGAGAGCGAAGAAGGCGAATCTGGCAGAATCATACCGACCGACCGGGATACCAGAAGGTGGTCCATCTATAAGTAGAGCAGGTAGTTTTTTGTCCCTTTTCCTTTTCACAAGTGGGTATTTACATGGCCAAGATAGTATACCTCTCTGTTACCAAAGCTCCATTGCTTAGTTCCCTGTTGGAAGACAAGGATAGCGACATATACGACACCATGTTTCTCAATAGCTCCTTGGATACGGCTAAAGAAAAGATGGAGGTTATAAGGGCCAGACAGGTAGACGTCCACAAAGTATACCAGCCCTTTTTCCACTTCTTTACCACCATCTAAACCCCCAATTGCCTCGAATTCATACAATGGTGCGCCAACCATTATGCCCTAGGACAGAGGGCAATCCTCGATGCCTCAGGCTCTAAAATCCTTTGCCATGTGAAGGCCCCGGTGCTTAGAAAAGCCCTCGCTGTTCCCCTAGAATTCGACCATACAAGCTGTGACGGTGGCAAATGAAAGACTCCATAAAAAGCCTTCAGGATATGCTAGCAACGTAGTAGATTTCTTAAATGATTTATCAGAATAATAGGCCGATGATGTAGGCATCAAGGACAAGGTGGCCACCATCATATGGGACAAAAGGGTAATTAACAAGCATGAACAGGTAAAGATCATCCAATCAGGGATTGAAATTTTGGCAAAGCAGCTAAAGATGTTCAGTGAAGCATTTGATCCTTTATTCAAGAAAGGCTTACCTGAGTTCTGGGATGAGAAAGGGAAGATGTTATCAAAGGAAGAATATAAAACCAAGCTGTGGGACTGCAAGATGAACCAAAATGACTTTGAAGGGATGGATCAGCCTTTGACCGACCAACTAGTAGCTGAGCAGCTCACAAGAGAGTTCGAGTTAGCCTCGAATTTTGGGGGAGCCAGAACATTACATACCGTATACTCTTACGCGGAACACACTGATCTAAGAGTATTACTTAAAGAGCTTGCCACCGTCAATTTACCTGCAAATGATCAATGGAAATTGATCGAGAAATATGGTAAAGCGAGGTTAAAGGTAAAAGAATGAAGAACTCAAAGGTGTCTGCTAAATGATCAGCGAGCTGGAGCTGTCAATTTTGTGTTTATTTTTTGTTAAAATAGTTAGTCATATAGTAAAATAGGCCAGTGAATGTAAAAAGCGGTTAGGCCTATACCGCCTGTGTTTGTTTTTGAAGTTGTAATGGTGAAATGGCTTGGTTAGCTTTCAAGTAATTGCAATGGTTTTCTGTTAAGAAGAGAGCCGAGCCTAGAGCTCCACGAGCCTCTATAAATTCATTGTAATTAAAGACAGAAGGGTTGAAAAATCTTGTTGGAAGCCTTTATGGGAATTTTGAGTATTGTTCTGTAAGACATTTCCGAGCTATATTTTGAATAGAAATTGTAGATCCAAGCTAATGTTTACAAGGATTCTTGTGTAACTAGTTTTGTAGTCTGTTTTTCCTCTTCTATGTTAATAGTGTATCTCTCATTGTTAATTCCATTCTGTAACATTCTTCAATACTTGGAGCATTGTGATAGTTAAGTAGAATTCATAGAAGTATGCTCTACTTATCTTTTCCAAGTATTTCACCATTATTTTATCTTCCAAAGTTGATGTAGGATCCATTATTATATGCCTTACGTCAATGGGTTGTTTCTTTCTCCTTTGTTTCACCAATTAAATTCACTTTGACTACGAGTTGTTTACTATCTCGCCTCTGTGTTATTGCATTTGTGAAGCCTTTGTGAATAAGTTTTCTGAATTTTGTCTAACGTGAATCCATTTCCCAAAAGAGAGATTCATATGTTTCAGCTGATGACGTTTAAAACATTTTGTTCCAATAGAAATCCGATCTTCTGTATTGTTGTAATTGAACATTTTTTATGATAAATGCTGGTGTGTGTTTTCATTGTTGACACCTTTGATTATTCCAGTCTTTCATATGTTTGTAGAGAGAGCCCTCTCATACTATGCTGGGTTAGTAGCTTAAGTCTAAAGATTGGTTATTGGTTACCCCTAATTTTCTTCTCCACAACCTAGGAGGTCATTTTGGGTGTTAACAATTTCTTTTAAATTCATTTTACATGCATCTAATATTTGCAAGTATCGCTGATGTGAAAAGGACCGTCGATGTGCGACTTGGGGAGGCAATTATTTCACACAGCTACAATGTGAAATATTTGTGTTCCAGGGTGGAAATATTTCCAAATGTTTCGTTAGAGAAGGAAAAACTGCAACAATCTTTGAACCCTAGATGTTTGTGTCTAGTTAAAATCCTGAATAAATTTGGAAGCAACATCAAACTCAAAGCACCATACAAATCGATATACGAAGGATTCAATTAACTCAAGTTATTTCAAGGAGCGCGGATTACCAAATTCTTCTAACACAATTTTTATTAATGCGTGAAAAATGGTCATTTTTTTGAGTTGCTTCATTTTCCTTATGGACCTAGAAAAGTCTGAAAAATGAGGGAGCCTATATTTTTAGCTCTCACAATTGTAGAGGAGCCTATAATGTTTGCACTTCAACTATTAGAAATATGTAAAAGCTGACTTTTGCCTATAAAATGGAATGAAATTACGAAAGAAAAATAAGCATACGTGAGAACCATGCTACCATAATAATTTTAATTTCACCCCTGCTACTTCTAAAACTATTAAGTTCTTCATTGGAATCCAGTAAGGTAGGCAAGGGTTTACACTCTTGTACCAGCTGAGCCACATGATATGTGGTGACGAAACCCTCCTCAATATGTATTTAGGATATCGTTGTTTAGTTCAAAGAAGTTGAAAATTCAAAATACCATGGAAACAACACTTGATTCTTCAGACTGATACATGGGGGGAGTGCACTGAAAGAAGGAAGGAAAAAGGCTCGACATTAAATAAAAATATATGAGATATATGCCATGGCATATAATTGAGTTAGTGCCTAGGATTTCATGGAAGCTGATGCAACAGAGCCTAACCTGTGATTTGTCCATGGCATGATGTAATTAATTCCTAAAAGGAAATAATGCACTCCCACCACTACAACTATCAATGCAAATATGACCATGAAGCCGATTGTAGTGTTTCCAACAACAATTGCTTCTTAGTGCATCCTCAATAGTTCAAATTTTTACTACAAATTCATATCCTCCAACTAAACAATGTTATGCATTGAATAAGAGGAAATGTAAATAAAACGTACAGTGTAGCCTAAATCAATTCTAAGAAAAGGTTGTAGTAGGAAGCATAATCCAGAAAACGATCAAGCATGCAACTTGATCATTGATTGGCAAACATAAGCAACCTCACTATAACAGTTATATGATTCCTATACCATAGAATGCATCTATGCAGTCTAGACACCATTATTGACTCACAAAGTTTTTTGGACATACAGAGCTCTAACCAAGAATAGGAGAATCAATGGTTTAGAAAGAAATGGTTTGATCGAAAGGAAAAATCTCACACATCTTAAGGGGGTTCATAGAGAAGATCTGCTAGGTGGTCAACCCTAGAATGTTTGTGATCAACACGCACAAGTTTGTCGAGAGGTTCTCTACAACCTAGTATGGGGGAGATCGTGTAACATGTGTGGAGTGTTTGTCAAGTGTTTGTCAAGTGTAGTATGAGGGAGATCTTGTAATATGTGTGAGTTTGTTGAGTAACATAACAAAATAATAACAAAATATAATTTGAAATATTGTTTAGTTGGCCATTAATAAAAAAATTATGTGTATTTTCAAAATATTTCCGAAATGAAATCATTGAATATATAAAGAGGCAAGCTATCATACAAATTATAAAAAAATATTTCGGGTCAAGAATCTGCCGCAAAGATATCTTATTTCAAATGATTATTTTTTTTAGAAATACTATTCACATGATAATCGCTATAATATTCACTATTACATTTTTAATTCGCCTAACTTTTGTTGTTTTTAATTGAAATCCATAAGTTTCAAATGAATATTAGCTTTACGTGAATATTAGCTTTACATTTGTTGTTTTTAATTGAAATCCATAAGTTTCAAATGAATATTAGTTTTAAGTGAATATTAGCTTTACATTTTTTAATTGAAATCTATAAGTTTCCAATAATTATTCAAATGAATATTAGTTTTACGTGAATCTTAACTTTACATTTTTTAATTGAAATCCATAAGTTTCAAATGATTATTTTTTTAAGAAATAATATTCACGTGATGATCACTATAATATTCACTATTACCTTTTTAATTCTCTTAAGTTTCAAATGAATATTAGCTCTATATTTTTTAATTCGCCTAACTTCTACTGTTTTTAATTGAAATCCATAAGTTTCAAATGAATATTAGTTTTACGTGAATATTAGATTTACATTTTTTAATTGAAAACCATATGTTTCAAATGATTATTTTTTTAAGAAATAATATTCACGTTATTACTTTTTTAATTCACCTAACTTTTACTATTTTTAATTGAAATCCATAAGTTTCAAATGAATATTAGCTTTACGTGAATATTAACTTTACATTTTTTAATTCACCTAACTCCTTTTTTTTAATTGAAATCCATAAGTTTCAAATGAATATTAGTTTTACGTGAATATTAGCTTTACATTTTTTAATTTAAATCCATAAGTTTCAATTTTTTTTTTTTTAAGAAATAATATTCACGTGATGGTCACTATAATATTCACTATTACTTTTTTAATTCACCTAACTTTCTGTTGTTTTTAATTAAAATCCATAAGTTTCAAATGAATATTAGCTTTATGTGAATATTAGCTTTGCATTTTTTAATTCGCCTAACTTATGCTATTTTTAATTGAAATCCATAAATTTCAAATGAATATTAGTTTTACGTGAATATTATCTTTACATTTTTTAATTGAAATCCATAAGCTTCAGATGATTATTTTTTTAAGAAATAATATTCACGTGATGATCAATATAATATTCACTATTAATTTTTTAATTCGCCTAACTTCTTCTATTTTTAATTAAAATCCATAAGTTTCAAATGAATATTAGCTTTACGTGAATATTAGCTTTACATATAAGTATATAAGTTCTTTTGTATGTATCATAAGAACTACATGCGGTATAGTGGTAAGGGTGTTGGGATAATGGGCGTGAGGTTAGAGGTTCAATCCTCCTGGATCACCTACTTTTTTTTAAATATAGAATTTCGTAAATAAATTGAATTTCATTATCATGTAAAGTGAGTTTTATACTTGCATAGATTTCAGTGTATTGGGTCTTTTTATTGCATATGTTTCAGTGTAAACATGATTTTGTGGACACATTGATTTCATTGTATGGACGCATAGATTTCAGTGTATGGGGTTTTTTATTGCATATTTTTCAATGTAGATGTTATTTTGTGGACATGTAGATTTCAGTGTATGGATGTATTGATTTCAGTGACAACAAAAGAACGAGAAGAAGACTTGAAACGAAAAGCAGAAGAACAAAAATAATTTCGAAAAAGGAAGTTGGACGAAATGAGAGCAAAATAACTAGAAGAACGAAGAAAACGAAACACAGATCGAAAAAAATAATATTGAAAAAGAAAGTTAGACGATTTGACAACAAAAGAACGAGAGGAACAAAGATAACGAAACATTGATTGACAAAGACTGTATCGAGAGAGAAATTTGAAGTAGTTGGAAGTACAAAGAAATCAAGTTGTAGGAAAACAAATAAATCAAAACGTACGAAATGACAGCAGAAGAAGGAGAAGAACGAACAAAACAAAACGCAGATCAACAAAAAGAGAACCGAAAAAAAAAGGTTAGGCGAATTGACAGCAAAATAATGAGAAGAACAAAGAAAACGAAACATTGATCGAAAAAAGAGCGTATCGAGAGAGAAAGTCGAAGCAATTGGAAGAACAAAAAAATCAGTTTACAGAACAACAAATAAATCAAAATATATGAAATGATGAAATGATGGAGGAAGAAGGAGAAGAACAAACAAAACAAAACGCAGATCAACAAAAAGATAATCGAAAAAAAAAAGTTAGGTGAATTGTCTCTATTTTCCAGTTTAACAATTTATTCAATCCTTAATACTTATTACTTACGTTATGATAATCCTCGTAAATGTATCTGTGTTTTCAACTTAACTTGTTCCTTACAATGCTGATCAAACTCCAGTTTTGTGTCATCGCCCATGACTGAAACCAGCCTAGATCCAAATCCTAGGATCTATCAAGCGCTGAGAAGGATCAAATATACCGAGGTGCAAACCTCTTCTCAGGTATTGCACTCAAGGAGCTTTTCGAGGAGAGGTTTGAACCTCGGGAGATTTGATCCCTCTCGGCGCTTGATAGAGCCTAGGATTTGGATCTAGGCTGGTTGCTACATGCATGCCGCCACAGTTCAAATGAAAGAGGATCGCAGTCTTCACTAGACAACTCATGAAGACTAATTGACTTGCAAACTGGGCAAATCCATGAATATGGGTGTCTATTTCGTGACAATCGGGTGCTCGAGAAAAATAGAGGAAGCTATTCGGTCGAATAAAAATATTTATTAGGTCGAATAAAAATATTTATTTGGCCGAATAAATATAATTATTCGGCCGAATAAATATGGTAATTCGGCCGACTAACCATTAGCATTCACCATTAAAAATAACGGAGATCTCGAACTGCGTGCAAGGCAGTGCCGGTTGAGAAAATTGTCCGACGTTTTTTTTGTTTGTTCAGACGAATAATTATTCGGTCGAATAAGTATTCAGCAGAATAATTATTCTGCATAAAAGCTCGGCTGCAACCATCTTTTTTTAATTTTTTTTTTTCTGTCTGCAGCTCCTGCACCCCACATGTTGCCCCCACCTGCAGCTGTTGGACCCTGTCTATCGCCCCCTCGTGAACTTGGTCCCCGCCTACAGCTGGACCCTGTCCCCACCTGTTGTTGGAACCCACTTGTTGCTTGACCCCAACGTCATCTTTATTCCTCCTGCAGCTGCCTTCGGAGTGGATATTTTCCACCTTGTTTTCCGCCACCCCGTGTTTCACCACCTTCTTGACATGGAGTGCGAAGGTCGACAACATCCATTTTGTAGGTTGGCGTTCAACATGGAGTTCGATAGCGTCCATTTTGTGGGTTGGCGTTCAACATGGAGTTCGACAACATCCATTTTGCAAGTAATTAATGTCCATTTCTCATTTTAGTTTTTTTGTTTTGTTTTGTTTTGTTTTATATGCTAATTATCATTTTGGTTGTTGGAAGGAAAATTGGCTCCGGTTCTTTGGTGTTCGGAGTCACCGTTGGGACTTGGTTCTGAGCATTACTATTTCCCTTTCGATCGGTTTAGTGTTTGTAGCTTTGGGTGCCAATCAATTTGATAGCTCCCTCAATTGAAAAAAGAACATGTATGCCTCTCTAGTGCGAAAAATCTACCACAGTTGGATCATTTAGAATATTTTATAAATTTATAAATTTTATTGTATTATGTATGATTCTGAATCGATCTGCAAAAAGAAGTGTGTAGATATTATTATAATTTTGTTTTCAAATCGTTCATGAACTAAGTATTATCGTGCTAGATCTTTTGTAAATTTTATTGTATTGAGTATGAGTCTGAATCGATTTGCAAAAGAACTAGGAAGATCTTTTTATAATTTTGTTTTCAAATCGTTCATGAACAAAGTATTAATGTGCTAGATCTTTGTAAATTTTATTGTATTGCATATGAGTCTGAATCGATATGCAAAAAAAGAACTGTGGAGATCTTATTATAATTTCGTTTTCAAATCGGTCATGAACAGAGTGATTATTGTGCTAAATGGCATCCACTTTACATTATAATAAATAATATAAGGAACTATGTACTCTTAATTAAATAAAATATCTTTTTCTTTTATCTCATAAAAGAATAATCCCCCGAGGATTGGATCTCTGCATTCTTTTTAATTCATTAATGTCTCTGTATTTTCTTAGATCATAAAAGAATAACTAGGGCCTAATCTTAGATTGCAAATTGTATGCATGTATGTTGTTTTAGCTCTACATTTTTTGATTGATTAATATAGTTCCTTTCTGAATCTATTAAACTTTGCACCTCATTTCCTTTACCCAATAACTTTTAGATCAAGTTTAGTTAACGCTGAAATTCCCTATGGGATTGATTTGCAAGGACCGTTTTTCACTTGGAATAGTCATAGATCCTTCGTGAGAGATGAAACTTGTTCTTATATCTATCAAGCGACCTTGATTGACTGCATTACAACTATCTGAACTTTGTGTGTCATTTTGTTTCATAACTTCGCTTCTGTAGAGAATGTTGATTGATGATCTATAGGATGTGATACAAATTTTAAACTGTATGTTAAAAACAAAGTGAATTGAATTAAAAATCCACAGGGATAGGATTATTCGATGGTAGAAGTGTTTGAGTCGAAAAGATGTAAATGGAAAACTTCAAGTTCAAACCCCCTTATGAAGAAATAATTTATTTATTTATTTTTATTTTCATCAAATAGTCAAATATAATTAAATTTGAAATGGATATGTCACAAACATCTCTGTTCATGACATAGATCTCTGCTCATGAACAGAGTTCATGAACTCTGTTCATGAGCAGAGATCTATGTCATGAACAGAGATGTTTGTGACATAGTTCATGAACTCTTTTCATTAACAGAGATGAACTTTTTTCATGAACTTGCCTTCCCTCTGTGTCGTGTGGGCGACCATAATTACCTTTATGATAAGGTGAGAATGAGTTTCGACCACTTTTTAAGATATTTTACTATAGAAACTTGTGTTCATCAACAGATTTCATGAACATACATATAGAAAAATATAATATAATTAAATTATTTAGTAGTGTTAATATTTTTAATGTTATTATATTAGACTTGATAGAACAATTATTAAGGGCCTAAGCTAATGGTACTTCAATGAAGTGATATTTATCATATTAACACTATTAATATAATTAAATTATTTTAGTAGTGTTAATATTCGTAATGTTATTATACTTAGACCCCCATTAAATATAATTGTGAGAAGGAAGAAAGAACACATTGGCACACTTCTTTCTTCTTTGCACTAACTTAGCCACTTTCAATTCACAAACTGTAAAATAGCTAATAAGTGTTGGCCCACCATAGGGCTGAACTTTATTAACATGACTAGACTAATATAGGAAATAAAAGCAATGTATAGAACTCCACTTGACATGGGTGTTGTACCTCAAATGGTTGGATGGTCAAAATTATAATTGATCATAACAACACTTACAATTTTTATTTTGTATTATATAACATAATATCTTTTTTCTCAAATATTAGGATAAATGTTTGGAATGTTAAAATATCAAAACATGTAGAATTTCAATATGTTATGAGTTGATAGTTGTGTAAATGTAGATATCATATCGAATGGAAAGAGAGGAGTCTTTGAGGAAAAAGTGTAGGAGGTCATCATGGTCATCAGGAATTGGTGTCTCGAATGATAATCAAAGGTTGTTGGCTTCACCTCGGGATTCAATCTTATTGTTTAGTTCACATTCCTTTGATCATCAGTGAGGCCAAAGGGATACAGATGATTCCCCTGTATCTTCTATGGGTGAATGTCGATCTCGACATTATGTTGGTTTGAACATTTATGTTTTAATATGTATGTATCAATTGTATTTTTGTGCATGTTCAAAAAGTTTGTACATGTTTAGACACAACTGTGTTTGTATTTGAAGCAGAGAAAGGTTTGGAAGAGGCTCGTAATTCTACATAGAGGGAGGAAGGTCGAGCAAGGAGGATAGATGTTGAAACAAATGTGGGTGTAGAGCAAGGTTCAAAAGAGGCTTTTTATTCTACATAGAGGGACGAAGGTCGAGCAAGGACGACATATGTTGAACTAGATGTGGGTTGTACACCCATAACGACTTATCCATCTGATTTACCTGAGGAACTTCCATGGGAAAGTGGTGTTCAACAAATGACCCTTGAAAGTTGTAGATCTCACTATGACAAGTTTCAACATGATCTTTCTAGTTTGGATCTCCCTCCAAAGAGCAAACAAAGTCTAGAGATTGTTTTACAGTCATTACAAAAATTCATTGAGGTATATGAGGATTCCGGATCAACGATGGATGGTTTTGGTGACTTGATGTGGAGGAGAAAGGCACAAGTGATGGGTTTGGACAAGTGGGATTTTGTGAAGGAGAGAGTGACCAAAGAACAAGCCAACTCAATGTTTAACTTCAAAGAAGGCCTAAAGAAAAAAATGTTAAAAGTGCAATATTTCAAGCACCCTGAACTTGCACATTTATTATATGATTGATTCCTTGTAGCCTATGGTCAGTTTCCATGGAACGATGAGGTTCCTAATTATTTTTCCAGATTTGTTTATGCATATTTTTTTTAAAATATGAAGCCAGACTATACCGATATTCATTTTAGCTTTTATGGAGTTGGAAAGGGGCGAATATACGATCGAAAAGGTGCTCTTAGAGATCTTACAACTCTTCGACCTCCAGCCCAGATATCTCGCCCAATGAGGCTTGTGACTTTAAAATCGGAGATGGAGCCCACATCACAAATTGGAACAACTGCAAGGGATTTTGTTGCAAAGGTTTAACGTCGGCATTTGTAGGAGTTGATGTGGGATTGGTTCGAGAGAGGGCTCAAGCAACTATTCGTCAAAAATTTATTTACAAAACACATGATGAGTTAGATGAAATGAGCATTGAAGATATTAGGGATTATGCTAAGGTTTGTCACGATACAACTTCAAATGTCCTATCCCATGACTCATTGAGTATAGGAGAGGTTTGTGGTTTATGTACCTACAATATATTTAATTGTTTTATTCGTTTTGAATTGAACTTTTTGTTACATTATATCTATGACATTATGTCTTTCTTAATGTATAGTAATAAATATATTATGTATGTTTATTGGTTGAAGTGTTCTAGAATGTTGAATGAACATGATTTTTGACTCTCCACTAGTGAAAATGTAGAAGAGCATCTTAGAGATGTATATTTATTATTTACATATTTATATATTTATGTTTGAAAGATACTATATGTTTTTTTTTTTTTAATTTATCTATGTATCTTATTGTTAATGTGACTTATCCATGCAGGTTCATTTCGATTCCAACTTTTTTGATGATTTTCCATCTCTTGTGAGCTCATGATTTCAATTTTTTTGTTTTGGTTTTAAGTGAACTACTTAATTTTAGTTTATTTTGCTTGCACAATGTTTTATTTATTAAAAAAAATTAAATTTTAGGGAAAACGATAATATATGAAAATTGGTAGTGAGGATATAGGTTCTTTGATGGACGTGGATATTGGCACTGAGGTAATTTTGTTAATAATTGAACTATTCTTTCATTTTTTTTTATAAGTTTAATATTTTAATTCTTTGAATTTAGTTTAAAATTCTTTAAATAATTTATGAGATTCATAATTTGCTTTTATACATGTTGCAGTTTGGGTCTCTTCAAGGAAAAGGGAAGACCCAGTGGACGATAGTGGTGGACTTTCATTTAGAGAATGATTTTTATTGGTCTCTTTTTGTTTTCCCATACTACGATATTGCATATATCTGCATGTTGATACATATATTGTAGCTCTTTTGGATGTCCATGAACTTTAGTTTTGGATTATATATGTACATTGAACTCACATGTTTGGGAACATTTTTTTTTGGATTATATACATGTACATTGAACTTACATATTATGTATTTGCTTTGAATGATCGAACGTTTTTTTGGGTTAATTACATAGCATACTTTGTGTGGTAAATGCTTAGAATATAATTTTGCATGATGTTCATGAATGTATGTATTATTAAATTTGTATGTACAAGTTGCAATTTTATTTCATAATGATAGTCAATTTTATATCTAGTTTAATGTTCAATCTTGAAATGGTTTTAAAAGATATTAGTACACATGTTTTAATGTTTAAAGTAATTTATTTTATGGATAATATAAAGTCCATGTGACTGTTTTTGGAGCCTGTCCTCGCAAAATGGAATATTTTAGATCACTATGTGATGTAGAACAACCCTATTTATCTGATGTACCTTCTTTTCGTAATTTTCAAATTGCAAATTTTATGTAAAGTAGACATTAACTATTTTTTTGTTTTAAATTAGTTAATAGAATATAGTGTTTTTTAGTTTGCACTCCTAAATCTTTCTTTATTGAATTTCAATATATGCTAGACTTAATTTTCGATAGGTGCAATCTAAAGTTACAAGTTTTAAGATCTGCAGGATTTAATCGTTGAGTGCAGTTTTGTAGTATTGACAATTTTTGAGTGCATATATTTGAATTTTTGTGTGCATATGTAAAAAAATTTGAAAATTTTTGAGTGTAGATGCAAAAAATATTGAGTAAAGGTTTCAACCCTCTTGGTTGTCTTTTAATATATAATCTTGGTTTCAACAATAAACTTGAATTTCATATAAATGAAAACTTGAATCTTATATAAATGATTCATAATTTAAAATTTTAACTAATTATTCATATGTTCAATGTTCAGGTACAACACTTTTGTAGTTGGTGAACTATAGATGCTACTAAAATCATGGTAAATGGGGATTTAATATATTTTTGTTTTTTAATAATAAGCAAGGATTTCATAATTGTGAATCTTATGCTAAATTAGAGCAATGATTTTAGACAACAATTTGATGAATTTTCATCGGTTTGTTGTAAATAACCATTGCTCTAATTTAGCATAAGCTTCACAATCTCATAGTCCTTGTTTTTTATTAAAAATCAAATTATCGTTATCTCCATTTGACATGATTTTAGTTATTTGAACTTAACTAATTATGTTCAATTTCATCATCATATAAAATCAGATCTTCATATAATCCAGATCAAATGGAACTAAATTATATCTACACAAGTGATATTGTCAAGAATTCAAATTATGATCTTCATATAATCTAGATCAAACCATAGTCAAACATGGTCACCCACAGTCAAACATGATCAACATGATCAAGCATAGTCAACCATGGTTACCTAAAGTCAATCATAGAAAACCATGCTCTAACCAAGGTCTATGATTGTCAACCATAATCAAGCATGTTTAATGAGATTAAAACACTGTCACACATAATTAAACATGGAAAACCATGGTCAATGAAATTAATCGATCATCATCCAAAGTAAACCATACTTAGAATTAATCGACCATGTTTAACTGGAGTGAAACACAACCCCTATTCAACATTGCATTGTGAATCATGTCGCAACGTCATACACCCAATCACGGATGTCAATATTTCATATAAGTGAACCAATGACAACATCACAAATATGATGTAACATATGGAAACAATTGCAATCCATCGTGACCCTTCTGAAAGGATACAATTCGACTTAATCATTTAGGACTATAGCAATTTGACATAAACCAAACCATGTTATTGTGGCAATGCAACATAGCCAATTGTTCAAAATCTTGTTGTTGCAATGTAATAAAATATTAAATTCTTCATCCTTGTGTCACACTAAATGCAATGTTATTTACATTAACGGATTTAATAATATGATTAATAAAATTAATCATTAGTACCATCAATAACAATAACCATACATTATTGGTTGACTATTATTACTACTAATTAATTAACTAATAAATAACACAATATATTGTCCTTCGCATTACTTATAATGAATAATTATCCCCGTGGGGTAGCTCAGTTGGTTGGAGATTTCATGGACAAGCCATCACTAGGTCAAGGTCGAGGGTTCAATTCTTTGGGTCCTCCGGGGTCAAACTCCCTAAAATGGTTCTGACAGGGTGAGGTCCCTATGGGTGGGCCCCTTGGAATTAGGGGTTTGTTATAGTCTTGGAATGATTACAAGAAATTTTCCAAGTTTAATGGAATTGTGTTATTCATATGAATCAGATTTATCACATGTTCAATGTATATGTTCTCATGTTCAATTTATATGTTTATAATTAGTTTATGGTCTATTATTGTTTATGAATGCAAGATAACCTACAAGAATAAAATCATTTAAACAAAAATGTTTGAACGATGTTGTTCCTATTAGTTTCATTGATGTTTAATGTGTACATGACCATGCCTTTCGGCCTCTTTGCCATGAGTCAAACACAAGCATAACGCCTTGCATGCTTCATGCTTAATCTGTATTTATAATTTTAGTATTATGGTGTTGTTTGATTTTAACCATGGCTAAGTTGTATGGCTTGCCGGAGTGCAAGCTTTGAAGTGTAGGTAACTGTTTAGTTTATATTTATGTTTAAACATAAAGGATGAATCCCTAGAGGGTCTAATTATTCTCTTGCTCATATTTTATATTAAATGTATGCGTTGAATGAATGTGAAAATCCCCTTGGGTTTGACCTAATTCTTGTAAACATTTTCATATGCTTTCTACATGTTATGTGTGGAAATGCATAGGGCATAGCCATATGGATCGACCCCTATGACATGGTTTGAATATTTTTGTGTGTATGAAATAGGTATGGCATTGTTTTATATTTGAAAACCATAGTATGACCATAAAATATTTAATGAGATAAATAAATAATTATATTCAAACTATGAAAAAATGTGATATCTCTTCAAAGGAAAGTCCTTGGATTCACCTTGTTTTGACTGTAGGGTTTTGTTTACAACTAGTTCCAAACAACTCCAAATTATTTCAAATTTGGGGAGGAACATATTGATGGAGTGTAACACCTCCAATATTCATCAGAAATTAAAAAATTTCTATGTAGTATAAATGCTACATTTTATTATGTGGAAATTATACTTGTGAACATTTAACTCTTATTTAACTGCTTAGCTACTTTGGTATTTGCGACACCTATTTGTTTACAAGATTCAACATTTATTTAATGCGTCTTAACCACTGAATACATAGTTCTTTTAACTATTTTTAATATGATAATTTATTTCCTATGATGACGTTGATATTTAATTTGTCATTCTTCTGGTCGTAATATGATTTCGTAGTTATAATTACGACATTCATACTGAACGTGTATTATTTCATTGAAGGGGTTCTTGGTGACGCCCCGAAGCTTACTTAGCTTTTTAAGCTAACGCTTCATGATTACTTGGGCAGGTTATAGGTTTGGTTGAAATCCATAATTTGATATTGATATTATGACCATGGTTATCATGGCTATAAGCAAATAAATTACATAGTTAAATTACGCTACAAATATAAACTTACTCGATTTTCCATTATAAGGTTGGGGATCCTTAACCAGGTCTCAATGGTGTTAAAAATATAGTGATACAAAACTATATGAAAAGGGTTCAAATAGCACAATGGTGCCATAGCATTAATCCACGATATGAATTATGGGGAGATTTATAGTGTAAAAGATTTAAATCTAAGATACGGTGGTTGGCAGCTGTAAAAAATTTAATGAGGCCATGTGATTCTTGCCAATTCATCTCCTCGAGTATAGAGCCTAAAACCCTATCATTGAAAAGGGCATTTTCGAGGGTTATTCAGTTCATTTACAAAATGGAGAGCAAATCTCTTTGGAGCTCTTGGCCACCATGATGTATGAACTACCTATGCATAGGTTTTCTGAGATGGTTCAATCATGGTCATGGTGTTTGGTTAGTTGTTCTTTCGCATGCATACAATGGAGAGTCAAACTCTCGGCTCTTTGTGTTCTCAGCCATTGACGTTATGGTGAATGCTCAGACAGTAATCGAAACTAGCAAAGTATGATTCTATGTTCATTTGTAATAGTTTTAACTGTTTGTAAGTTTTGTTTTAGGCATTTGTTGCTCATCTTTTTAATCGCTTGCCTTCTTGTATTTATAGAGAAATGTCATGCCTTCTGGTATCGACTTGGGTCTCAATGCTAGCTTTGATTAAAGGAAGGAAACTCTAGTGGTTGGATACCACGGTAAGCTTTGGGACTTCCACCTGATGACACCTCTGTCAACAAATTTTAGGGTTGCTATATCCAGTGTTTGTTTGATAAAAGAATGAGTCTTTTCATAAATTTAGGCAGCGTTGATAATGTAAATGATTTCTCGGGCTAAAAATCGAGAGTTGGGTTTCGACTGACTGTTTAGTATTTTAGTAGTTTTGTTTATCTATTTGGGAACCCTCGGGTAACCCTAAGAAATAATATTGCGCTTGTAAATATTTTGATTGGAATGTAAAGTTACAGTTTTGATATTTTGTATATTAATGAAACGTTAAAGCTACCGATTTCTCTCAAACTCTTCGACAATTTAACTGTTTGTATTAAAATGAATGTGTAACTTGTTTGGGCCAAGCACTAATTTATATCTTTGTATTTGCCTTGTAATGCGCAATTTCGGTTTTGAGCTGTAATGTTAATCGATTTTGGTTGTTATAGAGTTTAAACCCTAAACCCTTCCATGTACTAAATATGTTCATATACAATATATATCAATAATACAGGGATGAGCTCTCGTAAGACTCGAACCCTTGACTTGTGTTAAAATTATTATTGGAAACCTAAATGTTATTATTATAGTTAGATGGCATCGAGCTCTATCCAAACTGAGTGATTTTAATGAAAAGGTTTACTGTAGATAAATAGAACCTGTCGATTGTATGAAGAGTTGATTATGTCGATAGTGGAAAATATTTATATTTCCAGCTTTTTTACTATATATAGATGTATTTTTATATACCTTTTTTACAATATCTCTACTGTATGATACTCACATGATACTTGACATTAATAAAATATTAGAATTTATGGGTTGCGTCTTGTGCCTACTTCATGATGAAGTTTCGACTTTCTAGGGTTTACACTTAATGTGTTATGATAGGTCTTCACATATCAGTATTTGATTTCAAGTTTACAGGTTTCAACCCTTAACATAGTTTTACAAGTATGATGAAAGGTTTATAACCAACGTTATGTGTAATAATTTAAGAATTACGAGTCGATCTTGTACATTGTTATAGAAGTACCAAAATATAATCATAATTATTTATGTAATAAATAAGTTGTGTATATTTAAACGATTCGATTTGTTGTGGAAAGTTTATCTATGGATGAAAGTTCATGCCTTGTATACTCTTAGTTGGATGATGTATCTATTTTGAATTGATTTAAGTATTATATTACCTTGATCTATTTTCGGTTATAATATGTGTATGGTGACTATCATTAGTTTGATTATGAATATGTTAAACTCTGTGTTTACAAATGGTACTCATTCGATTTCCAGTGTGATTATTTTTAACTGTATAATATTCCTAACATAGATTACCATTCTACTTTGTAATACTACATGTAAATAAATACGAACTATAACTTCTAAATATTTTTAATAATCTCTGTAATTTACTATTGTACACTATATAGGTCTGTATCTGAATATTATTGAGATCATCATTCAATCTATCAATATGATATCATTGAAATCTATCTACTTAAGCTAACTCCCTGTACTAGAGTACATCACTATTGTGAAAGGAAAAATACAGGGAGGTTTTACTTCATCAAGCAATATTTCCAGATCTATTTTATTCAAATTTTAATACATAAATGAATATAGGTTCTATCTACTATTCATTCTAATAACTAGGCTAATATCTAGGAAGCAACAACTAATTTGATAACATATAATTAAAATATTCAGGAAATATATCAGCAGATTAGAAGTAATTGAACTAGAACAACGTAGAACCTGTGTAAAATTGTAGAGGTGGACAAAGACCCAAAGAAGACCATTCCTCCCAACTGTCTCCTGAAAGCAGCCAAGATTACTTGCTTTAGGACCCCCGAGCCTGTTCACAGAACCACCAGGATGAATATACTATGTAGAAGGTTATGACAATCACTTTGTATCTCAACAATCATGAAGAGTTGCATACAAAACCCTCTCTCCAAAAATTAACAGAATAATATGATAGTCTTACTCTGCAACGCATTGTAACATCCCCTCATCGAATCCTCTTATGTGTGTTAAGTTTAAACCAAATAACCAAGCAAGATCACTGAAAGAAGCATAATCACAAGATAGACACACAATATATCCTGGGAAACCCTCATGGGGTAGAAAACCCAGTAAAGCTTTCCTCAATAAGATGAACAACCAAAATACAAGATGTGCTCCTCCTTCCTTTGTCTCCTTAGCTGATCTCCCAAACAAGTGCGCACTCTTCCACAAGTGAGTGAATGATGTAATGAGGAGTTCACCTCCTCTATTTATACTTGACTCTCAACTGACTAAAGGACCTGTTGGGGCCGACCTCACCTGGAGAAGTCTAATAACCCCTAAAATATAACTACAGGGCCGACCCACACATGGTGGGTCTAATAACCCTAGTTAATATCAAACCCTGGAGGAATAAACATCTCCAGATACATAGTAGGATTACCTCGGAGGAATGAAACATCTCCGGAATAAATAATGTACAATTATAATATTCTTAGAAGTTACAATATTCAACACTCCCCCTTAACGAGAAGGATATTATAACAACATCTGTAGGAGCAAGGAGTCATTTACTACATCATCTATATATCATCGGAAGCTTTCTTCATTTCATCATCATCAGTAACTTGACTAGTTACTGGAACATCAACATCGTCATCAGCATCGTCATACGATCATTAGCATCGTCATCACACGATCATCATCATCATCTCCACACGATCACCATCATCGTTATCATACGATCATCAGCATCGTCATCACACGATCATCAGCATCGTCATCACACGATCATCGGCATCGTCATCACACGATCATCGGCATCGTCATCACACGATCATCAGCATCATCATCATACGATCATCAGCATCGTCATCACACGATCATCAACATCGTCATCACACGATCATCAGCATCATCATCATACGATCATCAGCATCGTCATCACACGATCATCAGTGTCGTCATCACACGATCATCAGCATCATCATCATACGATCATTAGCATCGTCATCATACGATCATCAGTATCGTCATCACACGAGCATCACGATCATCAGCATCGTCAAGGAATGATGTAAACCAGTCATGTACCTTTTGAACCGAAGTCCAGGGATGATCCAGTCCTATCATTATCGAAGACATACGTCTACGGCTCTTATTTCGGACTGAGGTTCAGGAATGATCCAATCCCTTCTTTCTCGAAGACATACATCTACGGCTCTTCTTTCGGACTGAAGTCCAGGAATGATCCAATCCCTTCATTCTCTAAGACATACGTCTATGGCTCTTCTTTCGGACTGAAGTCCAGGAATGATCCAATCCCTTCATTCTCGAAGACATACGTCTACGGCTCTTCTTTCGGACCGAAGTCCAGGAATGATCCCAATCCCTTCATTATCGAAGACATACGTCTACGGCTCTTCTTTCGGACTGAAGTCCAGGAATGATCCCAATCCCTTCATTATCGAAGACATACGTCTACGGCTCTTCTTTCGGACTGAAGTCCAGGAATGATCCCAATCCCTTCATTATCGAAGACCTCACGTCTACGGCTCTCTTTAGGACTGAAAGTCCAGGGATGATCCCAATCCCCTCAACTGTCCACTAAGGACTTCATTCTCGGAGACCTCACGTCTACGACTCTCTTTAGGACTGAAAGTCCAGGGATGATCCAATCCCCTCAACTGTCCACTAAGGACTTCATTCTCGGAGACCTCACGTCTACGGCTCTCTTTAGGACTGAAAGTCGAGGGATGATCCAATCCCCTCAACTGTCCACTAAGGACTTCATTCTCGGAGACCTCACGTCTACGGTTCTCTTTAGGACTGAAAGTCCAGGGATGATCCAATCCCCTCAACTGTCCACTAAGGACTTCATTCTCGAAGACATACGTCTACGGCTCTCTTTAGGACTGAAAGTCCAGGGATGATCCCAATCCCCTTCATTCTCGAAGACCTCACGTCTACGGCTCTCTTTAGGACTGAAAGTCCAGGGATGATCCAATCCCCTCAACTGTCCACTAAGGACTTCATTCTCGGAGACCTCACGTCTACGGTTCTCTTTAGGACTGAAAGTCCAGGGATGATCCAATCCCCTCACATGTTCATCAAGAACATGTATCCTCATCATCATAACATGTATCATCACAACATGTATCATCAATATTAAAAACATGTATAACCACAACATGTATCATCATCATCAAAACATGTATAACCATAACATGTATCATCAACATCAAAACATATATAACCACAACATGTATCATCATCATCAAAACATGTATAACCATAACATGTATCATCAACATCAAAACATGTATAACCACAACATGTATCATCATCATCAAAACATGTATCATCAACATCAAAAACATTTATAACCACAACATGTATCATCATCATCAAAACATGTATAACCACAACATGTATAATCATCATCAAAACATGTATAACCACAACATGTATAATCATCATCAAAACATGTATGCATCTATCATCAAAAGTATCTAGCATGTATACATCTATCATCAAGAGCATGTATACATCTAACCATCAAAATAAAGAATATAAGAGTCCTAAATCTAAATAATTCTAGATGAGTAAGTGCAAAGAAAAATAAGTAACCTCATCATTGATGAGATAGGCTTGTCTGTCTCATACTGTGCTACTCCCCCTTTCAAGGAGGGTTCTTCTGAACTACACCAAGCTTGTCTCGGAAGTGTTCAAACTTTACTCGAGACAGAGGCTTGGTCAGGATATCAGCAATTTGATCGTCAGTGCTTATATACTCTAGCTTGATAGCTCCTTTCTGCACCATATCTCGAATATAAAAGTAACGGATCTCTATGTGTTTTGACTTATCATGAAACACGGGATTTTCAGTCATCTTGATGCAGCTTTGATTATCACACATAATCACAGTGGGTTCCATTTCTAAGTCAAACACTCCAGACAAAAGTTTTCGAAGCCATACTGCTTCACAGCTAGCAAAACAGGCAGCTATGTATTCAGCTTCAGCAGTACTGAGGGCCACACTTGATTGTTTCTTGCTGAACCATGAGATCATGGCAGATCCAAGACCATAACATCCACCAGAGGTACTTTTTCTGTCTGAGATACTTCCTGCCCAATCAGAATCTGAGTAACCATGCAATCTGAGTTCATGATTTCCAACATAAAATAAGCCAAAATCTAATGTACCTTTTAGGTACCTCATTACATGCTTTGCAGCTATTAAGTGAACCTTTCTAGGTTCTACTAGATACTGACTTAGGGTATTTACAACAAAGCATATGTCAGGCCTAGTATTAGTTAAGTACATCAATGATCCAATGATTTGTCTATATAAGTTATGTCCACTAGTTCTGATGAATCATTAACTAATAACTTTAAGTTGGAGTCCATGGGAGTGGCCATGGATTTACACTCCAACATATCAAATCTTTTGAGAATATCCACAGTGTACTTACCTTGATTTAGAAAGATTCCTTTTGGTTCTTGCCATACTTCTAAGCCTAAGAAGTAGTGCATCAGTCCGAGATCTTTCATCTCGAATTCTGAAGAAAGCTTCTTCTTGCTTTCAATAATCTGATTCTCATCTCCAGTTAGGAAAAGATCATCTACATATAACAGCAATATAACTGGTTCATCATCCATCACCTTGAGATAAAGATTTGGGTCAGCTTTACTTTTGGTAAAGCCCATGCTAGTTAAGAAATTGTCAATCCTTCCGTACCAAGCCCTTGGAGCTTGTTTCAACCCATATAATGCCTTCTTCAATTTGCATACATGAGTTCTTCCATCATTAATCTCAAACCCTTGAGGTTGCTCTATGTATACTTCTTCTTCAATTACTCCATTCATAAAAGCTGTCTTAACATCCATTTGGTGTAATTTCCACTTCATCATGGATGCAAGAGCCATAATAGTTCTAATTGAAGTATACCTGGCAACTGGTGCAAATGTTTCTTCGTAGTCAATTCCCTCCTTCTGAGAGAATCCTCTAGCTACAAATCTTGCTTTGTATTTTTCAATGCTTCCATCTGCGGCATGTTTTATTTTGAAGATCCATTTGGAAGAAACCACACTTTTATCTTTTGGCTTGGGAACTAGATCCCAAACATCATTTTTCATTATTGACTGATATTCTTCTGTCATTGCTTCTACCCATTCTTTCTTCTGAGCTGCCTCTTCATAGATAGTAGGTAGTTGATCCACAAGGTCACACATTAAGGCCATATAGTTGGATACTAGCTTTGGTTTCTTTCTTTCTCTAGTGGAGCCTTCAGGAGCTCCATATCTTTCAGCTCCTTGGATAATATCTCTAGCCCATGCTGGTCTTCTTTTCCTGGATAGTTCTGCAACAGGTGGTTCTTGAGGTTCCAGCATGTCATGATCCTCTGGTGTAGCTTCTTCAGGGATGTGAACAGTCTCTGAATCTCTGGGTGATGAATCTTCTTCATAAACTTCTTCAAGTTGACACTTTCTGGATTTCTTGAGAGCTTCTTCCTCATCAAAGGTTACATCTCTACTTATTTCTATATGATGGAAACCTGGTATGTAGATTCTGAAGGCTTTGGAAGTTTCACAATAACCAACAAACATTCCCTTCTTACCTGAGGGATCCAACTTGGTTCTCTTTTCTTTTGGAATGTGGATATACACGGGACACCCAAATATTTTAAGATGACTTACCTCAGGCTTCTTACCTGTAAACACTTCTTCTGGAGTTTTGAATTCAAGAGCACTGTGAGATAATCTATTTTGCACATAAACTGCTGTCTTGGCTGCTTCAGCCCATAAGTACATGGGAAGATCTTGGTCATGTATCATGGTCTTCACAGCTTCCATGATTGTTCTATTTTTCCTTTCAGCCACCCAATTCTGTTGGGGATTGTAGGGAGTAGTTAGTTCCCTTTTAATTCCAGCTTCTTTGCAAAAGTCCTCAAATTCCTTTGAGGTGAATTCTCCGCCATTATCTGTTCTGAGAGTTTTGATTTTCTTGTCTGATAGATTTTCTATTAGAGCCTTGAACTCCTTGAATTTTCCAAAGACTTCATTCTTCCCTTTTAGGAAGTATATCCAAGTTTTCCTTGAATAGTCATCTATGAATGAAAGATAGTATTCAAACCCACTTAAGGAAGTGGTGGGCATTGGACCACATACATCTGAGTGTATAAGCTCTAAAATGTGCTTATTCTTTGTTTCACTCTTTGGAAAGGGGTTTTTGATATTTTTCCCTTTCTTACATCCTTTACATGAGCCATCATGATCAGCTTTTAAATCTGGTAGTCCTATGACTACCTTGCTTACATAGGGTAAGGCTTTAAAGTTGATGTGGGCTAATCTTCTATGCCATAGCTCACTGGGGCTAGAGATCTCATGTGCAAGGGCAGCTTCTGGATGACCCTTGAGTTTATAGAGACCTCCTTCTTCTTCACCAATAACAACTGCATCTTTAATTGTCTTCCCTTTGGACCACATGAGTACTTGTCCATCTATGAAGGCTACTCTGAAGCCTTTCTTATCTAGAGCTGAGATGGAGAGAAGGTTCTTCTTTAAACCTGGAACATATAAGATGTCTTTCATCTTCAAGGGTGTTCCAGAATCTAGCTTATAGCTAGCTTCACCAATTCCTTTGATGGGATATTGGTAGTCATCTCCTAGAGATACTTTCTGTGAAGAAGACTTTTCTTCAAGAATTGAGAAGGTCTTCTTTTGACCTGTCATGTGCTTGGAAGCACCACTATCAATGAGCCATGTATCTTCTCCAGGAGATACAGATCCAGAGAGTGCAGAGAATAGAACATATTCTTCTGGATCTTCCTTACATCTTTTCCTTTTTGGGTTTTACCTCTACCTCTTCTTCTTCTTCATCTTCTTCCTCTTCTTCTTCTTCACTTTCATTTTCTGCCATATGTGCATGATGTCTTTTGTGGAAGACTTTCTTCTTTTGAGAAGGACAATATCTGGAGATGTGTCCCAATTTACGACAACTATAGCATTCTACCGTAGAATAATCTCTTGCTGAATTGGGTCCTCTTCTCTTGTTAGATCTAGAGAAGTGTTGAGATCCTTTGTGATCAACTCTCTTAAAATGACTCATTCTTCTTCTTTTGGTATGAGTGGCTAGGGCTTGGTCATCCTCTTTGAGAAGGCCTTCTCTATTTGCAACCCTAGCTTCTTCTTGAACACAATCCTCCCATACTACATCAAACTTCATGCTCTCTTTCCTGGCACACATGGTTTGTATAAATGACTCCCAAGATCTAGTGAGACCATTGAGGGCAGTCATCACAAGTTCATCCTCATCAAGGGTATCACCAATTGCATCTAGTTGTTCCTTGATTTGTGAAACCCTTGAGAAGTAGTCTTGAATGGATTCTCCTTTGTGCATCTTGGTGCTCTTCAATTTAGACCTCAGATTCATCTTCCTATTGATGTTCTTTCCTTCATACATTCTTCCTAGGGCATCATACATTTCCTTTGGAGTCTTCTTGGAAGACACTTGGGGAATCAAGTGGTCTTTAATGGAATCAGCTATGATTCTCTTTGCCCTAATCAGATCTTTCCTGTGCTTTTCTTTGGCTTCATCTTCTTCTGGTTCTGCAACTTCCTCCTTGATATAATGAGCAAGGTCATTCTCTTCAAGAATGAGACCAATTCTGTATTTCCATGCCCGGAAATTCTCTATGCCTTCTAGCTTGTCTTCAAGCTTAGTATTTGGAGCCATCTTCTCTTGGGGGAGTCCAAGAGACAGAGTAGACTTACTTGAAGGTTACTTTTTACTTTTCCGGAAACTGAAACAGAATTTTATCGCACTTTTGGTAGAATTAGGGTTTGCAATTCCTGGAGTTCTACCCAACCAAAAAGTTCGATCTAGGGATTAAAAGAATGCTCTTGATAAGGGCTATCCAACCATGTAATCAGAAACCAAAAATTCCAACTTTTTTCTGAAACCAAAATCTGACGTATCGCACTTTTGGTAGAATTAGGGTTTGCAATTCCCGAAGTTCTACCCAACCAAAAAGTTCGATCTAGGGCTTAAAAGAAAGGTATTGAGGAGGGCTGTCCAGCCATGCAACCAAAAATCAATAATACCAACTTTGGGCTGAAAACCCTAACTTCACCAAAAAGAGAGAGAGAGAGATAATCTTACCTTGTGAAAGATGTCCTATTCAGTCTAGCTCTGATACCATGTTAAGTTTAAACCAAATAACCAAGCAAGATCACTGAAAGAAGCATAATCACAAGATAGACACACAATATATCCTGGGAAACCCTCATGGGGTAGAAAACCCAGTAAAGCTTTCCTCAATAAGATGAACAACCAAAATACAAGATGTGCTCCTCCTTCCTTTGTCTCTTTAGCTGATCTCCCAAACAAGTGCGCACTCTTCCACAAGTGAGTGAATGATGTAATGAGGAGTTCACCTCCTCTATTTATACTTGACTCTCAACTGACTAAAGGACCTGTTGGGGCCGACCTCACCTGGAGAAGTCTAATAACCCCTAAAATATAACTACAGGGCCGACCCACACATGGTGGGTCTAATAACCCTAGTTAATATCAAACCCTGGAGGAATAAACATCTCCAGATACATAGTAGGATTACCTCGGAGGAATGAAACATCTCCGGAATAAATAATGTACAATTATAATATTCTTAGAAGTTACAATATTTAACAATGTGCTCAGCATAGCAGTTTCCAACAAATCACAAGGTAAAATTTGTGAGCCTCCTACCCCATTCGATGGATACAATTTTCCGTGGGTCTTTGGGTCAATTAAAAGTCATTTAATGAGCCACCTACTCAGTTCCACCTTCCTTGGGGAACATGACCACAATTTTAGGGAGCATGCTTCTCGCAACAACTAGTAAGTGAGGGAAGATGAAACCACTTGTCAATTTCCTTCTACAACAGTCTCAATCCCCCTAGTGGGTCAGTGAACACTCTCCAACAGTCCTCTTTGGATGAGTGTCTCCTCTTTTAATTTATTAAATAACAATATTATTCAATTACAATCATCGTTGACCATCCTTGTCCAATAATATAAAACTTTACAATAAAATTTAAAGTAATGTTTTTCCACAAACATAAAATGTTTCAAGTTCTAGTTAGGTTACATGGAGCATAGTACATATTAAAACATGTATAAGACATCCAAACAAATTATATACCCATCCATGGTATGCAAATTTCATGGGAATAAGTTTCGAAACACGACTAGTTAATTTCAGAAGTGGAGATCCCCCCTATGTCTGACATTAGATGCTCTTCCAAACATTGTATGGACTTCACTAATTCTTGGTATGATACTTGGATATGTTATAGGACATTAGGAAAAATATTTTTTGTAGAATTATATTTGGCTTAAGGGTATAATAGGAATCCTAATTAACATCATCTTCTAGAGTCTAGTTTTTGAGGTGAAATTGGTGGGAAAGGAGTCTCAAATTTCTTCATAAACCATAGTAACACTTAAGAGGTATGCACACATAATTTGTGCCAACAAATATTCATCTCATAACATGATAAATAAATCAAAAAACTCTGATATAAAACAAGTACAATATCATTCCAAAATCACGATGCAAATGCTATGGGGAAAATTGCTTGAATCTCTTCCTTGAATATAAATATCACTTGAAATACATAATATTTCGAGCTGTCTCTCTAAGGATATGATTATTACATATATATATATAGCATATAACATTTCCATTAAGTTGAAATAGCATTCTTTCACTAACTATATGCAACAACAAGTGTGCCCTTGCACATTTACATGACATTGAGAGAAAGATAGTAGAATAGGCATAGAGAAGAATTAGAGAAGATGAACTCAAACTCAGATGGGGTTTGAACCTGCATCAAAAAATATCCATGAAGCTTTATTGATAGGTTTTAATTTCCTCTCCATCAACCAACTAGGATGGGAATCTTGCACCCTTGAAATTGGTTCTAAGGTGAGAAGGATAAGCACCCACCTTGCAATGACAAGCTAAGCTTTCCAATTTTTTCCAAATGAGAAATGATCAAAATTTAGTCTCATTGTTTCTTCTTATATTTTATTAACCTCTCATGGACTCCTTATCTCTAATTCCCTCCAAGAGACTCATTCCAACTTGAATTAGGGAGAGATTCACATGAAAGCCACTTGTCCAACTTTTCCTAGCTTTCCTCTTCCATCAATTTGAATGGGGGAATCTTGGATGCAATAATTCCCTTGTGCGCCCTATTGGAGGCTATTTTTATCCCTCACATGTCATACATTTAATATGTCAGCAATAAGGTATGAAATTGGTCATACGTGTCATAGAATCTTCATCATTGTTGTCATAGGAGTTAGGGAATTTAACTCCAATTGTCACAATTATTCTAAGATGCCTCTTTCTCTTCCATGCGAGTTACTCTTCCACTACAATTAGACCTTACATGATTCATGCCATGAATAATACCTCTTCAAATCCACCAATTATTTTAAACTTCATCTTGAACTCGAATTGGTGAGAGAATGATGGCAAGTGTAGTGGGGAATCTTGCCACATGTGGGTCCCACAACCTCTTGTGTTCCCTCATGATCTAATGCCACCTTATTTTTTGATTATTATTATTTAATTAACCCATTTAATGTGAATTTTTAATTCTAGGGTCATTTTGGTTCTTGTATCTCCTTTATTCCAACTTTTAATGCTTCCACCCCAACCTAGGGAACTAGTAATTTTCCTCCATGATAGTTCATTTGGATGGGGATATTACAAACTTCGAATTGGGAATTTTCTCTTAATGTGACCCACCTTGTCCATTTGGATCTAATTTTATATTATTACTAACTTGGAAATCATGCTTGGAAATTATTTGACCCTTAGAATCCATTTGAGAAACTATCTTGAATATGGCCAAGTGGCTTAGGCCATTGTAACCCAATAAAAATTTGGGGAAATGACAAAAAAACTAATATTTATAATATAAAATATTTATTCATAAAACAAATGATAAGTAACCAACTCTATTTATAATAGAGAGGGTTTAAACCTAAAATGAATGATAAATATTAATTAATTAAAGATTATAAATATAAACAGAAAATAACAAACAACCTATTATGCTTAAGATACATTAAGAAGTAAAGCTAACTCTGTTTCCACACTTTAATTAGCAATAGGATACTTCTTATAAGATATAATATTCTTAACAAAATATTTGTGCTTTATACAACATAAAACTCTTACCCAATAAAAATTCATAACATAATTACTTGCAAGTATTTTTAATACTGTTAATTAAAAAACTAGAGATCCATTTTCTTCATTGTAACAACAAAATATATAATAGAACATATTTAAAACCACTTTCTATCAGAAAACCAGAACAATGATAGGAAAAATTATCAGTATAATGCTTCCAAATTGTTAGGTAACTTCCAAATTCCTCTCATCCATATATTTTTGACCTATTCTGCAACTTCTATTCAACAAATCACCCCTGAGCTGAGACAAGCACACTAGAAGACTATATACTTAGGGATTGTTATCTATATTTCTTAATATTGTAGAATAGTCACAAGGGTTTCTACCAGCCCTATGAGTTTCTTATAAAATCATAACCCAACATAGTCCCTCTTCGACATACAATATTCTTTTTCATGGTCAATGAGTGCTCAAATAAATGCAATTGAACCCTCCAACAACTAGGAACTATTACCCCCTATAATGTACTTTCTCTTCAACTGTCATTCTTAGGATATGGTTCATATTCATAATTTTGGTTGTTCTTTCTTAGATAGCATAAGTGTTCTCTTTTTATCTCTCTTTGTGTTCTTTTATTTTGAACAAGTAGTTAGGTTTTCATTTGAATTCTATCCATTTCTCTCTCTCATGTTGTTCTATTTGTTCTTTAACTCTTTTACGTATTATTAGGAAGTCGTTCCCCTTATAGTATGCTTCGATCCTCTTCACAACTGGATGTTCCCCAACAAATTAGAAATGTTAAGTAGATAAAATAATATATACATGATAAAATCATTAATTATACTTGGTGCTACAGAGTTTCCAACTCAACATCAAATCAATTATATCCCGGTCTAGTTACCCTTGATGCTCCAGATTTCCCAACTCAAAATGAGGTCAAATGTATCTAATTTTACTTATCCTTGATGCCCTAGAGTTCCAAAGTCAACATCAAGTCAAATGTATGGAAGTCTTCCAAGACTTTATTAACAAGGGGTAAAAAATGTGGGATATTACATCCCACCCACCTTAAGACAACACCATACCCGTGTTAGCACCTTTTAACTTTAAACTTGAAATAGGGTAGGGTATTCCTCTCTTAGGGCATCTTCCCTTTCCCACGTGGCCTCTTCGGTACTGAAGTTCTTCCATTTCACTTTCAATTGGATGATAGCCCGCTTCTGGACCTCTGCTTCTCTCTTGTCCAGAATTGTAATACCCTCTAGCTTAGCCCCTAGACATATTATTATTGTGGTTATGTTGGACATATTAGAACAAGGTTCCTGGACTATGGTTTGCACATTATTATTTTTTTTATTATGTTGAACTTATAAAATAATTAATAAAATAAAAACAACCCGATGATCGATTCCAGGAAAGAGAGTATGAGGAACTATGATGTTACGAGCAAGGGGTTGTGGAAACGTGTTTACCTATGTTTGTTTTTCCTATGTTGATGTTGTAAAACCTTCTTATGTACTTGATAGACCCTCTTGGTTATGCAACCTGATGTATTATGTCACTTGGTTTTATTTACCCTTGGATTAATTTTTTATTTGAGGATTGGAGTCCCTCTCTCACCTAGTATGGAATGCTTATTTCATTAAATTTGGACAAATTAGGCCAATTTTGAACTAAGAAAGTGTGAATTTAGACTTTGAAAGTGTCAATATCAACCTTTCTAAAGTGCAAAACGGGTTCTGAAAGTGGCAATATTGGATTTGAAAAGTGTGTTTTTATATTCGAATAGTGTGTTTTTTGACTACTTATGAACCTTAAAATTGTACTTTTATTGTTATGAAATTATGAATTTCAATTCAAAATAAGTGAATTTCAAATCAAAAAATGCAAATTTTGATTTGAAAAGTGTGAATTTCAAATAAAAAAATGACAATTTTGATTTGAAAAAGTGTGAATTTAAAATTAAAAAATGCAATTTCAGATTTGAAAGTGTGAATTTCAAATAAAAAAACTGCAATTTTTTATTTGAAAATTGCAATTTTTATTTGTAAATGTTCAAAACTTTAATGTGAAAAATTCAATGTTTAAAATATCCAGTCATTGTTACAATAACAAGTCAATCCGCTAAGTTATAAGGATCATTGTTACAATGTTTGTCCCGACTTCTCTTTTCCAACAAGAAGGATCATCCGCCCCTTCTTTTCATAGTTAATTGTGAAATCATTTATCCAGGAATTCAATTATATCCATAATGGAGAACACAAGAAGGATCAACCGACCCTTCCTGCAGTGTTTAGCTATTATGAAAATCATATTGGGAATAAGAAGGGTCAGTCGACCCTTCAATTTCAAGGGAATTGTTAAACTAGAACACCTTGGAATTTATAACATATCAAAATACTTTGTCGACTTCCGTTTTCCGACAAGAAGGATCGGTCGCCCCTTCTTTTCATAGTTAATTGTGAAAACCTTTATCTAAGAATTCAACTATGTCCATAATGAAGAACACAAGAACGATCGGCTGACCCTTCTTGCAGTGTTGAAATATTATGAAAAGAATATTGATAATAAGAAGGGTCGGTCGACCCTTATTTCAGTGTCGAACTATTATGAAAATAATATGGGGAATAAGAAGGGTCGACCGAACCTTCAATTACGAGGGAATTGTAAAAATAGAACACCTCGGAATTTATATCATATAAAAATGGTTTGTCTCGACTTCCATTTTACGACAAGAAGGATTGGCCGCCCCTTTTTTTCTTAGTTAATTGTCAAAAAATTTATCCATCAATTCAACTATATCCATAATGGATAATGCAAGAAGGATCGTTCGACCCTTCTTGCAGTGTCGAATTATTATGAAAAGAATATTATGAATAAGAAGGGTCGGTTGACTCTTCATTTAGGAGGGAATTGTAGCAATAGAACACCTTGGAGAAAGAGCGATCGCTATTTCTCTGAGAATATTTCTACTTGCCAGCAAAGTCTTCAAAGCAAAACTTATATAAATTTTGTGACACGTGGAACGCTTATATTGTGACACATGGTATATTTGATTTTTAAAATTAGTTTAAAGATTGTTTAAATGAATATTAAGGAAATTAATGGTACCATTTAACGTTTGGGGACTATTTTAAGCTCCTACGTTTTCTGAACGAGCAACGAGGATGTTATATGACCGGGGTCCAAATGAGAAGTATAGCTTGCAGTTTGTGGAGAAATGAGAAGTAGTTGAGATGAAGATGGTGTAAGGAGTTTATGGTTGAGTTGCTGAGTAGAAGTTCCTTAACGAAGTTTAAAACTGATACACTCCAAATCCGTTTTAAATTGATAATAGTTGAGCTGACCCATTATTCCTCGAGAATGGGGCAATGCTCCAGTAGACAGAGCAGAGAGAATGGTGCAGCTTCCCAATAGATAGAGCAGAGAGAATGGGGCATCTCCCCAGTAGACATGGAGTTGTTCCAAGGTGAGGGATGTTTTGAATGCATAGAGGGTTGAGGTACCAGAGTTGCAGCCAGCTAGCCAATGAAGGGACTTGCTAGCAAAGAATTGAGAAGGAGCCATAAATCCACACATGTGAGGGCATGCAAGTGGAAGAAAGGGAGGTGGTATATTGCATGGGGCACGCGTGCCATGTTACGATCGCTTGGGTCTAGGCCCCTCCCCCATGTTCCCTCCTCGTGTCCAACACGTGGCCCCTTGTATAATGGTGATGCCCGCATCTAGGGTTAATATTTGGTATACTTTATTCACATAAACAATTTTGTTTCTTAAAAACAATCATGGGAAGTAATTGCATAATTTAATATATGGTATACTTGATTCACATAGGCTGAAACTTAAGGTGAATATTATTCATCCTGCTATAGGAGCCTGCTGTAGGCCATTTAATGCACTGGCAACAAGCATGTTGGCCATTGGATTTTCAAGGAATCGATTGGAGTGATACGTGTACGATTAATTATCCAGCAAAATATTTTTAATCCATCAACACAGTGGCCACTCACTATATATAGGCTAACCATGCCCCATATCACAGCAAACTGAAATTGTCCGGGAAGCCATGGAATTTTCTTTTACTTCCTCTATTGTTTTATGAGAAATGATTGAGTCTTACGATCACTCCCTAGTTCTCCTCATGATATATGAGTTTTTACATAGTTGATTATAAGTTTTTCCCGTGAACCTTTTCGTTTAATTATTTCCTATAGTTGATTATAACTTTTTCCCGTGAACGATGGAGCATTTCGTTTAATTATTGCCCGTATATGTCATTATTGTTTCATAGTTGCATATTTTTGTTGGATGTCAGTGATTATAAATTTTGTAGGTGAATTCATGTCTGGACCTCTGTTAGAAAATGATAGTTCCATTCCGTCCATAAGTCCATCAATGGAAGACCTACCAATCTCTTCCGGTCATGTTGTCAGATGCCTAACATTCCAATATGAGCAGTTTTGTGTACAAATGATGGTTCCTAACAGAGATGCAATGGGTTGCTTCACAACTAAGTTAAGCTTTTTGTTTGTTTTATTTCCCGTAGGTTATATATAGGCATTTCGAGCTAAGTCCCAATACATGGATTTGTCATTATGTTCCCTGGAACCAATCACGTTTTCGTCTGTCACTCTTCTTTCAATAAATAGATTTGTCATTATGTTCTTGGGTATGCATGGATTTGTCATTATGTTCTCGGGTATGCAATGAGGAGGGGATGGAGCCATAAGGTTCATGAGAAAAACTTATACTCAACTACGGGAAATAATTAAACGAAAAGCTTAATGTAGTTGTGAAGCAACCCATTTCATCTCTGTTAAGAACCATCATTTGTACACAAAAATGTTGATCTTGGAATGTTAGGCATTTGACAACATGACCGGAAGAGATTGGATGGTCTGCCATTGATGGATATATGGATGGAATGGAGCCATCGTTTTCTAACAGAGGATTTGAATTCCCCCGCAAAACTTATAATCAATGAAATACAACAATAATATGCAACTATGGAACAATACATGTGACGACGCACAATAATTCAACCTGAAACCGTTACTGGTGAGATAGATCTACGATAGATGGATGTAAGGATGGGATGGAGCCGTCATCACATGCGGTCGTCAACAGTTGCAGCAGTCATCGAATGTTGTTTTAGTACCAGACCATGCTGTCAAATTCTTCTTACTCCGCCAAGTAGAAGGTAGAAGGACTGTGCTTTGATAGTTAGCAACGTTCTGTTCATTCAACTCCAGTTATTTCCTGATTTCTTCGGCATGAAGAAATAGATTGTTCGTGTAGGAGATGTTGGAGGATCTTAGGTCGGCTGCCCGACTAGGTCCTTCGTCCGACCACTTCAGAGAACATGTCAAACCGTCGTGTCGATCAATGTTAAATTGTAATTAGCATTATAGTGTGTCTGGGAAGGCATGCATGAGTTGCTTGTTTTTGAAATTATACATGGAATGTGTTGAATATAATTGTACCACTAATGAAAAAACTATTCATTAATGGTAATCTGCAAATTTCCTTCCTTTGTCTGTTAATTTTTATTTCCCTCAATGACAGTGTGTAAATTTCCTTCCTTTCTTTGTTAATTGTTATTTGCAGTAAATTATGTGTGTCTGTAAATTTCCTTCCTTTCTTTGTTAATTGTTATTTCCAGTAGATATTTTCCATTGTGTTATTCTTCATGCTTGGATGAAAGTAATATTAAATCAGAATTCATTTGTTTATGCTATGGTTTACCACATCTAAGTATTCACCAATTTTATGCTAAAATTGATATTGGATTCATTTATGACCAATTCCCAGTATTAATGGAGAACACAAGAAGGATCGACCGACCCTTCTTGCAGTGTTCAACTATTATGAAAACAATACTGGGAATAACCAAGGTGAGTCGAACATATAAAAATAGTTTGTCCCGACTTCCGTTTTTCGACAAGAAGGATCGGTCGCCCCTTCTTTTCGCAGTTAACTGTGAAAAGCCTTATTCTACCAATTCAGTTATATCCATAATGGATAACACAATAAGGATCGACCGACCCTTCTTATAGTGTCGAAATATTATGAAAATAATATTGGTAATAAGAAGGGTCGACGACCCTTATTGCAGTGTCAGAATATTATGAAAATAATACGAGGAAATTTTTATTTGTAAATTGCAATTTCCATTTTTAAATGTTCAAATTTTTAAGGTGAAAAGTTATAACATATAAAAATTGTTTGTCCCGACTTCCATTTTCCGACAAGAAGGATCGTTCGCCCCTTCTTTCGTAGTTAATTGTGAAAATATTTGTCCAACTGTAGGACCCCTCCTTTAGGGTACCCTTGAACTGAACCTGAAACTTTCACAACTTCATACAAACAAATTAGCCATCATAGTTATTGGAAAAATAAAATAAAAAGCCTGAATAACTTTAAAAAAATAAGCAAAACCTTAACCTGTCAACCCGATCTAGCTGGTCCATTATCGTCTTCATCTTCCGTAGGATCCCTCCAGCAAAGCTCATTTAACCATTGGCGAAGCAACCGTTAGCTTCGCCACCCAACCATAGGCTCATGCTTTCAGTCGCATGGCCTCCCCCGAGCTTTGGGTCGTAAAGTTCACACACAATTCTCAATCAACCCAGCTTGGGCTTCCCTTCCCACCAAGATTTCTTATCCAAACCCTTAGATAGCAGCAAGTCTTTGAGGCATTCAAAAATTATGACAATCGTCCAAATTATGGGCCCTTTACCCATTCCCCAAGCCTTCCTTATAAAGGAAAATCTCATGCGACACATGTCACTTCATGCATACTTAAATATTTTTAATTAATTATTTAATTAAAACACTCACCCATCCAAGTGTCAGTTTCTCTGGGAAGTGCACCAACACCCCTAAGTTTGCTCCAGTTTGTCCCCCAGATATTTTAATTAACTCCTAGCTTTTAGTTGACTAGGTGTCTAATCTTAGGATTCTATTTTGCTCCTAAATAATGATTTCTATTATTTTAAATGCTCAACAAAAATAACTATTCATGTGCAAATGCCTAAATTATTTTTATGCATTTGCTAAGTAATAATCTAGAGTTATTCTCATAAGTTTTTATGCAGTTAAATTTAACAATCAAACTCACTAGGATCACGGTGCCGTGCCGTTGGGCTCCTAGTTCCTTAATTTTAATTCCCTGACATGGCACCACTCCGTCGGGTCCAGTCATCAATGGTTTCCATTCCTTGGCATGGTACCGCATCGTTGGGTCCTTGCGTCCATTCTTTCCGTTCTCGACAGGGTACCGCATCGTCGGGCCCTTCTGCCACCATCTTTCCGTTTTGACTTGCGGGAACTCTTGTAGGGATTTTAGGAATCATTACCATCCATCCTCCGTCTACATGCTATCTAGGGACTAATGGCGTTGAGGAGTGAGTCCGTTCTCACTGCGCGCCCCTCAACTCGTACGTGACCAGCTTCGTCGTGGCCCACCTCGTACGCCCTCACGCATTCCTCTTGAGCAAGCGGATCAGTGCTTATCTGCTCATGCGTGGTATTCTTATCGGAAGTTGACATCTTCGTCGATCCCCCTGTGTGTGGTTTACCCGTACTCTACGACCCTTCATGTTCCTTTGTGTGTCCGTTGGTGAACCGTCTCACTTGTTTCTACACACACTTATCACAGCACTATCCTCAATAATCATCATCTGATTTCTAAATCTAGTATTGTTAAACATTTATGATTTATTCAAACTTCTAATCAAATATACATTTCGTCGACAAATACATAATCACCGTACAGCTAGTCGTTAAGCATTATCCATCAACATAATTTTCCATAGTCATAGCTAATCGTTTAACATATGCAATTATTCATTTACATTGATAGTTCAGATACACATACTCAAAAATAAGGCCAAAAGGTTATTAATTAATGTTTCAATTGGTCAGGTCACTCGACAGGTGCCCTCAATGTCTACAGTAGTCTAGGGGCACTACACCAACAATTCAGCTATAGCCATAACAGAGAATACAAGAAGGATCAGCCAACCCTTCTTGCAGTGTCGAACTATTATGAAACAAATATTGGGAATAAGAAGGGTCGGCCAACCCTTCATTTAGGAGGGAATTGTAACAATAAAAAACCTTGGAGAAAGAGCGGCCGCTCTTTCTCTGATAATATTTCCACTTGCCAGCAAATTCTTTAAAGCAAAAATTATATAAATTTTGTTGTTAAAATTTTTATATTTGGTATCCTAGGGTGACACGTGGAACGATCATATTGTGACACGTGGCATATTTGATTTGGAACTTTGAGCAGACCCAAAAGTATATTGTTTCTATTTAAAAAAAAACAAAAAGAAAGAATGTTTATGTCTAGTTAATCGCAGTCAGAATCATTCCAACTAATGGCATCACTATCTGCATTGTCGTCTAGGAATGTCCTTTTCCAACACAGTATCTTGCTTAAATTTTAATGAGCTTTACAGTGTGTCTGGAAATGCATGCATGTGTTGCTTGTTTTTGAAATTACACATGGAATCAGTGTTGAATATAATTGTCACTGATTTTGTATCTACACTATTGAAATAACAAGTAAAATGTTTACATTTAAAAAAAAACAAAAAGGAAAGAATGTTTCTATTTTTATTTTTTTTAAAGTAAAATGTTTCTATTTAAAAAAAAATAAATAAAGAATGTTTCTCTTTAAAAAGTAAAATGTTTCTATTTAAAAAAAAATGTTGGTGCATCCAGCAAGTTGGGAAGAATCAAAATGGAAGAGACAATTATTGAATATAATTACAAACGAGATCCCAGTAGCTCGTGCCATATTGAGTATGGTCAAAATGCCAGAGTAGATCAAACTGAGGAGCATACAACGAGGCTAACTGCAGATAAAACCTGTGTTGAGTCAACTCTTCTTGACAGGGGTTCTCACTGTCATCAACAAGCACCAAGAATCCCTTATACACCGACCCGAAAAAGAGTTACCCTTCCCAACAAGACCTGCGGAGGGTGTTGCAGGAACAATGTTTCCGCAGTGGCGTTAAGAATATGATTTACCCACAAATCTCTTATCGCAGAAAGTTAACTAGATATCATCAACTTGACAGCATACTATTAACTAATCATTCACATATTATGTAAGCAATTCGCAGAATAAAAGTACATATCTGGTGAATGTGAACATAAAGTAAACATTCAAAATAACATATCCATTCTACTTAATCGCATGAACCATTATCATTCAATCCACAGCATAATAGACATAATGCAACATTCACCACCGCATAGAGACAGAGACAAAGACAGAATTAGAACAATAATCGAACATCTTCATGCATTCATTAAACTCTGCGGTAAACCCGTCGCAGGAACAGTCAAAACATAATGTTGTCGAATCGAAATTAGACCAAAAAGAGGATTTCTCCACTATATGTCTCTCTTCTAATTTTCCCTTAGGCTTACAGTTCACTTAATCTATTTATATGTTATTCAATGGTCCATATTGACCGATTCTAACAATTGAATATTGACTGAGCAGCCCCCATAAAAAAACCACGCTAACATCCAGAGTCTGCATCAAGACTAAACTTCCAAAGACATGGAAAAATACAAAGAAAAAACAGTGAACCACTAGCGAAAAATCCACAGAAAAAACAGCGAGTCGGATGTTGACCACCGAGACCGACATGAATGAAGATCGGGAAGACCAATCAAGGAGCAAGGTGCCCCCCCTAGAGAAACTGGTTCTTCATGAGGGAAGTCCCTCGAGGTACTATCCATGTAATCTTTCATAGAAGACTTGAGCAAGCAAACACCGGCGGAATGAGTTTGTTGGATGCCTTTTATAATTTGGAGGGCTTCACAGAGGTCGTGATCTAGCTGGTTCCTTGCTTGAATTTTGCGAGGGTACAAGATCCTCACCGCCCAGTAGGGGTTGGAGATTAATTTCTGGCCCAAGTGGGCTTCGTATTCCCGAAGAAGGGATAATTCGCGGTGTGCTATCTGTGCCTCTATCGGAGCAGGCGTCTCTACTAGATACGAATACCCCGAATTGAAGATCTGCGGGGCAGACTCTTCCATCCCCATGGTGTGCTATTGAGACGAGCCTTCTCCCTGAGAGAAACTCCCCCCCCATGTCGTGAATACCCTACACCCTTACTGGATCCCCTTCGTCTACACACCATCATACGGGCAGCCATGATATACCAATTAAAAAAACTGAACCACCAGAAATCCACCCAGAAGTTCAGCCAAGCTTTAAATTGCAGGGCTCTCGAATGGAGGTCACCTACTCCATTGAAATTATTTATAGGAATTTCTATGGAAAGCAGGGTAGAGAGTCGACTTGACTCCTAGAGATTTTCACAGAAGCCCACACATACAAGAATATTTCCATTAATGGCTTTGTAGAGATTTAATGACTCAAAATCCATGTAAAAGGCCATTTCGTACAATTGAAAATAAATTTGCAGTACCTGCTTGGAAGCGTAGTACAACTAGAATTACTGCCTTCAGCACGTAGGGAGTTATGCGTAAGGAAGCAATGATAGAAATGAATTGTGTAAACCGGCATCAACATAATGATTGAGGGCGTAATTTATTGGAGGCATGACGTTATAGGGTGTCTGGCTGACCCCTGCCCCATGTCATCCTCCTCTACCGTCCCTTCAAACCAGCCTGCATCTATCCGAATAGTACTGTCATGATTGTTGATAGTACTGTCATGATGGTTGATAGAGGTGTAGATGGTGAAAGCTAAGCATTGAGCTACAGAGTATTAAATGCGGCAGCTCCACTACCGTCCCTTCAAACGAGCCTACATCTGACTAAATAAAAGATGCCGCCAACGTTCAGCGACTGACAAGGACAATCTAAAACGTTGAGCAACTTTAGCCTTTGAAAGTGTCAATATCAACCTTTCTAAAGTGCAAAAACAGGTTCTGAAAGTGGCAATATTGTCTTTGAAAAGTGTGTTTTTCAATTCAAATAGTGTGTTTTTTGACTACCTATGAACCTTGAAATTGTAGTTTTTTGTTATAAAACTATGAATTTCAATTTAAAAAGTGTGAATTTCAAATCAAGAAATGCAAATTTTGATTTGAAAAGTGTGAATTTCAAATAAAAAAATGCAATATTTGATTTGAAAAGGGTGAATTTCAAATAAAAAAATCAAAATTTTCATTTGAAAACTGTAAATTTAAAATTAAAAAATGCAATTTCTGATTTGAAATGTGTGGATTTCAAATCAGAAAATTCAATTTTTTATTTGAAAATTCAATTTTTTATTTGAAAATTCAATTTTTTATTTGAAAATTCAATTTTTTATTTGAAAATTCAATTTTTTATTTGAAAATTCAATTTTTTATTTGAAAATTGCAATTTGCATTGTAAATGTTCAAAATGTAAGGCGGAAAGTTATAAAAATGGTTGTCCCAACTTCCGTTTTCTGACAAGAATGATCGGTCGCCCCTTCTTATCGTAGTTAGTTATGAAAACATTTATCCAACAATTCAGCTATATCCATAATGTGTTGAATATTGTAACTTCAAAGAATATTATATTTGTACTTTATTATTACGGAGATGTTTCATTCCTCCGAGGTAACCCTATCATGTATCTGGAGATGTTTATTCCTCCAGGGGTTTGTATTAACTAGGGTTATTAGACCCACCATGTGTGGGTCGGCCCTGCAGTTATATTTTAGGGGTTATTAGACTTCTTCAGGTGAGGTCGGCCCCATTAGGTCTTTTAGTCAGTTGGGAGTCAAGTATAAATAGAGGAGGTGAACTCCTCATTAGATCATTCACTCACTTGTGGAAGAGTGCGCACTAGTCTGGGAGATCTGCTAAGGAGTCAATGAGAAGGAGCACATCTTGTATTTTGGTTGATCATCTTATTGAGGAAAGCTTTGCTAGGTTTTCTACCCCATGAGGGTTTCCCAGGGTATATTGTGTGTCTATCTTGTGATTGTGTTTCTTTCAGAGATCTTGTTTGTCTATTTGGTTTAAACTTAACATGGTATCAGAGCTAGACTGAATAGGACATCTTTCACAAGGTAAGAATACCTCTTTCTCTCTCTTTGGTGAAGTTAGGGTTTTCAGCCCAAAGTTGGTATTATTGATTTTTGGTTGCATGGCTGGATAGCTCTCTTCAATACCTTTCTTTTGAGCTATAGATCGAACTTTTTGGTTGGGTAGAACTTCGGGAAATCCAAACCCTAATTCTATCAAAAGTACGATACGTCAGATTTTGGTTTCAGAAAAAAGTTGTAATTTTTTATTTCTGATTACATGGCTGGATAGCCCTTCTCAAGAGCATTCTTTTGAGCTATAGATCGAACTTTTTGGTTGGGTAGAACTCCGGGAAAGTCAAACCCTAATTCTACCAAAAGTGCGATAAAATTCTGTTCCAGATTCCGGAAAAGTGAAAAGTAACTTCCCAGGTAAGTCTACTCTGTCTCTTGGACTCCCCCAAGAGAAGATGGCTCCAAATACTAAGCTTGAAGACAAGCTAGAAGGCATAGAAAATTTCCGGGCATGGAAATACAGAATTGGTCTCATTCTTGAGGAGAATGATCTTGCTCATTATATCAAGGAGGAAGTTGCAGAACCAGAAGAAGATGAAGCCAAAGAAAAACACAGGAAGGATCTGATTAGGGAAAAGAGAATCATAGCTGATTCCATTAAAGACCACTTGATTCCCCAAGTGTCTTCCAAGAAGACTCCAAAGGAAATGTATGATGCCCTAGGAAGAATGTATGAAGGAAAGAACATCAACAGAAAGATGAATCTAAGGAATCAATTGAAAAGTAACAAGATGCACAAAGGAGAATCCATTCAAGACTACTTCTCAAGAGTCTCTCTAATCAAGGAACAACTAGATGCCATTGGTGATACTCTTGATGAAGATGAACTTGTGATGACAGCTCTAAATGGTCTCACTAGACCTTGGGAGTCATTCATTCAAACTATGTGTGCCAGAAAAGAAAGTATGAAGTTTGATGTAGTATGGGAAGATTGTGTTCAAGAGGAGGCTAGGGTTGCCAACAGAGAAGCACTTCTCAAAGAGGATGACCAAGCTTTGGCCACCCACACCAAAAGAGGAAAGAGAGGCTACTTCAAGAAAGTAAACCACAAAAGGCCTCAACCCTCTCATAGATTCAAAAAGAAAGGGGGAGACATCTCCACAGTCCAATGCTTCAATTGTCTCAAGCTAGGACACTATGCCAGAGACTGTACCCTACCAGAGAAGAAGAAGAAAAGGTTTGTTCACAAAAGACATCATGCTCATATTGCAGAATATGACAGTGAAGAAGAAGAAGAAGAAGAAGAAGAAGTAGAGGAAAGGCCTCAAAAGAAAAGATCTAAAGTAAAGAAAGAAGAACCAGAAGAATATGTACTATTTTCTGCTCTCTCTGGATCTGTGTCTCCTGGTGAAGGCACTTGGCTCATTGACAGTGGTGCTTCAAAGCACATGACAGGTCATAAGGAAACTCTCTCCAAGATTGAAGAGAAGTCTTCACCCCAGAAGGTATCTCTAGGAGATGATTATCAATATCCCATCAAGGGAATTGGTGAAGCAAGCTACAAGCTTGATTCAGGAACACCTTTGAAGATGAAAGAAATTTTATATGTCCCAGGTTTAAAAAAGAATCTACTTTCTATCTCAGCACTAGACAAGAAAGGCTTTAGAGTAGCCTTCATAGATGGACAAGTTCTCATGTGGTCCAAAGGAAAATCAATCAAAGATGCAATTGTCATTGGTGAAGAAGAAGGAGGACTCTATAAACTCAAGGGTCATCCAGAATCTGCCCTTGCTCATGAAGTTTCCAGTCCCAGTGAACTATGGCACAGAAGACTAGCTCACATCAACTATAAAGCTTTACCCTATGTGAGTAAGATGGTCATAGGATTGCCAAACTTGAAGGTTGATCATGATGGCTCATGTAAAGGATGTAAGAAAGGGAAGAATATCAAGAATCCCTTTCCGAAAAGTGAAACAAAGACTAAGAGCTCTCTAGAACTAATACACTCAGATGTATGTGGACCTATGCCTACCACATCTCTAAGTGGGTTTGAATATTATCTCTCCTTCATTGATGACTATTCAAGAAAAACTTGGATATACTTCCTAAAGGGTAAGAATGAAGTTTTTGGAAAATTCAAAGAGTTCAAGGCTCTAATAGAAAACCTCTCAGACAAGAAAATCAAGATTCTCAGAACAGATAATGGTGGAGAATATACTTCAAAGGAATTTGAAGATTTCTGTAAAGAAGCTGGAATCAAAAGGGAACTAACCACTCCTTACAATCCCCAACAAAATGGGGTAGCTGAGAGGAAAAATAGAACCATCATGGAAGCTGTAAAGACTATGATACATGATCAAGACCTTCCCATGTATCTATGGGCTGAAGCAGCCAAAACAGCAGTATATGTGCAAAATAGACTATCTCATAGTGCTCTTGACTTCAAAACTCCAGAAGAAGTCTTTACAGGAAAGAAGCCTGAGGTAAGTCATCTCAAAATATTTGGGTGTCCTGTGTACATCCACATTCCAAAAGAAAAGAGATCCAAATTGGATCCCTCAGGTAAGAAGGGAATGTTTGTTGGTTATTGTGAAACTTCCAAAGCCTTCAGAATCTACATACCAGGTTTCCATCATATAGAAATAAGTAGAGATGTAACCTTTGATGAGGAAGCAGCTCTCAAGAAATCTAGAAAGTGTCAACTTGAAGAAGTTTATGAAGAAGATACATCTCCCAGAATCACAGAGACTGTTCACATCCCTGAAGAGGACATACCAGAGGATCATGACATGCTGGAACAACAAGAACCTCCTGTTGCAGAATTATCTAGGAAAAGAAGACCAGCATGGGCTAGAGATATTATTCAAGGAGCAGAAAGATATGGTGCTCCTGAAGGCTCCACTAGAGAAAGGAAGAAACCAAAGCTAGTGTCCAACTATATGGCCCTAATGTGTGATCTTGTGGATCAACTACCTACTAGCTATGAAGAGGCAGCTCAAAAGAAAGAATGGGTAGAAGCAATGACTGAAGAATATCAGTCAATAATGAAAAATGATGTTTGGGATATAGTTCCCAAACCAAAAGATAAAAGTGTGGTTTCTTCCAAATGGATCTTTAAAATAAAACATGCTGCGGATGGAAGTATTGAAAAATACAAAGCAAGATTTGTAGCCAGAGGTTTCTCTCAGAAGGAGGGAATTGACTATGAAGAAACATTTGCACCAGTTGCTAGGTACACTTCAATTAGAACTATCATGGCTCTTGCATCCATGATGAAATGGAAATTACACCAAATGGATGTTAAGACAGCTTTTCTGAATGTTGTAATTGAAGAAGAAGTATACATAGAGCAACCACAAGGTTTTGAGATAAATGACGGAAGGACTCATGTATGCAAACTCAAAAAGGCATTATATGGGTTGAAACAAGCTCCCAGGGCTTGGTACGGAAGGATTGACAACTTCTTAACTAGCATGGGCTTCACCAAAAGTAAAGCTGACCCAAACCTTTATCTCAAAGTGATGGATGATGAACCGGTTATACTTTTACTATATGTAGATGATCTATTTCTAACTGGAAATGAGAAACAAATTATTGAAAGCAAGAAGAAGCTTTCTTCAGAATTCGAGATGAAAGATCTCGGATTAATGCACTACTTCTTAGGATTAGAAGTGTGGCAAGAACCAAGAGGAATCTTTCTAAATCAAGGTAAGTATACTGTGGAAATTCTGAAAAGATTTGACATGTTGGAGTGTAAACCCATGGCCACTCCCATGGACTCCAACTTGAAGATTTTGGTTAATGACTCATCAGAATTAGTGGACCTAACTCTATACAGACAGATCATTGGGTCACTAATGTACTTAAGAAATACTAGTCCAGATATATGCTTTGATCTAAATACCCTAAGTCAGTATCTAGTAGAACCTAGAAAGGTTCATCTAATAGCTGCAAAGCATGTAATGAGGTACTTAAAAGGTACATTAGATTTTGGTCTACTCTATGATGGAAGTCATGAACTCAAACTGCATGGATACTCAGATTCTGATTGGGCAGGCAGTGTATCAGACAGAAAAAGTACTTCAGGTGGATGTTATAGCCTTGGATCTGCCATGATCTCTTGGTTCAGCAAGAAACAATCTAGTGTGGCTCTCAGCTCTGCTGAGGCAGAATACATAGCTGCTTGCTCTGCCAGCTGTGAAGCAGTATGGCTTCGGAAACTGTTATCTGGAGTGTTTGACTTAGAAATGGATCCCACTATGATTATGTGTGATAATCAAAGCTGCATCAAGATGACAGAAAATTCTGTGTTCCATGATAAGTCAAAACACATAGAGATCCGATACTTCTATATTCGAGATATGGTGCAGAAAGGAGCTATCAAGCTTGAGTACGTGAGCACTGAAGATCAAATTGCTGATATCCTGACCAAACCACTGTCTCGTGTGAAATTTGAATACTTTCGAGACAAGCTTGGTGTAGTTCAAAAGGACTCTCCTAGAAAGGGGGAGTAGCATGATTCCTGATGGCAAGCAAGTCTCATCAATAATGAGACTTCACCTAGTCACTTAGAAATAGTTAGATTTAGGACTATTTTATTTCTATTTAGTTTTACTTATACATGATTTTGATGTTAGATGTATTAGTGAGAATACATGCTAGATGTATACATGCTTTTGATGTTAGACGTATACATGATTTTGATGATAGATGTATTAGTGAGAATACATGCTAGATGTATACATGCTTTTGATGTTAGACGTATACATGATTTTGATGATAGATGTATTAGTGAGAATACATGCTAGATGTATACATGCTTTTGATGTTAGACGTATACATGATTTTGATGATAGATGTATTAGTGAGAATACATGCTAGATGTATACATGCTTTTGATGTTAGACATATACATGATTTTGATGATAGATGTATTAGTGAGAATACATGCTAGATGTATACATGCTTTTGATGTTAGACGTATACATGATTTTGATGATAGATGTATTAGTGAGAATACATGCTAGATGTATACATGCTTTTGATGCTAGATGTATACATGATTTTGATGATAGATGTATTAGTGAGAATACATGCTAGATGTATACATGCTTTTGATGTTAGACGTATACATGATTTTGATGATAGATGTATTAGTGAGAATATATGCTAGATGTATACATGCTTTTGATGTTAGATGTATACATGATTTTGATGATAGATGTATTAGTGAGAATACATGCTTTTGATGACAGATGTATACATGCTTTTAGATGTATTAGTAAGAATACATGCTTTTGATGTATGATGCATACATGCTGTTGATGCTAGATATTGATTAATGTACTTGTATGGATGAGGATACTTGTACTTGTATTGATGAGAATACAGATTGAGGGGATTGGATCATCCCTGGACTTTCAGTCCTAAAGAGAGGCGTAGACATGAGGTCTCCGAGAATGAAGTCCTTAGTGGACAGTTGAGGGGATTGGATCATCCCTGGACTTTCAGTCCTAAAGAGAGCCGTAGACGTGAGGTCTCCGAGAATGAAGTCCTTAGTGGACAGTTGAGGGGATTGGATCATCCCTGGACTTTCAGTCCTAAAGAGAGCCGTAGACATGAGGTCTCCGAGAATGAAGTCCTTAGTGGACAGTTGAGGGGATTGGATCATCCCTGGACTTTCAGTCCTAAAGAGAGCCGTAGACGTGAGGTCTCCGAGAATGAAGTCCTGAATGAACAGGCAGGGGATTGTATCGTCCCCGGACTGAGGTCCCAGAATAGAACCGTAGATTGGGTCTCCGATAATGAAGTCCTGAATGAACAGGTAGGGGATTGTATCATCCCCGGACTGAGGTCCCAGAATAGAACCGTAGACTGGGTCTCCAATAATGAAGTCCTGAATGAACAGGTAGGGGATTGTATCATCCCCGGACTGAGGTCCTTGAATAGAACTGTAGACTGGGTCTCCGATAATGAAGTCCTGAATGAACAGGTAGGGGATTGTATCGTCCCCGGACTGAGGTCCCAGAATAGAACCGTAGACTGGGTCTCCGATAATGAAGTCCTGAATGAACAGGTAGGGGATTGTATCATCCCCGGACTGAGGTCCCAGAATAGAACCGTAGACTGGGTCTTCGAAAAATGAAGTCCTGAATGAACAGGCAGGGGATTGCATCGTCCCCGGACTAAGGTCCCAGAATTGATCCGTAGACTGAAGTCTCCGAGAACTGAAGATTGGATTGTATCATCCATGGACCTATGTCCTAAAAAGAGCAGGATTGATCATCCTAGGAATATGATCGTATGATGACGATGCTGATGATCGTGTGATGACGATGCTGATGATCGTGTGATGACGATGCTAATGATCGTGTGATGACGATGCTGATGATCGTGTGATGACGATGCTGATGATCGTGTGATGACGATGCTGATGACGATGCTGATGATCGTGTGATGACGATGCTGATGATCGTGTGATGACGATGCTGATGATCATGTGATGACAATGCTGATGACGATGCTGATGATCGTGTGATGACGATGCTGATGACGATGCTGATGATCGTGTGATGACGATGCTGATGACGATGCTGATGATCGTATGATGACGATGCTGATGATCGTGTGATGACGATGCTGATGATCGTGTGATGACGATGCCGATTATCGTAGTGATATCGACACTATTGACATTGATGTTCCAGTAACTGATTGAGTTACTGATGAAGATGAATTGAAGAAAGCTTCCGATGATTTATAGATGTATCATGTATGATGACTCCTTGCTCTTGCAGATGTTGTTATAATATCCTTCTCGTTAAGGGCGAGTGTTGAATATTGTAACTTCAAAGAATATTATATTTGTACTTTATTATTCCGGAGATGTTTCATTCCTTCGAGGTAACCCTATCATGTATCTGGAGATGTTTATTCCTCCAGGGGTTTGTATTAACTAGGGTTATTAGACCCACCATGTGTGGGTCGGCCCTGCAGTTATATTTTAGGGGTTATTAGACTTCTTCAGGTGAGGTCGGCCCCATTAGGTCTTTTAGTCAGTTGGGAGTCAAGTATAAATAGAGGAGGTGAACTCCTCATTAGATCATTCACTCACTTGTGGAAGAGTGCGCACTAGTCTGGGAGATCTGCTAAGGAGTCAAGGAGAAGGAGCACATCTTGTATTTTGGTTGATCATCTTATTGAGGAAAGCTTTGTTGGGTTTTCTACCCCATGAGGGTTTCCCAGGGTATATTGTGTGTCTATCTTGTGATTGTGTTTCTTTCAGAGATCTTGTTTGTCTATTTGGTTTAAACTTAACATAATGGATAACACAAGAAGGATCGAGCGACCCTTCTTGTAGTGTCGAACTAATATGAAAATAATATTGGGAATAAGAAGGGCGGTCGACCCTTTTGAGAGTGTCGAACTATTATATAAATAATATTGGGAACTAGATAGGGTGGTCAACCCTTCAATTACAAGGGAATTGGAAAAATAGAACACCTTGTAAGTTATAACATATAAAAATGGTTTCTAGTGACTTTTGTCTTTGATCCTTGTTTTTCGACAAGAAGGATCGGTAGCCCCTTCTTTTTGTAGTTAATTGTGAAAACCTCTATCCAACATGTAAGTTATATCCATAATGGACAACACAAGAAGGATCGACCGACCCTTCTTGTAGTGTCGAACTATTATGAAAACAATATTGGGAATAAGAAGGGTCGTCCGAGCATTCAATTTCGAGGGAATTGTAAAAATAGAACACCTTGGAAGTTATAACATATAAAATTGTTTGTATCGACTTTCGTTTTCTGACAAAAAGGATCGGCTGCCCCTTCTTTTCATAGTTAATTGCGAAAAAATTTATCCAGCAATTCATCCATATGGATAATGGAGAACACAAGAAGGAACAACCAACCCTTCTTGCAGTGTCGAAATAATATTGGGAATAAGAAGGGTCGACCGACCCTTCTTGCAGTGTCGAACTATTATGAAAATAATATTGGGAATAAGAATGGTCAACCGACCCTTCTTGCAGTGTCGAACTATTATGAAAATAATATTGGGAATAAGAATGGTCAACCGACCCTTCAATTACGAGGTAATTGTAAAAATAGAACCCCTTGGAAGTTATATCATATAAAACTGGTTTGTCCCGACTTTTGTTTTACGACAAGAAGGATCATCTACCCCTTCTTTTCGTAGTTAATTATGAAAACCTTTATCCAATAATTCAGCTATAGCCATAATGGTGAATGCAAGAAGGATTGACCGACCCTTCTTGCAGTGACGAACTATTATGAAATGAATATTGCGAATAAGAAGGGTCGGCCGACCCTTCATTTAGGAGGGAATTGTAACCATAGAAAACCTTGAAGAAAGAGCAGCCGCTCTTTCTCTGAGAATATTTCTACTTGCCAGCAAAGTCTTTAAAGCAAAAATTGTATAAATTTTGTTGCTAAAATGTTGATATATGCTATCCTAGGGTGACACGTGGAACGATATTATTGAGACACATGGCATATTTGATTTGGAACATTGAGTATAATGAGGTTACTAATGCTGGTTTAACCACAACACAATCATGAAATGAAAATTCATTGATAGTATTTTTAAGGATTAGGCACATGCAAGATTACTCTGTAGTTGGAAATGCTAATTGAAAAATTAACATTAATTTATGTTAATCATTTGCAGAGATAGATAAATGTTTTAATTAACTAAATTCACTTAAAACATAAAATACACATAGATCATTAGTAAATGCAAATCCAAACTGTAGATCAATGTATGTATGGATTATTGATTGCAAAAATTAAACAGTGTTCATAAAGAATCTGAAGTGAAAATCAACATTCATGAACACTGTAAAGGATATTAATTACTTATCTACTCAAATTACTATCAACCAATTAAAGTTAACTGATGGCAAATTAAGGTTTCAAGCGCATTCAAGATTGACCTGTAACTGATATGTCAATTAAAAAATTAACATCAATTATAATTTTTTGTACAAACCATTTACAGAAATAGCTAAAAGTTTTAATTGAATAAATTCTTTTAAAACATTAAGGATACATAGATCATAAGTAGAGAAAAATCAAAACTGTAGATCAATGTAATTATAGATTGCAAAAAATTAAATAGTATTGATAAACAAATTGAAAGTGAAAATCAATAATGATCAAAGAAATTTGATTAATAGACAAAAGAGTATGCAAGAGAATAACATAACTGTATTACTGAAAGTTTGCAAGAAATTACAAGCCCTGCATTAACCAGAGTATGCCCAGTCTCTTCTGCTGATTTTCTCCTTCAAATTCCATCATGATCCCTATCCTATGAGAGATCTACCCTTTAAATAATAATTACAATTTTGTTACAAAGGATAAATTCCCAAAAAAATATGGATTTCAAAAATCGAACTAGGCTAATGGCCAAGAAAATCTTGCCACTTGGATGCAATTTCTAACAATTCATCTATATTTGGATAATTGACCGACTCAAGCCCTAGCTGGGAATTACACGTAAACGTTTCCAGCTCGTTTTTAGCCAAATTATCCCAAATACAAATAAAAATGTGGATCATTCCCTCAATGGAAATAGGTTTCCTAAATAACTGATCCACGTCATCAATCTTGATATGCTCGAGGTGTTGGATCTTCTCTTTAGCTTCCTCGCATAGACGTTCAACCTGTTCTAGCATCAACTTCAGTGGACAAGCGCTTTCAATGAGGTCCATGGTAGGGAACTACAACTTCTCCATAATGCTATGCACAATGTACCAACTCCTTCCGCAAACACCTTGTGCTTTCTGGATAGTATCTCCAACCTTATCATTTAGATCATTCCAAGCGTGCAACGCAGTTCTAATTTTTTTCAGTTGGAAATTAGTGAGAGTAGGAATATTCTCAGGTCTATCCTTAATGGACTTCTGCCAATCCAAAATATCTTCATTGGCCTTAAATTAGGTCTTCTATCTTTTGGCTACCTGTTGATCAAGAGTAATAGATATTTTCCCAAAAATAATGTGAGTCTCATGGATATCATTCAAGGTGTGAAACAATTAAGCTAGCATCTTATAGTGTTCATCATTGACCTGAATGGCCAAATCCTTAAACTCTAGCTGGGAAAACCTAGCGAATGCAGAGGAGGATGCACTTGCAGCTGCATCCTCACATTTTTTTTCTAGCACAACTATCCTTTGTGTGTTGGCATCATTTACAACTTCTGCATCATGTAATTTAACCTGGAGAGAGGTATTTTTCAACTACATATCTTGAAACATATCTTCAAATACCTTCCTGAGATGAGTAACATAAGATTCTTGTTCCTCATTGGTTTTGGCCAATTTCTCTTCAAGCTTCTTTAGCTCTTCTTTATTTAAATCAATCTCCCTCTTCAGTGTTGTCACCGAATCATAGTTTGCACCTGCAAAAGCACCCATGGCTGTAGCAGCATCCAATGCTTCTCTTTGTATGTCATCAGACTGCTTGGTCCAAATTATTTTATTAGGAGTAGGTGTCTCCAATCCACCTTGAAACCTGCTTCTCTTCTTACCTTTTCTTACCATTGACTTGGAATATCTGTTGTAGAAGTAATCCCCAAGAGGGACTACAATGTCTTCTTCAAACTCAGCTACCAATTCAGTAAATGATGAAGTCACATTTACTGTTGAAACCAATGAAGATGTCTGAGTAGTAGAAGGAGCAGGTATAGACATAGTTATTTGGGAATTAGTTGGGGTGGAAGGGATATTTTGAATAAATGTTGGTACAGAAGTTGGGGATGGAAGTGAAGGCTTCAAAAAGTGGAACTTGGATATCATTAGCTGGTAATGAAGAAGGAGGAACTGGAGCCTGCTCATCAGTAGCTGGTGGTGTTAGCTAAAACTGACCTAGAGGTTTCCAATTAGACCCAGGTTCTTTGCGGTTCTCTCTTTTGACCAACAAAACCCCTTTGCACCGGCCCTTTCAGCAAAAACCTGTGAGTAGGTTGAGGTCTCACCCAAGGTGTATCCTATGGGGTATTATGGAATCAGTTTTCCATAGTAAATGATGAGTTGTTTATATTAACAAGCTGCGTAGCGCAGGACAAAAGAAGTGCACTGTGGGGCAAAGTGATGTGGTACGCAGCAGGGTCTACGCTGCGAGCAGTACTGTGCGGTGAAGGAAACACTATGGACCTCACTAAAATACTTCTTACTACTGCGGGCCTTCTACTGGAACTACAAATCAACCACACTTGTCCCCTACTTGGAATATTTTGAAAACGCTAAGGCACTGAGATGAATATCACCCATCCATCCATTCAGGCACTTATTGGTTATCTTTCTAGCATTCATTCAGGGACTTATATTATTACAACATGGACTGAAATGATAGATGCGACTAACTGTGTTGTGTTCCTTCACTGTGTTTAAGAAAGTATTTACACTTAAATGACTGATTCACGATCTTAACATAGAATTGAAATGTTTTCCATTCATCTGCTTCCATGGAACCCATCATATCATTCCCAAAATTCTCCTATTGTTAAATGCATATCAAATTTCTCCTATTACAACATGCAAGGAAACATTCAAGCATTCATTCTACAGAAAATATAGACAGTCATTCATTCATAAACAACATCGCATAACACAAGATTTAACGTGGTTCACTTCCCCGGATGGAAAGCTACATCCACAAGAACGATTGGTAATATATTTATTTCAAAAAGGGATGGGGAAACCATTTTTAGTCTGCACACTCAGCTTCAGACTCTCCTTTCTCTCGAGTAGGTCTTTGCGCACACAGCTGCAAAGCCTTTACAATATTCTCAACTTAGAGAGATTTTTCAATACAAAAAGGTTATCTCAAGATTACTCTAATAACTAGCATCTAGTATCCAAAAATAGAGAAACCCAATCCCATACAAAAGTGTCTTCTTAAATAGCTCATTCCTGAAGGTTATGTCTGTACAATGTCGAAGACCTAAAACCCAAAACCCTGAGGGTTTCCAAAACTGCACCAATTTTCCAAACTGGCTTTCTGGCTCCTAGTAGCGTCTGCTTGATCATGGTGGATCTTCACATCCTCATCCTGTCACTATCGTCCTTGCTGTCGCACACGTGCCTACAGGCTACTTCTGCCGAACCGTTTCTCTCTAATGGTTTTACCTTCTAAGTGTGCCAAACGTCGATTTCCTTAACAACCCATGCACGGTCGCCTTCCTTATTTGCCTATGTTTGTCGCTTGGCCATCCTGGAATATCTTTCCAAAAATGGATGCTACCGGTCGAACCAGTACCTACACTTAATACTTGTCTAGCACACCGCTTTGTTGGCTCCACATGGCCTCCTAACTCCCCAGCACTGCTTCGGTGCAGTACTGTTCTTCACATCATATTAAAAACTTCGATGCTGCACGCAAATCCGCAGTATGGTCAGAAGTTGGATGCTGCGTGCAACTTCGCAGCATCCTCAATACTTAGCCAAAATTGTATTTATGAGCTACGCTCAGCTTAGCTTTCCATGCTTTCCTCAAAACGGTGTTTCCAAAACTTTGTCTCAACTTGGGCACAACATGCCCCTAACACTTACATGTGGCTCGTCCCTGAGCCACTGATTGTTTCAGTTGCCTCACTCTACGTCGTGACTGGTGGAACGAACTTGGCCGCGAACTCGTCATATGTACCGCACAACTGCACCATTTCTTCTCTTGTATCCTGATCAACCTATTTAACTGTCTCAAGCATTGTTCGATTTATTTCTTGTCCAATTTGGTCTTCTACCTGCTCTTGGTTATCGCGCAGTTCTACTAACTTGTCTTCAGTCTGTTGCGATACCGCCATGGCATTCTCCAGGAGCTGCTACGACTGATTATCCATCTCAATCTCTTTTTGTCGTAATTCATATACTTCTTTCTTTAAGCCGGATATCTCCTTGTATCTCGGCAGCCTCTCTCTGGGTGGCAGAGCTTTAACCTCTGCGTTCAACTTGTCCAGCGCGGTCTGTTTTTCTTGTACCGCGGTTTTGACCTGTAGCAACCCTTGATCCTCTTCAAGGGTCGTGATTTCCTGTGAAACCTTATCCAGGAGAGATTGGAACTTAGCCATCTCACTTATAATGCTTTTCGAGGCAGCGCTCACTGCTTGTTCTCTAACTTGCTGTTCAATTAATGGCGCCTACTTATTTAGCTTATCCTTCAATGTGGCAATATCGACCTCATAATAAATCTCGTTATCCTGCATCTCCGATTGCAAGGATCTCACCTTATCTACGATCCTCAAAACTGTGTTTGCAGGATCATTGTGGATTTCTATGCCTTCAATATCCTTCGCCACATTGGATATGGTAGTCTCCAAATTTTGTCGGCGGTCCAGTTCGTTTCGCAGCTGTATTTCTGCGTACAGCTAAATTTGCCTATTTGCTATGATGAGTTTTGTTTGTGACTTCATCGATTCAACCGTCCATTCATGCATATCCTCAACGATCTGCGTGTGGATGAAGTGCAATCCTGGTAAGGGGATTTTTGCTAAGTCGATATCTACCCTCTCGACTCCCTTTGTGTCCAAGACAACTTGTTCTGCCATTGGAAATGCAATAGCCAATGGGTCCACATGGACAATTCTAGTTTTTGACGGTAGCGTTATTGCTAGTTGTTGGCTTCCTTGTTGCGAGGTCCCTACCGACCTCCCTTCAGCCCCTACTTCCGGTGGTAAAGTAAGGCTTTTTTGGACATCATCCATTTTCTTCATCAGGCCTTGCATTGCGAGCCGCGTCTTGTGTAGGTCATCCTAGATGACCATGTCCTTCTTTTCTTTAGCCTCCATAATCTCCTTCATCTGCTGTGAGACTGTTTAGGCTATCATCTCGTAGTCATCATCATTGAGTACTGCCTCCGATTGAATCTTTGTGGACTTCACCTTCTTCCTCGACTTTGGCTTCTGTGAAGTATCAAGTTCTTTTTGCTTCCCTATTTCTTTAGAGATTGGGCATGAGAGCAGGATTAGCTCATCTTCTATTGAATCTGTCTCCACGTCCATAACCTCTAAGTGGAACTTTGGTGGCCAATCTTTCATGAGGTCTTCAACGTCCTGCTCATACATGATGTAGTTCCCTAGGAACCACTCTGGTTTCTTCATTTGTGCTTTCGGCGAGACAAAGATACATTTCATATCCACCTCAAAGTCAATGATGTGGATATACTTCGATGTGACCTGCTTTGTAATGCGGAGTGTCTTCATGATTGCATCACACAGCTGAATCTAGTACTAGTAAAAGACTTCTGCTGTCGCATGCTGGTGCTCTGCATTTGTGTTTTCCCAGAGGTTGACGAACTTAAACCCTCTAGGATCATTGGTGTCCATAATGACACCCACATAATCTCGCATCTCCTTCCATCCACAAAAAGAAATCAGGACGATGAACCAGGTGAAATGGAACTGGACACCATTCACCTATGTGTTGTTGAGTTCTTCAAGGAACTCATTCACCAGAAACTAACACCAATTAAAGTTGGTTCCTTCAGCCGTTGCGACACCAAGGAGTATTGCGCCTATAGGCACCTTCGAAGGTCTAGATATTTTGAGTATCTTTCCTGTGAACAGATGCGTTACAAATTTTTTTGCTCTGTCCTCTTTATCTTCTATCGAGAAGCCTCTTTTTCCCTTCGCCACTGGGTGGGTTTTCTTCATCTTCTCAATAGCCTCTTTATCTTTGCTCTTCCCCTGGAAGAATTTCTTAGGGTCCTTACTGCGCTTGCTTAACCCAGTAATGAGGTGGATCAAATTGATGTTAATATCAATGTTCCTGTCCAGCCACAGATAAACTTGGTGGATTCACTCCATGAGTGTGTGAACAACGATATTAATTTATGGAGAGCGGTCAAAATGTGGCAATATTAGCAAGTTCAGTAGCCCCGACTGAACGACAGGTGCTATCTAGCTCTCAGCAACCAGGTTGAGAATTCCCTTGGTATCCTTTTTCCAGCACATATACTGATCTGGTTGAAAATTTGGGTATTTGGGAACATCTGGCTCGTCTTTCTTCATTCCCAAGAGGTCATAATCCTCCCATTTACATTATGCTATATTTCCCAATAGATTCTTAGCAGTGTTTACATGCTTTGAGATAGGTGACAGCGGGATGCCGTATCTCACATTCTTGGACAATTTAAACACAAGGGCATTCAGTGCCCATGGGGAGATATATTCAGGTGTCATCTTCAAGGGTTCTGTCTGAAAGACTGGAAATTTATGTGCCGAGGAGCCCATCTTTATGATGTTGGATCGAGGTGCAGTTACGACTTTTCCTTTATCTTTTTATTTTTCTTGCATCGTCGGATTAATTCTTGGTGATCTACGGGATCCTTCACCTTGTTCTACGGCGACCTTCTTTACTGGAGTTTTCATTAACTATTGAATTCCTCCATGCTGAAAGATCCTCGGTGCTTCTTCAATGGTCAGTTCTTATTCTCTATAGGAAGGTTCAGACATTCATTAATGAGATAGCAGCTAAGGAAGACAAAATACAAATGGCTACTATCTTGGAGAGGTTAATCACAAGAAAATTCTAAGTGCATGGTAATGCCTGTGAGTCTCCCAACGGTGTTATTTATAGGCACAATAGACCCTCTCCCGCACTCTTCAATGGCTAGATAAGCATTTAATGTGGTGTCCATTGGCAAATTTCAGCAGATCCTTTGGTCTTTTCTGTCGTCAGCATGCTCAGAATGGCTATCTTCTCTTTAAATGTTGAAGCGGTTGCTGCAACAGTCATCTAACGACTATTTTTCTGAAAAGCCATGCAACGGCTATTTTTGTCTAAGTGCTACGCCAAACTGTGCGGCAAGCCATCTGCAACCCTGCGCGGCTACTTCGCAGTGCCAATTTTTTTTTTCCCCGCGCAGCGTCAACAGTGCTACGTAGTGCATAGATTATTCTTCTCATCATACCTTCTTCCTTTTATCATACATGTACAAACTCCTTTATATTTCTAGTGTCCAATTTCAACTGTACTTGACACTTAGAACTTCCTTCCTTTGCTCATTATTTAGGGTTATGCGAAGCAGTGCTATCATGGTATAGCTTTAGCCTGCTTCCATTTATCAAGGTTGGTAAAGTATCACTAGCTAAATTGGCTAACTGGACTACACCAGTGTTAGTAACATGTATCACAGTATATGGGCCAAGCCAATGCATCTTAAATTTACCAAGGAATTTCATGAATTTGCTATCATATAGGAGGACTAGATCACCTACCTGAAAACACTTGTTCTTTATATGGAAATCATTCCATGCTTTCTCGCGGTCCTTCTGTGCTTTCTAGTGGAAGACTGCGATGAAGTGATCTTCCTCCAAGCCCAGTAAGTGTAGAAATCTTTCTTCTAGAGCTTCGCAATCTGCCATCCCTGTAAATGCAACGATTCTCAAACTAGGGACAATATATTACATAGGTATTATAGCCTCCTACCCATAAACCAACCAAAAGGGTGTCTGTCCTGTCAATTTCTTGCATGTGGTCCTGTATGCCCATAACACAGATGAGACGCGCAGGTCCCAATCGTCTCTATTTACATTGCACACCTTAGTGAGTGCGTTCTCCAATATTTTATTGAAAGCCTCTACAGTACCATTTGCCTGTGGATGATATGGAGTACTGTGGTGATGACGAATGTGGAATTCCTCTGTAAGTGCCTCAATAGTCTTGTTCAAGAAGTGAGTACCTTGGTCACTCATCAAAATCTTCGGGCAGCCAAATCTAGTGAGTATTTCTTCAAAAATAAACTGCGCAGTAGTACTAGCACTGCAATCGTTAACTGGTTTTGCTTCCACCCATTTGGTGAGGTAATCAGTAGTAGTAATAATATATTTTGCACCCATTCTTTTTCCTAGTGGGTTTATAGGTCCCACAAAGTCTATTGCCCATTTTTCAAATGGCAGCAATGTCAACTATGGATTCAATGGCATCTCATCTCGGCGTGATGGTTTTCCTGTCCTCTAACAGACATCATAGTTCCTGCAATGTTCTTTGTCATCTTTATGGAGCATAGGCCACCATAGCCCTGCACACAATATCTTCTGTACGGTAGCCCTTCCTGCATAGTGACCTCCCACAATTCCTAAGTGTGTGTCGGCTAGAATAAATGGCTTCTCATGATCGAGTACACACCTATGCAGGACTTCATCCGGCCCAAGTTTGTATAACTGACCTGCAATTATAGTGAAGTCCGTGGCGCGCACCACTAACTATTTTTTCTGCTGGATCGAGAATTCCTGGGGTGCCATCCCTGTGGTTAGGATGTCAATGATATCCTTGTAATAATCATCGGAAACCTATATACTAAATAACTGCGCATCAGGAAGACTGTCTTCAATATTTGTTGGCTCCTCTCCTGACTCGATCCTTGACAGATGATCAAGTCCCAAGTTCAGTCTACCTGGCTTGACAATAATTTCAAAGTCATATTCATGGAACATCAATAGCCATCGGCATATGCATCCCCCTAACACTGGCTTGTTGACAAAATATTTCAATTTAGAATGGTCAGTAAACATAAGGAAGTGTGATCCCAGCAAGTAGTGTCTAAATTTCTGTAGGGCATATACCATCGCAAGGCCTTCCCTCTCAGTAGTAGTATAGTTCTTCTCTGTTGTTGAAATCTTTCTGCTAGAAAATGCAATAGGGTGGTCAATACCTCCCTCTCCTGGATAAGCTAACACGATCCCCAGGGCAATACATGATGCGTCGACATGGACATGGAATGGCTTTGTCCAGTCTGGAAAGACTAGAATTAGCGTAGTGACCATCTTTTATTTTAATGTATCAAAACCATGTTCGCATTCTGCGTTCCAAATGAACGGTGCGTCTTTCTTCAGTAGCTTTTCCATTGCTTTGGTTATCTGTGCATAACCCTTTATAAATTTCCTGTAATATCCGGTACAGCCTAAGGTAGAGCGCAACATCTTGACTGAATTTGGTGTTGG